>OY986966.1:390200-527677 GCA_963920575.1 Narthecium ossifragum
ATTCCGTTTGAATGGATGTTTATAACACAACAAGCCTCTAATAAACTCAAAAGAATCACAAGATATATATCGTCACATTCAGTATAAGAAAACAGAGCAGCACCCAAACTATGGAAGGAACCCTGCTATAGAATTCAAGCCGACCTCCAGTTCTCTCCTGCATAAATAGCTTGTTCTCCAAGTTCTTCCTCGATTCTGAGTAACTGGAGAACAGAAAACACACTGATTATGACAAAGTTATTCAAAGCTTTATGTTATCATACACACTGAGTAACTGCTATAGAAGATGATGGCTAGGACATTATCAGATGATGAGAGAGGCGGACATAGGTGAAAAGAGACTTCATGCTTCACTGTTCTCTCTAGCAAAGAGGTGATTCTCTCTAGCAAAGAGGTAGTGTCACCGATGTTTCTGGTAACAAAAATTTGATATCTTTTGCACCAGTCACAACCAAGCCCCACCTCCATTTCATTATTTGGAGGACTTTAACTAAACCTATGAAAAGAAATAAAAAGACAATATATGACCAAAAACAACCTGATTGTATTTTGCAAGCCGCTCTCCGCGGCAAGGTGCACCAGCTTTGATCTGACCGGTCGCAAGGCCAACTGCTAAGTCAGCAATGAAGGAGTCATTAGTATCTCCACATCCATTAGATACAACCACACCCCAGTGAGCATCCTTTGCAAGCTTTACAACTTCTATAGCCTCTGTGATGGTTCCAATCTGATTTATCTGGAGACACAAGATTTACTCCAATATCATCCAGATAGCAAGAAAATCATCACATGAAATAGCTTGTAGTTAGCTATCTATAGTCTATAAGAGAATTTTCACACTATTACATACAGACCTAAATCATGTAGAACATATTTCATTTGACAAAAATACCATGATATGTGCAAGTATCATGATCAAGAAAGCTACTTCAGCGTTACCATTTAAGCAACGAAACAAGCTCTTAAAATTCTTACTAAATATACATATTCTTTAATTTTTAAAACACAAGCAACATCCCCTATAGTTTGAAAAACCATCATAATCTGGCCAAAATCCATAATACAAGAGAGTTTCGCACGTATATGGTCATATGGTAGTCTTTATTTATGGACTTAGAAAGCCTGTAATTCCATAATCCAAAGGATCCAAGGTGCGTCTTATTGCATATGGAATAAAAGCTAAGGTTCAGAGATTCAAATCAAATGGCTTCTCAGAAGGTTGAACCTTGTTAAACCCTCATACTTGAATTGATTGAGAAACCTAATAGTTGAAAAGAATCCTGCATAACCTTGGGGGGGGGGGGGGGGGGGGGGGTGGCTGGCGATATATGATTATGATGGCCATAATTTAATACCTTCATAAGAAGAGCATTGCAAGTAGACTCATTTATTGCACGCTCTATACGTTTGGAATTTGACATCAACAGATCATCTCCAACAACCTGCAGAATTGTTTTGTGAATAACTGCCTTTGCCTACATAAAAAAATAGCAATAACAGATGACTGACCTGACACAAACCAAGCAAAGAAAATAACTTTGTGTGTTCCCAGTCATCCTTGTCAAATGGCTGCTCAATGGAGGCAATTGGATACTCTGAAAAATAGATCAAACTGCATATTCCACACATGCCTTTTTAAGAGTATAAGAATGAGCAAGAAAACTCCTATTGCCTGAATACCTGTACAGAGTTGGGTGTACATTTCCATCATATCCTCGGCTGTCTTGAAGCTCTGCCCTGACTTATTTGGTGACTTGATGTCTAAGTTATACTTCTTTCCTAATCAAGATAGAATCAATATATATAAATGAGCTGCCGTGCTAGTGGCTTGGTGCACTCTGACATCACATACACCTCCAAGCAAGGATGCAGAGAAAAAAGATGGGAGATGATAGTCACATGGTTTGAAGTAATTAAAAAGTGAATTCCTATAAGAACAGTGTTAGAAACATTAGCATATGAAATAAGCTACATCAGAAGTAACTAGTTGCGTCCAGACAACAAACAAAAGTGAAGAGACGAATATTCTCAATCTCAAGGAGATAGAGTAAAACATATTACCACATAAAGATATTATCTCAGTTGTCAATGCTTTTCTAATTTTTAAATCATTACACAGACTACTCTTATTAGACAACACATGCCACTATAAATATCTGAAATTAGTAATTGTTACCTATGCAAAATTCAGTAGCAGAAACACCCATTGCAAGCTTAACTCGTCCAGTATACCCAGCTCTGTCAATAGCCTCGGTGACAAGATCCAAGCCCTCGGCAAAGCTGATAAAAAGGCAAAACAAGCAGTTGAAGCGATAGAAAAAAATTAATTGATAAGCAATCTCACTAATTCGGAAGTAAACATTTACAAATCACTCTAGACAGCACAAAGACATCTTTTTGGAAATGGTTCAGCATAAGGGCAATAATCCGCTTTATGACAGCCAAATAAAAACTCCAATAAAGTGTGGAACATAAACATGCATAAAATTTTGAATTATCAATTTTGTGCTTATTCTAAAGATTACACAAGCATTCACTATCTGACAAGCTTAGATGCATTTCAGCTGAATACCTGGAAATGTTTGGAGTAAAACCTCCATCGTCACCCACATTGGATCCATTCTGATCATATTTCTCAACAATGATAGCCTGTCGTGTTGTAAATGATACCAAACGAATAAGCATGTGTCCAAATACCCTGTACAACTTACTGTACAAAATGAATGAGTTCATACTTTCCAGAAACAAGCAAAAAAAATAATAATAATAACGCCAATAAATATTTCAAGTGTTACAAATTCCAAGTGCACCCATCACTATTGACATGATCCATATGGCAAAATATTCATGAAGTTGGTAGAAAGAAGAACAAAGCGATAGTTTGTTGGGATGTGAGAATCTTCTAAATCAACTTCGCCTTGTGCTGTGACACCAATGCCTTTCAATTAGGCGATTTTAGGAAGGGGGAAAAACAGAAAGAAAACATCTATCTTCAGCGCGAGAATAGCATTGTAAGATTTGTGTCAGGGCATAACTTTGTTGGGATGTGAGAATCTTTTAAATCAACTTCACCATGTGCTATGACACCAATGCCTCTCAATTAGGCAATTCTAGGAAGGGGAAAAAGAAAGAAAATATCTATCTTCAGCGCGAGAATAGCATTGTAGATTTGTGAAAACTTCATCAGGCCATTTAAATCTGATGACTTGGTTCGTAAATATGCAATTACTTACTAACTATATAGTAATAAGATACTTGCAAACATACTAGATGTTTACAATTAAACATTTTGAGATAAACCATGGATAGGGCATAGAGAATGAAGTAACCCCATGGCTTCACGGTCCGAAGCAGTACATATTTTTAGATTATCTGATAGAAAAAAGGTCAGAGGCAAAATATCAGAATAAACCTTAAGGTGATGATATGTCTCAGAACCCATTTGCATTGCCTCCTCGAAGCTACTTGCACCAATTGGGAGTATCATAATATCCTGAAATTTTTTGAGTTGTTAGTTTCACATCATTCAAGTTTGGCATCATGCTCGAGCTTTGAAGGAAGAAGAAAAGAAACATAATGTCAAACCCAGCTCAAGCAAAGCAAAAACGAAGTACATAGCCAAAGTATAGAACTTCAACCACAGGAACTCTGGAAGATTTAGCTCCAAAATCTTAGTTCTTAGAAGCATGATAATCTTCTCATCTAAAAAGTCATCACGCAGAGTACCAAAGACTTCTCCGATGCTCATGGCCTGTATAATTCAAAGACTAATATGTTGAGTGCATCTTGTCACCTAGCTACAACCAGTGCCATCAAGGTTTGTTTCAAACTACATGGGTTATGAGAATTTTCTCCGCCAAAACTGTGAGTGCAAGGAAAAACTTTTACCAATTACTTGGGATTTTGGACATTGAATTGCTGAGGTAAGGATTAATGAGGATAACCAGCTCAACTTCATGGAGGATACTTCCCTGGTTGATTGACATTAGTATGTCACTAAGGTAGTATAAATAGAACATTGAAAGGCTGGTGAGGGAAATTCTAGAGATAGCCTACCAGCACAAAGCCTATTGTCAAAACAACAAACTGAATTCGTAATATATGCTAGCTTGAGTTCGTACATCCATGCAGTTGAAGTGCTTTCAATCAAGCAACCATTAGAAGATAAAACTAAGAAATCCGATACTCTATCATTTGTAAAGAGCACTATTTTAAAATGCCTATCAAGAGCCCAAAAGCTATGCAATCACTTCATGTAAGAAACATGAGGTGTACGCTCACAAGTCTCACATAGTAGGTGCATTTCCGTCTGTGCCGATTACACTTAGCAACACTTCCTTATAAGTTAACCTGAATTATGTGAAACCTATAATCGTAACCAAACATCATCATTGGAGCTACTCCTTAATTGTATAGACATGTTGCACGGTCCAAAGCATGACGTAACTGATATAAATATATGTCTGGAAAATCTAGCTAGTCGTTTTGAAAAACAACTTAAAATATGCGTCTATCCCTGAGAAGAAAATATCCACTATTCAGATTCATAACCTGGACTGGTATTTGGTCATACTTGGACAGCAAGATTATTCCCAGCATGTTTTCCACCACTAATAAGAGTGACAGCAGGAACAGGAAGAACGGGATTGCTTTTACCAGAAAGATCACTAATATGCTTGTACAGTGGTATCTGCAAGACCAGAAGCTCAATACATTAATCAGCAAGCAGGAAAAAATTCAAAGCTACTGAAAAAGAAACTCATGCCTCCTTTTCAGCAGCACCAGCTTTGCAAGCAGCAATTGACACAGCTAACATAGCATTTGCCCCAAGTTCAGCCTGCAAGGTGTTAAATAAAAATTAGATCCTATCAAATTAGAGTAGAACTCTGAAAATGCCATAAACATGATGGCACTAATTTTGCATAATTATTCTTACATGTGGTTTCCAATAACACCATTAAGCCGCGTACCATACCCACATGCTCTGTTTATCATTTAACAATAGCAAAACCCACATGGCCTATCAATACCGACTTAAGCTCCCAACACCTTACCTTATGAAGAAAAACTTGGCCTACTTGCACCCACTTCCCCGTATAGGAAACCTTCTCTTATTCTATTACTCTTCTTGTGCTACACATACATTTATTGAAGACGCACTTACTTCCTATGCTATACAAGTATAAATGGATAGAAGGCGTAAAAGGGAAATACCATGATGGCCCATTTAAGCATGGAATTATGGATGCCCATCTTTTTCACATTAAAAAGTTAATTCCACAGATCTCACCTAGTTTGGATCACTTACAATAAGATAAGCAACATTTGTAACATGAAGGCTAGATTCCAATGTATCCTTTAGCATTCAACATTTTAACCATTGGCGTGAGAAACCTTGCCTTATTCTCAGTTTTGGCCAAGTCTATCATGGCTTGATCGATCTGTGTTTGTAGTATGGGCTCCATTCCAATCAAGGCCTCAGAGATCTTTTCATTTATCATCTTAACAGCTTTCGAAACACCTTTCCCAAGATATTTCCCTTTGTCCCCATCACGTATCTCAAGAGCCTCATACCTGATATCAGCAAATGAGTCAGTGAATTGATAATTTCGCCGCATTTTTACATTGGTGTTATGAAATGGTAAGAAGGAAATGAAATCAATTACATCTTCCTAATTAGAAGTACCTATGCAACATGAGAAATTCTAAGCACCAAAAGTATGTAATAGTGGTTCTGGTCTGCAATACTGTATGATGGTATAGGATGCAAACATAGCATTACTTGTGGCAGTGCAGCGTAGATTGTGCAGTCAAAAGTACCATGGAAGATAGCACCCACGCATATATACCTTAACAGCATATAAATATCTAGGCAAGATGCACCTAGGAATGCAGCTTAGATAACACTAGTTCACAATTATAGAGTAACAATTGAGATCAGCACCATCAATTGTTCAAACAGAAACAAAGAACATAACAAGATTCACGTAACAGTTGTCATTAGTTCTTGATGCAAAAGCGCCCTTGATGAAGACTTTTAAGGGACTCGAACATGGCACAGAACGCACAAGATAAACCATGCTCTTGGTCTGCCCATTCGGGTTCCTTGGAAACAATAAACAGCGGTTTCCTAATTTGTTCTCGAGAATTTTGAGGTTTAGTTGGTATTCATTAGGAATTAGATCTGTGTAAAGAGATTGGTTTGCACTCTAACGGTGCTACCACGTAGCTTTATGAAATCTACTGGGGTTTAGCACATCAAGATCAGCTTTCAAAGTCCAATCAAAAGAAAACCCTCAAGTAATGACAAAAAAAGGAAACCGAAGACTACAAGGCCTAGCTATTTCTTAGCGATAGCTCTTTTATCAACAAATCAAACCATAACCCAATAATGAATTCAAGAGCAAGAAAATGTCTCACATTCCAGAAGAAGCGCCGCTAGGTGCAGAGGCTCGATACATGCCCTTGTTGGTGTAGAGATCCACTTCCACGGTAGGGATCCCCCGGCTATCCAGGATCTGCCTGGCTTTGATCTTCGTGATCACCGAAGGAACCGCCCTCCTCATATGATTCGACTGTCAATTTCCCAACCAACACATGAGCACGCGAAACTAGAATCAAAAGAAACAAGAGAAGGGTAGACAAATAGAAGAAGATCTCGGCGTACTATGAACAGGACGGGATCGGCGGTCTTGGCCCTGACGGCGGCATTGACGGCATCCTCGATCTTGCGAGAGAGCATGTGCTTGTCGAGGTATTCCTGGACGGACATCTCTCCAGGCTAGAACTCGAACCCTAATTTCTTATTCTTCACGACGACGACAGATCACTGAGAACTAATTGAACGCTTTCGCCCTTTCTACCTCAGTAAGCTCGATATGAGAATTCTTGATTACCGGAGGTGACCTTATCCGATGGATTCCGGGGTTCTGACGTTGGGGCAGCTAACTAATCACACCGTTGATCTGCATCCACTTAAGACCAAGGGTCAGGATCTAATGGGAAAGTATTTTAAATTTTGAATCACCCGAACTTTGGCAATTTTGGGTTCGCAGCCCATAGAGAACGCGAATGGCCGCGTCCCCTTTCTCTTCTCACCTCACGATGATTAGATTAGAATGGGTACGATTATCAACCTTTACATTATGAATCATAAAACCTTATAATGGGGATGGAACGCGGGAGTAACCGTTTCCCTCGGTTGATGTGAAGGACAAGTTTCGTCTTTTGATATTTTTATTGTAATTTGTAGGCCTCAAGGACGCCTTTGAAGCTTGGATGATCAAGGAGTTATTAAGGAAATTAAATCATTTCTCGAGATCAGTAGTGTTTTCCAATCTTTCAGTGTCTCCTGGCACGCTACCATATGCCTACTTCCATTGTGTCCGTATATAATTGACCGGCAGCATGTAAAGTTTACAAGATAGATTATTTTTGCTACCTCCAAATTCAGTCTAGGGCAACAAAATGTAAAAAAAGTAGTAGTAATAAGCTGGTGTTTCTTAACAAGTTTGTGATTCATATAAGCTCTTTTATATATGATAAGTACAAGATCAAACAAGAAAAAGAACTTGTACAAGAAAACTTTCTGCGTATTCACCTTTTGCATTAACACTTGTACACAAAAAAATCCAATCTATACACAGTAATAACACCTTAAAAACAAAAAGACTTGTACAAAAGCACTTTCCATACACAATATATTGCAAAAGGGATCATTTCCCCATAGATCAGCGTAAAAAAAAATAATGCATTCATCATTTAGTTTGGACCTTTTGATCGATGAGGAGAATCAATATATTGTGTATGGAAAGTGCTTTTGTACAAGCCTACGTACAGTGTAAAACACTGTAAAATCAATATATTCATCATGTAGTTTGGACCTTTGGATCGATGAGGAGAATCAATAGGTGTGAGAGTATTTCATTAATTGCATGTATGGCTCAAACATCACCCATCTACCTACAGTGGAGACTACCTACTACAGGCTACATTTCATATCTAGGTGGTTGCCGGCTCCACCTCATCGACGCCAGAGACGGTATATGGACCTTACCGGAAACAGAATAACGGCAGCCAAGCCTAGTACAGTTGAAAGGTCCATATACCTACAGTGGAGACTACCTACTACAGGCTACATTTCATATCTAGGTGGTTGCCGGCTCCACCTCATCGACGCCAGAGACGGTATATGGACCTTACCGGAAACAGAATAACGGCAGCCAAGCCTAGTACAGTTGAAAGGTCCATATACCTACAGTGGAGACTACCTACTACAGGCTACATTTCATATCTAGGTGGTTGCCGGCTCCACCTCATCGACGCCAGAGACGGTATATGGACCTTACCGGAAACAGAATAACGGCAGCCAAGCCTAGTACAGTTGAAAGGATTATACGTCCATACCAATTGAGGTCGACGGTCGGCGCTCTCCGACGACGTGGCCGTTGTCGACGGGGTTTCAAGACTCTTTCCTTCAGATAGACCGTCGATCTCCTATTCCATCGCTGAAAATTGGCGGCCGGACTTCTCCACTTGACTATCCGATCGCCAATACCGCCGTCACGGGGGAGGTCCTCGTCGGGGCCGTCGTCGCGGGGGAGATCGGGGACACCGAGGGATGCCGATTCCTCGTCGGGGCCGTCGTCGCGGGGGAGACCGTCGCGGGGGAGGTCGGGGACACCGACGCGGAGGTCGTCGGGGCCGTCGGCGAAGTAGGGGCCGCGAGTGGTCGTCGCCTTAGTCGGCCGGAGGTGGCCGACGACGCCGTCGGCCATCGCGGGATAGGAGATGACCGCGAGGAGAGCTAACAACACAAGAGCCATTTGATGAATGGTGTCAATTCTAGTGACCTAGTGGCCTATATATAGTTTTTAGTAAGACTTCTCGAACCTTCTTATGGCCCACGATTTCCCGAGGTTTTGTAGATATATCGTAAGTCGTTTCACGACTTCTTTTTAACTCGGCTTTCTTAGAAAGCAATTAACATTCTCACGTTTATTTTTAAAGGTCAGTGGAGAATTAATATGGGGACTGGCACGAGCTAACGGGTCAGATAGGACTTTAATCGGACTGTGGAAATGTGTTTGGCATGGGTCAGAAAAAATGGAATTAAAAAAATTTATTATAAGAAAATGCATTATAGGTTTATCTTATAGGAACATGATTTTTAAACAAACTGATTGGCTGATATATTAGACTAACCCAGGAGGCAGGGGTATGCTTATAAATTACGCAGCCATGTAAGCACCGACGCGCTCTTCAGTGGTGGATCGAAACCGGAAAACGACGCTACCCCCTCACCTCCCTTTATGACAAAGCTCTTCTACAACGAACCCATTTCGCCGAGGACTCTATCCCCGACCCCTCCTCCACCCTCGTCATTCGCGGTCTCCACCCACCTCTTCACTCCGATGAGCCCCACCCACCATTAGTCCCCGTGAAGCTCCCGAAATCGACATCACCTCATCTTATCCTCATTTCCTGATGAAGTCACGGCCCTCAGATCCGGCTGCCCCGTAGAACTGTGGCGTCCCCTACTTCTCCCCATTTTCATCGCAACCTCCCCCAAGACATCCCTTGCTCATCTCCATCACCGTCACATCCATCCATTGCAACCTCTCCTCACTTCTCCATCCCTGCAAAGCCCACCGCCGACGGACCTCATCAACCCCCGCAACCCATCTTCGCCCCTCTCAACTCCGTTGCCTCGGCCCTCCGCCCCCCCCCTCCCCACACCCCATAATCAATTATCTACTTACGTAGGTATTAATATAATAAAAATGATGTCACATCAGTCGGTGTAAATACCATGGCTCCATCCGCAACCAATGTTTCGCGTCGGATCGGGGAACCCCTAACAGCTTTTAACGGTTAGCTGTAACAACCTTTTACTGCTAGCTGTAACAAACTCCAGCAAATTTTGTTACAGCTTTGGAACAACTTTTTACAGTTAAATATAACAAACTAGCAACTTTTGTGCGCCAACCGGAATAACAACTTTTTACAGCTAGCTGTAACAAACTCCAACAGTCTTGTTACAGCGTTGGAACAACTTTTTACAGTTAAATATAACAAACTCCAACAAATTTGGTTACAGTTGCGCCAACCCGAATTTAGTTGGATTAATAGTAGAGGTAAGGCCATGGGGTTGATCGAAGATAATGAATACAAAATGCTTTTTGATGTATGTCAGTATGTGCCATTTGGTTGATAGACAAGGAGGGTTTATTGAAGAATTAGAGCCTCCTTACTTGAATAATTGTTTTTATAAATTCACTTGTCTTTCGATTTGTCAATCGAGGGACACTTTCGTGTTTGTTTATAAAGCATGCAAAATTCATAAATTCGGGACCAAAATACCCCTCGTCAACTCTCTTCTCATTTAATCCCACCTGACACAAGCATGAGAGAGAGAAAGGAGAGAGATATCTCTCTACATTAAGATGTGACTGTTAGCCATAAATATAACATTACCTTAAAGTCATTTTGGTGATCAATGGCAATCTCTTAAATATTGTCAATCGGCCAATGAATACTTCAGTTTTGACACAACTGAAGTATTTTAGCCATAACTTTTACATTGAGTATCCAAAATGGGCGATTCTTGAACCATTGGAAAGAGGACGAGAAGATCTACAACTTTCATGTTGACGAGATCTTCAGATTACATCGTTCAGTATGCCAAACTGGCAGTTGAAGTGACCAGTGGCAAAATAGTAAATAATGGATGAATTTGTTAATGTCATCGTCCAACTTTCCTATCGTCCAAAATGGAAGATGAAGTCATCGTCCAAAATGGACGATGTCGTCCAAATGAGTTAGTCCAAATTTCTATCGTCCATATTTGCTAATCGGTCATTAGTGCAATCTAATGGTTTTAGTCATAATTTTCTCATCTAATGTCCAAATTAGACGTTTTTGATACCGTTGGAAAGATAATTTGAAGATCTACAACTTTGATGTTCAACGTTTTCCCAAATTCCAAAGTTATCATCAGCAAAAATACAGCGGAAGACATGAGGCGTTGTTTAGTGGCGGTTCCAGAGCAGTTTAGACCAGTTATGCAGTTCTGGTGGTTTCCACTTTCAAAGCAACAGTTGCAGCAACCGCAGAGTGGTTTCCTGACAGTTTCCAAATCAGTTACCAGAAACTCTATAAAAGCCAAGAGAAAGAAGAAAAACGGGCCCCGACCACCAAAGCAAACAAGCTTTTTAGCTTTTATGTACTCTTTTATATTTATTATCAATGTAGCCTTATTTAGCATAATGAAGCCTTTTTTCTTTCCTTTAAATTCCTGCATTAAAGTCCTTCATTTCTAAGAGTAGTGCTATACTAATTCCTTCCATAGGAGTAGAATTATCATATTTTCCTAGGAGTAGTGCTAACATAATTTTCTTCATAGGAGTAGCATATTTCTATCATGCATAGGAGTAGATTTATCACTCATAGGAGTAGTTATAAGATAGATCATCACCATTATTCCCATTTTCCGCTGTCCATTTTCCATTTTCCATGAAATCCCATTTTCCATTTTCCATTTCCATTTTTCATTTCCATCAACTTCATCATCAACCAAAAATAGCTTCTTTGTACACTTCAACACCTCTGATTCGATATCCTGATATTCGAATGTGGAAATAGATTTTTGACCTTGATTACAGTCCCGGTCAACGATCATAATTTCTGTTCTAACAGTGACATCGTCCATCTTCTTCTCTCTCTCCCCTGTCGTTGATATCACTATTTCCCTCCACACTCTCTCTCTCTTACAGTGGCCGTCGCCGTCTTGTATTTATCCAAATTGGATGTTTCAGGTACCATGGAGCCCCGCCTGTTGCGAAACCTCAGGGACACTCCTTTGGCCGGCGTTGAAGTTCGGGGGTCTTGACGGCGATGACCCACCTCTAAGCTCCTTGCTAGTGTCGCTTGACCGCTCTCTCTTGTCACGCCCCGATCCAGAAAACCCATCCAGGCCGAGGCGTGAGGGTTCCTAATCTATTCAATCCACCAGTGGCGCATTTATAATAAAAAGCATCTAACTTAACAATTAATCAGGGGTTAAAATTTTAAATCTCTAATATGATTCAAGATTCTGATACAAGACTAACTCCAAAATATCATATTATAATTATACAAAATTCCTTGCAGAAGGAAATTATACATTTATCATCCCAAGAAGGTGTGACTGGACCCCAAGTCCTCAAGTACCTCCAGAATTTGGCGCGCGACCAAAAATTGATCCACTGGGAGTTACGGAAGCGCTGACGCCTGCACCTGCAAACGCAGCCCGGGTAGGAGTGAGCAAAAAGCCCAGCAGAATTCTATTCTACGACACTCACAAGGAAGGGAACTGCAACTGTGCCATTTCTCTCTACCAAATCTAAGGTGTAAAAACGACGAGAAAACATCGAACAACCACGACAAGGATCACGCCGGCTCTAGAAACTCCTCGAAGTGTGACTAGAAAAAACAACAGGGGTTTCAATGCATCTCCATATGCATCCCAAACCCCAAAATCGATAACGAACCGCCCAAGGCGTAACAGTAAAGTAAACCGCCTTCGACTTCGACACGAGAGAAACGACACGGCCTCTAAACCTCAAACAACAATATATTCCAGTCCACTAGAAAGAGATCCTCGATAACACAAGATTAACATAACAATCTCACCCTAAACCTTGTTACCCAGCCTTGGTCCTAAGCCTAGATTCGAGCTGCTCGAGAGCCTCGGATCGGTGATCAACCATTGCCCACGTCCTAACCTTATGTTTCTAATGCAATCAGATGCATGCGATGCTCGGGCACAATTAGAGAAGTAAGAGCATGCAATAGGATGTCACATCAATACAGAGGGCTGGGCGCAACATAAAGCCCGCCAAGAGGTGAACATAACAATGGTCTAGAATAAAGCAATTAACAGTCTACACATCCCAAAGGGTATAACCCTCTTGGTTCACCCACATGCCATACATAGGGCCTACGTAATATAATAACATATAAAAGATGCAATAATGGAAAACTAGATTAATCGGATTAAACGAAACGATCTACTACTAACTTCGGAAAATCATACTCTCGATCCAACCGTCCGATTGATGTGAAACTTGATATTCCTACTCAACGGCATACCCCGAATCATATACCCCAAGATCGGATCGATCGGATGAAAGAAAACTGATGAAAACCTATAATTTCAGTTAAATCCCAGATTCGATAAATCCAATCAAAATCCTTTCGAAAATAAATCATATTAAAACCAAACCTTGCAAATCACACCTAAATAACACTAAGATCATCCCCTCCAAAAATCAGATCTATCTAATAACGAAAAACCACTTAATTACACTAATTAAGGCGACTGCCCTGTTTTAGCACAGACATACTATTTAATTCACTAGAAATTCTACGTAAACCAAAAAATCATGAAACTGGTTGGAAATGAAAGCTTGCTCACAGATCTACAACTTTCATTTAGAAACCCAACACATATTATGCACGTTCGGCTCAGAACTCACGTTAGAACACCACTGTTCTGCTAGAACAGAAAATCCGGAATTGAAGTGATGAAAAACATGCTTGAATCCAACTTAAATCCAAACCAAATCCATTGAAACTGCAAACAGTTATTAATCATCCCTAGGGTAACCATCTAGCATAGTTATATGAAGAACAAATAATTAAACAACTCAAAAACATAAATCAAAGCTTAAACATAGAATCCTACCTAACTATGCTTAATCCACGTTTGATCCACGATCGAACCGTCCAAAGAGGGTGTAGATCTCTTCCTCTAGCTCCTGGCAAGCCTCCCAAGCCGCTGGATCAAGCTACAAACGAGAATCTCTAAGGTAGGAGGAGAGGAGAAGAAAATCGGAAAAACAAAGGGGTCTCGGGCTATTTAAAGGCTCGAGTCTGATCGATCGGTGCACAGTACCGATCGGTCGGACCCAGACTATGTCGGTTCGTGTCCTTATCCAGACACGTCGGCCGCGTCCTTATCCGGGCAACCGACAAAGCTCCGATCGATGGCTCCCTTGAGCGATCGATCGGGAATGGGCCGCCAGCTGTCCTAAAGACAAGCTTCGTGCGCCCGAGCTTGGATCCTTCTATCCCAAACCCACCTAAGGTTCTAACAAGCACATAAATCAAACATAGAGCTATGTGTGCACAACGTGGGTGTGAAACTAACTACCAAGTGAAATTCACCAAATTGCCCTTGGGGTCCAAAATCAACAATGCGATCAACCAGATCGCCCTCGACGCGGAAACAGGCCAACAGGGCACGGCCCGGACCGACGCGGTCGAGCCAGGTCAGAGGAACGGGTCCTCACACTGCTCATCACTCATGCATCAGCTAAAAACCAAAGATTGCTAATTTTATATGTCGATCCACTTTTGGCCTTGTTGTTTATGTAGTGTCCGTGTATATTTTGGACGGATGTACCCCTAAGGTGGATGGGACCTTGAAGGGCTGATATATGTAGTGTCCGTGTATATTTTGGACGGATGTACTGTCACACCCCGCCCCAATTAAATCCATATTTAATCCCAAGATTTTTGAAAAATTTCGGCATAACCCTTGGGCATAGGCGCGTGAGATCACAATTACAACCTGTCAACAGTATTTAAATACACATTTTTCTCTCTTTACAACAAACTCATAACGTTTAGGGACACATTCGCCCACATCATTCATTCATTTGTTCATTTGTTTCATGTATATAGGATTGGGTACATAGCCACCAAAATACATGATAATCCAACCCAATTTCACAATATACAATTTCTCCAAAGTTTTCAACACATATACAGGCGTCAATACACAAATTGAGGATTGAAGTAGGGTACAAAACAAAATTTGGATAAAAACCACGTTCCTCTACCTACTACAAAACTAACTCTCAAACAAAAAAGTACAAGAATGACGCCTCGTCACTGCTCACCACCTCCAAGGGGTGTACTGGCCTCGGGCCTACCCGTAGGACCTCCTGCACAAAACAAAAACCCAAACAAACATGAGCTCGAAAGCCCAGTGGGAGTCACCTGACACAAACTAGGACACTGGTGTACACCAACCTATCCTAGTATATTGCCCAAGTATGGTCTGGCTAGTATGAGTAAGTCTTACATGTACAGACGCCGCGTCCGACTGTCAATGCTTGCTCATACCCCTATAGACTCTATACCCGACCCCAGTACACTAGTATAGGTACAACACCCTATACTAGTTTACTGATCCTAATATGGTCTGGCTCATATGGGTAAGTCTTACATGCACAGACACTGCGTCCGACCGTCAGTGCTCGCCCAGACCCCTATAGACTCTATACCGGTCTCAGTATACTAGTATAAGCAACACACTCTCAAATCAGATCCTCAATCAGATCACATCCTCAATCAGATCAAATCCTCAAGTCATGCCTTTAATCAAATCAAATCCTCAACCAGATCAAATCCTCAAGCCATGTCAAAGTCCTTAATCGACATAGTTCCTAGACTCTGACTAGTCTAGCTACAGGACCTGACTAGACCCAACCATAAACTCTGTCCTAAGATTAACCAAACATTCCTAGCATGTATGCACAAATCACATAAATAATTGATCAATCAATAAAATAATCAATTTAATCTCATTACGCATACATACAGGAAATCATCATATACATAACATGGCAAAATAATGCATAACTGGCTCAACCAGTCCATCATGCCATCATAGCATCACCAAGCAAGAAATGGACTCGACGAGTCCAACAGAGATCATCAAGGTATATATACACACATCATATCATAGATCACTCTGGCATCAAAGACCCAATGCTAGGCTCGGCCAACCCAACAGGTCTAAGCATCACATAAAGCCCAGCATGACACCACATTACCAACCAGAGCATAACATAACATAAACACAACACATCATATATCATACATAACAAAACATTGCATACATTCACACAAATCCTATTATAAGGTAACTCCTACCTCAATAGGTAGCTGACGTGAGTTCCTAAGTCCTGGGGTCCACATCACGCACCGGACTCTGATGGTCACTCACCTGATCGCCTGAGCCAAGGAAAATGAAAGCGGCCAGGTAAGGCTCCAAATGTCATTGAAACTATAAGAAACAGACGGAGTTCGGAAAACCGATCGAAACGACGCAAAAATCAACGAAATCGGATGTCGGCGCTCCGCACACCAGGGCGTGCGCGACAACCCCGCCCACAGGTGGACCAGCCCCCCGGCGTTCCCGGCGTGGCATTGCCACTTGTTGACATTGATTTTAGCTATGCCTAAGTCTCGTATTATTTACGAAATTCCCTTTTGATGGATGCATGTGCCTTAAATATTTTGATATGTGCATATGCATTTTTCATAGTTATCACCCCCAGGGTATCTAAAAAAAACTTAGGCTAAGATAAAAGCCTAAGACTTCCCCTATATAATACCATGGTCCTATTTAGCTTTGATGGCATCCTATATAAGCTAGAAGGATACAAAGACATTCTACTAAATTTCCTACAACATGATCAAAACAAAATTCAAAATTCAAATTAATATTCAAAATTCGAACCAAAATATTTGAATTTGAACAAGCATTTTAATTCAAAACAGGTTCGAAACCTGAACATAAAGTTCAAATATTGAACAACCATGAGAGAATAAGAATTCTCTAACAATGAAACCTACAGTAGTTCAAACTACAGATAGAAGTTTGAATTGAGAGAGAAAATCATAAACTCTCTCATGCTCATGCACATGCACGTGAGTTCCATCCTCAACCATGTCTAACCCAACCTCTTCAACCCATGCATGTCCTCAACCCAAGCACTTTAAGCTCAAATGAAATATTAAACAAACCCATGCACATGCACGTGGGTTCCATTCTCAACAAGCCATCAAACCCATACACATGAGTTCCAAAGAGAAGATGGGTGCATATCAACTCACAGGCTCTTGACTCATGAGATATCTCTAACTTACGAGATCTCTCAACCTCCTCAACCCATGCATTTAGACTCAAGTTCTGAACAAAGAGAGGAGACGTGGCTCTTGACTCATGAGATATCTCTAACTTACGAGATCTCTCAACCTCCTCAACCCATGCATTTAAACTCAAATTCTGAACAAAGAGAAGAGAAGTGGCTCTCATAAGCTCTCAGCAGTAACAAACCGGAGATATGCATAACTCTCTAACTCCCTAAAACACACACGCGTGCCTTCAAAAATGGAATGAAGCATATGCGGATCAGAGGATAAGAGAATAAAAGAGAAGAAGTTGCCTCCCAATGCATGTATGTGCTACACCTCAGCTTTCTCTCAGCAAATACACACCATCCCAACCAAGAGATCTCAACAAACAACCAAGAGATATGCTGTGAGCCATCCTCAACATCTTGAACCAAAAGATATTGCCAAACCTCCTAACGATCAAGATACACCAGCGGATCTTTTAAATTTGAAGAGGCCACCTAGGTTTCGTTCTACATCTATAAATAGATGGGAGGAGCACGAGTTAGAGGCCGAAGACCTTGGAGACGTGGAGACGCTGTTGAGATCTAGAAGCAGTTAGAGGCTGAAGAGCTCGGAGACGTGGAGACGCTGCCGAGATCCAGAAATAGTTCCCAAGCACTGCTGAACCTGGAGGGGAGCATCGACACTGACGTGTTGTCAAAGGTCTGAGGAGGTATACAGCATCTCGGAGCTGAAGAGCTTGGAGACGTGGAGACGCTGCCGAGATCCAGAAACAGTTCCCAAGCACTGCTGAACCTGGAGGGGAGCATCGACGCTGACGTGCTGCTGGAGGTCTGAGGAGGTATACACCATCCTGGAGCTATCGAAGCCGAGCATCATCCCGGAGATTTGAAGAGCTCACGCCGGCATCTTCTACAAGGTCCCAATCGGTCCAAGCACCAGACATCAACACAAATCAAAGAGAAGAAGAATATGTCATCAACCAACATGGTAATGAAGGTGAAGGCTTAAGAAATAAAAAAAACCTTACGTGTTCTTTCTTCCCTTCAAGTTTCCTTTCATTCTTGATATAAAGATGTAAGGATTCCATTTTCCTTTTTTTAAATATCAGATCTAGAATCGGAGGTATTCCCTACGGGGATGTAAATGATGGATTTGCCAATTCGGCGATCCAGGGGTGTGGTGCCCGCAATCTCTTCATATGCAATTAAATTATTATTTTTTGCTCGAAATAAAATAGAGATCTCGTCCCTGCGAGATCGACGTTTTATCCTCGAACACCACTCGACCGCTCTGCGGCTGCGACAGAATCTGTGTCGCGCCCCGACCCGTGAAAGCCCAACCGGGCCGGGCGACGCGAACCGGAACCTACAAAACCCTGAAAACAAAGCTGACGAGGGTTCCCTCTAACCTATTGGTCTCCCTAACAGTTCACCAAAAGCACCCCCCAATTAAAAGATACAATAATTTAACAACATCGAACAATAAATTTAAGAACTCAAAAAGATTTAATATACATATCCTCGGAGAGTGGGGAGTTCAAATACAACATTACTCCCGTAGGAGACTATCTAACATAGGATAAAAACTGTAAAGGATCACCACCTCTCAGACTCCGCCTGGCGCCGCCGTACCGCCAACCAACTGCCCGGTAGGGGCCACGGAAGAAGAACTGACGCTTGCACCTGTAAAACGCAGCCCGGGTAGGAGTGAGCACTAAGCTCAGTAGGGTTCTACACTACGACACACAGAAGGAAGAGGGAAACGCATCAGTGTCGCCCTCAAGTAGGATCTGGGTTGATACGATGCACCTTCTCAAGGGCTTTCGTACCGGGTCTCTTGCCTTATCTCAGATCCTCTTTAGCCAAATCTATGGCTAGGTCGAGAGATACCTTTAGGGTTTTAGGAGAAGGACCCTAGGTATTCGACGAGGAATACGAAGACTAGAGGAGGAGACGGATGAGAAGAGGGATACCTTGCAGCTCCTCTAGGGTTGGCTGGCTTCTCTTGGAGATCCAAGCCTTGGAGAACGTGGGTGATGGCTGGTAGTGGTGATGATGGTGGCGAAGGAGTGGATGGCAGCGGAGAAGGAGACCGGTGATGGAGAAGGACCGGCTGTAGAGAGAGATGAAGGTGGCTGGTGGATTATGAGGAAACTAGGTTACAGCTACTCCTATATTACTTCTACTCCTAGGATTTCTCTCTACTAAATAATAACTCTCATAAATTCGTCCATGCATAATTACAAGCTATGGAGGTCCTTTTATAGAGGCCTCAAGAGAGTTCTACTACAACTAGAAAACTACCTTGCTTTAATCAGCAAGTAACCATACTTTCCTACTAAGACTCAATCATAACTCAAACTTCCTGATTACTAGGACTCTTAATAGGAACTAATAAAGCAAATCATAAACTGAACTCAAATTAGGAAACTGACTCAATCAAGATAACTACTAACTAGGAAATCATCTAAGTAAGCAAACCAGCTAGGAATAGGATTCCTTTGGCCGGCTGAGCTTAGAACGCCCAAAGGGACTTGGGTGCAGCCAACTCCTTGGCGTGGGCCCATCCAAGCAAGGACGTGGGTCCCTTCTTGGAATGGCTCGGTTCGACCTCGTATCATGGGTGTATACATGGGTCCCATAACCCCACCGCGTGTCCCTGGTGCCCAGGACCAGCACACAGTAAGCTCAACAAACACTGCTGACTCACATGCAGGAACCCAACACTGCAAACGGGAAATGGCACCGCTGAGGGGGCCTCTCCACCACTCAAGAGTCTACACAGTGGAACACCGGCTACACCTCAACATCCGACTCGAGGCAGACACGACCTCTACAATCATCAAGCAACAAGTGTACCAGTCATCTAAGCCTATCATCGAATCGACTGGACACCACAATTCGAACCGGGTCCAAACTACCCAACCCCGGTCCTAGGGCTAACTCCGAGCTTCCAGCCTCGGGACAGCGACCCAAAGATCACCCACGCCCTAACCAATGCAACTAATGCACAAATCAACAATGCATGCTATGACATACACAGATAAGAAGCAAAGCATGCAACAGTATGTCAAGCATCATATAAGTCTATCGGACCGCTGTAGCAGCCGATCCGCAGCGGGTTCCGGCATTACGACGGTACCGCGACCGTCAACCGCGGACTCCTGCAACGGGAAGCAACTCCAAAAACCGCTGATGAACAGTAAAAATATAATATTATATTCCAAAATATAATAATATATTCAAACACCCAAAACCTCTACTTAGGGGCTAATTGGTCTCGTCGATCCGACGTCCAAACGTTGTCGAATTCAAGATCCAACTTAGCCATTAGTAGGTGTATATACCAGGATCAACATATCCAAAATTCATAATCATCCAACGGTTGGATTAACGGAAAACACTAATCAAAAATCACTAATCAAACTAACTTACCAATTAATTGCTGCAACGCAACCCTCTAGCAAACAATTCATAACAAATCGTAGAAAAATTGGACAAATATGAAATCAGTTGGGTTAGAGAAGAGATTCAAAGATCTACAACTCTTATGTTTATCACAACCCAAGATCACGTACACGGCGGCCGAAAAACTCGCCGCAAGCCGACTGTTCTTCAAGAACAGCAGAAAACCGGAAATCCGAGATTAATCATGTATAAAACCTACTCAAATCTCAACCAAATATCATGAAACTTATTGTGAGGACCCGCCCCTCCCCTCCTGTGGCTCGCTGTGGACCGCAAGGGTAATTTGGTAAATTGCACCTTGTCGGCTAGTTCCACACTCGCGCTTGTACACACACTGACCTTGTTTGTGATAATGTTTGCTTAGGATGGTTAGTGGGACCCGGGATCGAAAGATCCGGACTTAGGCTTGAATTCTCGCCTAAGTTTAGCTTTCAGCACACAAAGGATCGATCCTCTCTAGCTAAGAGATCGATCCTCTTGTGCCAGAAAGTCAAGTGAGATCGTCATGAGGTGATCGATCCTTCCTTGGGTAAGGATCGATCCTTCATAGGTCGGTTCGTTTGCCTATAAAGCAGACGAACCTTCTTCCCTCAAATCCTTTTGGAAACCCGGCGATTTGAGCTCGGATCTTGGGATTTTCGAAGGCGTTGAGGACGATCCAAGGCCTAGCTGCTTGGATCTAAGCTGCGTTTGCTCCGGTAGGGATCCTACCGACATCTCTCTTCGGGGCTTTGAGTTTTCCGGTTTGATCTGTGGTTTAAATGCTTAGATCTTGTGATTAGCATGTTGGTTTCTTGTGTTTTAACCGGGTTTGGACTCGTGGGATCCTGATCTATCAGATCCCAGAGTTTCGTGGTTTTTGGTTGTCTCTTCCGGCGGTATTCTTCGCCGGAAGGACGCCGCGGAACCCATCATGATCGATCTTCCCTTGAGGAAGGATCGATCTTCTGGGTTGGTCATGCTCCGCCCGATGAAGGATCGATCACGAGCTTGGTGAGGATCGATCATGGTTCTTGGGGAGCATGGCTGTCCTTCGTCGCGAAGAGGATCGATCCCCATGTGAGGAAGGATCGATCACTCGTGGTGCGATCTGAAGGGTGCTCTCTGTCGCGAAAATGATCGATCCTCCTGAGAGGAAGGATCGATCCTTTTGTCTCGACAGTGAGGCTTTACTCTCTGTTGCTGAGAGGATCGATCCTAACCTAGGGGATGATCGATCCTTTGGTAGAAGAGAGGGTTTTGACTAGTTTTGCCCAAGGGGCTTTGTATGTTGGTTTTCTTTATTGTTTTATACATTGTACATAACATTAAGCATGTTAGCCCTATATAGGGGCAGTGGTGAACCGGGGGAGTGATGACTCCCGGGATGTTTAGAATAAACGGGCGGGTGGCCCTACTGCTTTCCCTAGCCTCTCACGCCGGCGTTCGCCGAGGGCCACATTACTTGTTGCACATTGTGAACTGTTGTTTGCGGGGTTGTTTCCCGGTGCAGGTGTTGTGTGGACTGCTGGCGGTTGGTAGTGGTACCACTACAGCAGTCCTTAGACCTTATTTATCTGTTCACCACCCCGGGCTGGCAGGGTGCCGTGCCCAGACCTTGTATTTATATCATCACATCCTGCTGCATGCTTACATGTATCTTTTCTGCGCATGTTCATAGCATGCATTGTGTTGTGCATTAGTTGCATCTGTTAGGGCGTTGCCGATCCGGGGCTTCCGGGTAGCCCGGATCTATCTCTTAGGACCGTGCGGGTAGCTTGGTCCAGGACTCGATTTGTAGTATTCAGTCTTTTCGATGATAGGGTTAGTTGGACATGAATACTGTTGTGCTTGATGTTTAGAGGTCGTGTCGGCCTTGAGCCAAGTCGTGGTGTAGCCGGTACCCAATCCTTCTAGAACTCTTGGGTGGCAGGTGTGACTACCCAGCGGTGCTACCCGCCGACAGTGCCCAGGATCCTGTCGTGAGTTGGCAGTGCCGTTTCCTGTCTTACTGAGTGTGACCCAGTGTGTGACCAGTTCGCTGGAAGACCACGACTGGGGCTCTCAGGGGTATCCGGTGGGGTTATGGGACCCCTGTGATACACCTAGGCTTTGTTTGGGGACGACACTGTTGTGTTCCCTTCCTTTGTGAGTGTCGTAGTGTAGTGTCCCTGCTGAGCTTAGTGCTCACACCTACCCGGGCTGCGTTTTGCAGGTGCTGGCGCTAGCTCTTCTTCGGTTGCCCCTACCGGGCAGGTGTTCGGTGACGTGGCGGCGTCTGGCGGAGCTTGAGGAGCTGTGATCTGTCCGTGTACACCTTGGTTAGATAGTCTCCTACGGGAGCGATTTTGTATAACATTCCCTGTTTGAGGATTTGTACTATATTCCAGCTTTGTGTGTTGAGCTTTATAATTGTTGTTTATTACAGGATGATTATGCTTATTAGGGTAACCACTACGATTAGAGGGAAACCTCGCCAAATTTCCGCAGTAGGTTAAGTTCCGGTTCGCGTCGCCCGGCCCGGTTGGGCCTACGCGGGTCGGGGCGCGACAACTTGGTATCAGAGCATAGGCTGTAGATCCCAGGGTGTTAGGATCAGGTTTCGGTTGAGCTGAGCGTGGACTGGGATAGTTCTAGGTCTAGAACATCCTTGCATGCTCTCTTTGTGATGTGAATGTCTTCCGCTTTATTGAAATGCTGTTTGTTCGTCGTTCTGACGAGTGGCAACTCGTTTGTTGTTGGTGATCGTGCAGATGTCGGGAGTTCGCGTCCGACCTCCGGTTGCCGGTCGAGGTGGGGCACGACCTGGTCGACCCGCCCGACCAGACGGGACGGTTCCTGTCAGGGTGGTCCGGGCTAGACGCACTGTACCATCACCAGTGACGGTTTCGGTCGCGCAGGCGGAGGTCTTCCTCGCCGAAGAGGAGGCCCCCGTTCCTGTCAGCGGACAGGCCTCGGTGGCCATCTCAATGGCTTTCCAGCGGCTGAACCCTCCTAGGTTCAGTGGTAGGACTGGAGACCCGACTGCCAACGGCGGCCGTCCTCGCCCCTCTGACAGGAGAGAGCGACGGCCAACGGCGGCCGTCCTCGCGAAGCAGAAAAGCCACCGACGCGATTCCGATCGATCGCTCCAAGGAGCGACTGATCGCTCGCGCCCCGGATCGATCCCAACACCAAGTCGGATCGATCCGAGTGGGCCAAAACCCACCGACTCACTCACGAGTCTGACTGATCGCTCCAAGAAGCGATCGATCGCTCGAGGGTCGTCAGCTGCCCAAAGGCAAGCTTCCGCGCACCCGAGCTGGGATCTTCCGATCCCGGGTCCACCTAGCCATTCTAAACAAACACTAACACATACGAGGTCAGTGTGTGCACGCGCGGGTGTGAAACAAACTAACAAGGCGTAATTTACCAAATTGCCCTTGCGGTCGACAACGAGCCACAGGGGTAGAGGGACAGGTCCTCACATCCTAATACCCTTAAAGGAAATCTCGTCCCGAGATTCGATAAGGGCAGGGCTCGGAACAACAAAACAGGTACACTAGAAGACAGGACAAGAGGTACCTCGAGAAGAAAACAGCTGCGGAAACTCTTGCTGCATGTGCGCCTCGCGCTCCCAGGTGATCTCATCGGTGCCTCTGTGCCTCCACAGTACCTTGACCAAGGGAATCGTCTTGCCCCGCAAGACCTGATCCCTCCGGTCAAGTACCCGAACCGGCTGCTCAACAAAGCTCGCGTCTGCCTCAAGCTCAATGTCATCCACCTTGATGACATGAGACGGGTCTGGGTGATACTTCCTCAGCATCGACACATGGAAAGTCGGGTGCACAACAGACATGTGCTGAGGAAGATCCAGGCGGTAAGCTACCTCGCCGACCCTCTCTTGGATCTCGAACGGCCCGACAAACCTCGGCACTAACTTACCACCTCTGCCAAACCTGACGGACCCTCTGTATGGCGATGCTCGCAAGAACACTCGATCGCCGACTACAAACTCCAACGGTCGTCGCCTCTGATCTGCATAACTCTTCTGCCGTCTCTGAGCCGTCAGAAGCCTCTGCATGATCTACACTAACCTCTCTGACGACCGCCTGACGATGTCTGGACCGGTGAGTGAAGCCTCTCCAACCTCTATCCAGCACACTGGGGAACGACACGGCCTACCGTACAACGCCTCGAAAGGTGCTACTCCAAGACTGGATTGGTAGCTGTTGTTGTAGGCGAACTCCAACAAGGGAACGTGCTCCTCCCAGTCGCCTCATACGTCGAGGAGGCATGCTCTCAGCATGTCCTCCAAGATCTGGATCGTCCGCTCTGACTGCCCGTCTGTCTGCGGATGGAAAGCCGTACTGAAAGTCAGGAGTGTGCCAACTGCCTCCTAAAAGTCTCGCCAGAACCTGCTGGTGAACCTGGGGTCACGGTCTGACACAATAGAAACTGGAACTACATGTAGTCTGACCACCTCTCTGACGTACAAGCTGCCCAACCTGTCCGTCGAGTCTGACACCCGCATAGGCAGGAAGTGCGCCGATTTGGTCAATCGATCAACGATGACCCAAATCGCGTCATTCCCTCTAGGAGATCTCTGTAGCCCGGTCACGAAGTCCATCTTGATGTGCTCCCACTTCCACTCAGCTAGTGGAAGCGGCTGAAGTAATCCCGGAGTCCGCTGGTGCTCTGCCTTGACCTTCTGACAGGTAAGGCAGCGCGATATGAACTCCGTCACTGCCCTCTTCATCCTGCGCCACCAGAACTGTCACCGAAGATCTTGGTACATCTTGGTGCCGCCGGGATGAACTGAAAAGCGAGAGTGGTGGAACTCTCGTAGGACGTCGTCTCGAAGAACTGGATCTGCTAGAACCGTAGCCCTCCGTCTGGCGATACTGTCCAGTCTCCGTCTGCGCCCTCCGTGCCCGCTGCTGTGCGTAACTCCTCGAGCTCTGGGTCACTGTGCTGTGCCTCCAACACTCTGGCTAGAACTGCTGGCATACTCTGCACTGCGTAGAGGAAGCTGCTGGATCCCCGATCCTCAAACTCGAGCCCAAACTGGCCCGCCGTCTCTAGAGCCTGCCACTGTCGCGCTGACAACCCTGCAACTGCTGCTCTGGTGTCTCTCACCTGTCTGCTCAGCGCGTCTGCTACGACGTTTGCCTTACCAGGATGGTAATGCAACTCGAAGTCGTAGTCCTCTAGTAGCTCCATCCAGCGTCGCTGCCTCAGGTTGAGGTCACGTTGGGTGAAAATGTGCCTCAAGCTCTTATGGTCCGAGAAGACAGAAAACTTCTCGCCATAGAGGTAGTGACGCCAGGTCTTCAGGGCGAAGACCACCGCTGCAAGCTCCAAGTCATGGGTCGGGTAGTTCCTCTCATGGTTCTTCAGCTGGCGAGAACCATAGGAAACTACGTTGCCCTCCTGCATGAGGACACACCCCAAACCCTCTCCACTGGCGTCACAGTAGACACTGTAACCAACGCCTCGCTCGGGAACGATCAGCACCGGTGCACTGGTCAACCTGGTCCTCAGCTCCACGAAGGCTCGCTCACAAGCATCATTCCACACGAACGGGACGGCCTTCTGTGTCAGTCTGGTCAACGGTTCGGCAACTCTGGAGAAGTCCCGCACAAACCGCCTGTAGTAACCCGCCAAGCCTAAGAAGCTACGGACCTCGAACACTATCCTCGGTCTCTGCCACTGTACCACTGCCTCGACCTTGGCCGGGTCAACTGAGATCCCTGCTGCCGACACCACGTGTCCAAGGTATCCCACCTGTGCAAGCCAGAACTCGCACTTGGAAGCCTTGGCATAAAGCCGATGCTCCCTAAGTAGCTGCAACACTGTCGTCAAGTGTCGCTCGTGCTCCGCCTCTGACCGGGAGTAGATGAGAATGTCGTCGACGAACACCACCACGAACTCGTCTAGGAAGGGCCGGAAGATCCTCTGCATGAGATCCATGAACGCTGCTGGTGCGTTCGTCAGGCCAAAAGGCATCACCACGAACTCATACAGGCCGTACCGAGTCCGGAATGCCGTCTTCGTGATGTCGCAATCCCGAACCCTCAACTGGTGGTAGCCAGTGCGGAGGTCGATCTTCGAGAACACTGAAGATCCTCGAAGCTGGTCAAACAGGTCGTCGATCCGCGGCATCGGATACATGTTCTTCACCGTCATCCTGTTGAGCCGCCTGTAGTCTATGCAAAGTCGAAGGGTACCATCCTTCTTCTTTGCGAACAACACTGGCGCCCCCCAGGGAGACATGCTGGGACGGATGAAGCCTCTGCTAGTAAGCTCGTCTAGTTGAGTCCTCAACTCACTCTGCTCTGCTGGTGCCATCCTGAAAGCTGGGAGAGAGACGGTGCGGTACCTGGTACTAGGTCGATCTCAAAATCGACCTCTCTGGGCGGTGGAAGCCCTGGCAACACCTCAGGAAACACGTCGGTGTAGTCGCACATGATCCTGGAAAAACTGCTCTGCTGCACTCCCTAAGAACCGAACAGGGACAGACTGGCCAACAAGGCTGAGAGCTCGCTGCCACGTCTCCCCACACCACAAGCAAAGGAATCGGCTGAGAACCGATCCCCCAACAACACAAACTGTGTTCCATCGGGTGTCCAAGCGACCACCCTCCGGCGACCACAGTCAATGATAGCTCGGTATGCTGCCAACCAGTCCATACAGAGTATCACATTGAAGCCTGTCATGTCTAGCACCCGCAGGTCTAGACAGACACAGAGGCCTCCAACCTCCAAAGAACAAGATCGGCAGACCCGGTCTACCCTGACGGTGCCGCCGATCGGTGAGTCTACAGACTGTGCCACCTCTAGCTAACTCGTCTCTAATCCTAGCGATGCCACACACATGCTAGCAATATAGGAATGAGACGCCCCAGAGTCTATCAACACATCTACTAAAGAACTAGAAAGCTGAAAGATACCTTTGAGGACGGATGGCTCTGCCGCTGCCTGCTGGTACTGCAACGTCTGCTGGTACTGTTGCGGCTGCTGGTACTGTTGCGGCTGCTGGTACTGTGGTGGCGGCTGATACAACTAGACGGTGTCCTGCCGCTCACGAACTGGGAGGGCAAACACCTGCCCCCGATGGCCGCCTCTGCCTCTAGGACGCCCCGGCCCGCGCCCACCCCCACTCCTCTGCCAGGCACCGGACCCTCCGCCTCTACTGCCTTGCGGCATAGCGCTCTGCGCTCCTCGCGAAGTGCAGTCTCTACGGTAGTGCCCCGGCTGCCCGCACAGGTAGCAAGTGGCTGTCGCACCGCCAGGCTGTCGTCCATGGTCTCCCCCTGACGAAGCCTGCCCAGATGACCCGACCGTCAGTAGAAACGGGGATGGTGGGCGCGGTAGTGGCTGCTGGTACTGCAGTGCACGCTTCGGCCGCTGCTGCAAGGGCCACTGACGCCACGGTTGTCCCCTATCGAACCCCCCTGCTGTCCTGGGGCCTCTGCTGCTGTGAGCAGGTAGAGACTGCCGGTGGAACTGCCCAGCGTCTCTCATCCTGCGACTGCACCACCACAACTAAGGCGCAATTCAGAACTGCTGAGTGCGTCTGGAAGCGGTGGGAACACGTCTGGCGCCTGATCTCTGGACGAAGACTCCACTCAAACTGTCGTGCCCTGGCCACTGGATCTGCTGCCACTGCCCCCGCGAAACGGACCAAGTGCGTGAACCGGGTGGCATACTGTTGCACAGAGCGAGTACCCTACAAGAGGGACTGGTACTCGCGAGACAAGGCGACACGCGTACTCTCCGGGAAGTACGCGTCCAAGAACAACGCCCTGAACTCCTCCCACGTCGACTCCTCTCCGCCACTGGTGTGATGGGCGGTGCACCACCAGTCAAGGGCGTCACCATCGAGCTGGAACGTCGCGAGGGTGACCCGGAACCGGTCATCCCCGACGAAGAGAGCGTTGAGAACGCGCGTGACTCCTCGGATCTCCAGTCTAACCGCTAAACCTAGGCGAGTTCAGCCGCTGGAAGTCCATCATGACCGCTGTCGCGGCCCGCCCGTCGACCGGAGCGAGGACCCCCTCCTCGGCGAGAGGAGCCTCCTCCCGTGCGACCACAACCGTCACCGGTGATGGCTCAGTCCGTTGAGCTCTGACCGCCCTGACAGGTGCTACTCTGTCTAGTCGAGCGGGCCAACCAGGTCGTGCCCCACCTCGACCAACAACCGAAAGTCGGTCTCGAGCTCCCGCCATCTGCGCAATCACCAACGACAAACGAGCGTTCACTTGTCAGAAACCCAAGACAAAGCAGCACAACATAAAGTGGAAAAGCATAACACATCAAAAGGAGCATGCACGAATGTTCTAAACATAGAACTAACCCATTCCACGCTCAATCTCAATCGAAGCCTGATCCTAAACCCTGGGATCTACAACCTATGCTCTGATACCAAGCTGTAGCGCCCCGACCCGCGAAAGCCCAACCGGGCCGGGCGACGCGAGCCGGAACCTAACAAAACGCGAAAGAAACTGGCGAGGGTTCCCTCTAACCTATTGGTCTCCCTAACAATTCACCAAATGCAACTAATGCACAATAGGTAATGCATGCTATGAACATACACAGATAAGAAGCAAAGCATGCAACAGTATGTCAAGAGTAGCATACAAGTCAACCGGATCGCTGCAGCGGTACTACCAACCGCTGCCAGCCGATCCGCAGCGGGTCCCGGCATTATGACGGTACCGCGACCGTCAACCGCGGACTCCTGCAACGGGAAGCAACCCCGAAAACGATGATGAACAGTAAATAATATAATATTATATTCCAAAATATAATATTGTATTCAAAACACCCAAAACCTCTACTTAGGGGCTAATTGATCCCATCGATCCAACATCCAAACGACGTCGCATTCAAGATCCAACTTAGCCATCCGTAGGTGTATATACCAGGATCAACATATCCAAAATCCGTAATCATCCAACGGTTGGATTAACGGGAAAACACTAATCAAAACCGCTAATCAAACTAACTTACCAATTAATTGCTGCAATGCAGCCCTCCAGTAAACAATTCATAACAAATCGTAGAAAAATCAGAAAATTATGAAATCAGTTGGGTTAGAGAGAAGATTCAAATATCTACAACTCTTATGTTCATCACAACCCAATATCATACACGTACAAGCCGGAAAACTCGCCGCAAGCCGGCAGAAAACCGAAAAATCTGAGATTAATCATGCATAAAACCTACTCAAATCTCAGCCAAATATCATGAAACTTATATCAGTAATTCTACTAGGCATGAGGAATCTAACAACACCAAGATCAACAAGATCCAACGGTTAGATCTAGAGAAAACCCAAAAATAACATCAGTAGGTAGAAACCTACCGAACAGCGCTTTCCTCGGCTGATTCCCCACGAGTTGATCACCAACAGGGTTCCAAACGACTTCAGGGATCTTCCTCTCGTTGTCACGGATCCAACGAGCCTTAGAACACCCAAAACGATGGCCGGAGGAGGGAGAACGGATGAGAAGAAGCTCGCTGCCGGAAACAGGGGAAGAAAACTGAGCCGTGGGAGAAGAAAGAAAGAAGGAAGAAGAAAGGAGGAGAAGGAGGAGGAGAAGAGGAAGAAAAGAAGGGAAAAGGGGAAGGGGAAAGCCGGGGGAAGGGGGGAAAAGAGAAAGGAGGGGAGGGAAAGTCCTCCTCCTCTGACAGGAGAGAGCGACGGCCAACGGCGGCCGTCCTCGCGAAGCAGAAAAGCCACCGACGCGAGTCCGATCGATCGCTCCAAGGAGCGATCGATCGCTCACGCCCCGGATCGATCCAATCACCAAGTCGGATCGATCCGACCAAGTCGATAACCACGAAACCCCCCAAAAACCCACCGGAAAAACCCAGAAAAAGAGGGGATCGGAGGAGAAAAGAAGGGAGGAGCTCACATGAGCCAAGGAGGAGACGAAATCCCGTGGTTACCTCGCTGGATCTATCCTTTTCTTCCGGCGATTTCCACCTCTCCTTTCGGTTTATCTTCCTCCTTTCTTCCCTTCCTTCTCCGGCGCCGGCGATCCCACTGCCTCCTCCCACTCCCTTCCACTTCTCGTGATCTCTCTCCCGATCTCTCATTGGATCTCTCTCTCTCTCTCTCTCACTGGTTCGGCTGAGTGAGGTAAGGTGAGAATGAGAGAGGAAAAACAATCAAGGAGAAGAGAAGGTCGGTGGAGTGGGTGGGGAGTTTTGCAGAAAACCCCTTGTAGAACTCCAAATTACACATAAGCCCCCTCAAATTACATAAAAGACCGGAAATATACATTTAGGCCCTTACATGTACCCCCAAGGTGGATGGGACCTTGAAGGGCTGATATTTGTGAGTTTGCATGTTCATTTTGAATCATTACCCCCTGGAGGTTGAAAATGACCAAAATGCCCTTTTGAAGAAAAGATGGTTTTAGACTTGCAGGCTTATATAGGAGGCTATCAAAACCATCCAAGGACTATTGAAAGAGTTGCAAAATGTTTGAATATATCTGTTTCATCGGAATTCCCAAAATACCACTGAGGGTGACAATCACCAAAATACCCTTTGCTCTCTGGCACCCAGGAGAGCGTGTATAGAGTACTTTAAATATGTTTTGAATTTAATTGGGCATGCTTGAATATTTTCTAGCCTTGGCAAAAGATCTAAGGCATGAGCATATGTGATAAGGGCAATTTCGTAAATATTACGAATTTAAGCCTTAGTCAAAATCGTTGTCAACAGCCCCTAAGGATCTAATCAATCACATGCATCAATCCAAGGCCGTGTATGCACTACGCGGGTGTGAAACCGATGGACAATGCGCAATTTTACCAAATTACTTTTGGGATCCAAAAACAGCGATGTGAACAACCGATCGCAAATTAAAGCCAACCGAGCGAAACCGCCCAAACCAGACCCTCGACCTAACGCGGTCGGACCGGGTTAAAGGTATGATGAGTGCATGAAAGTGCACTTTGAACAGTCTTATAACCATCTAAATTGCTAGGTTATTATCTTTAATCAACATCTTTATTACTATTTTTATATCTATATGTTGCTTCACATAGTTGTTTGGAAAATGCAGGAAATTGGAGCTAAAATAAGCTGAAAAGATCACACAGGTCAACTTGGAAGTTTAAATTCTACCTGCTCATAAAGAATCAGATGATTTTTCATATACCATTGGAAAGCTCTGGAAGTCTAGTTTCTGGAGCATTTTACGGTTCGTGATTCCGAGTTCTCTAAAGGAAGTTACATAACTTTTAGTACTAACGGTGCATCATGGTCGACCGTCAGATCGACCGTCACACTCAAAATACTCACGGTCGACCGTCACATCGACCGTGAGCCTCTGTCAAGAAAAAGGCTTCTCATGGTCGATGCGAAGATCGACCGCCACTTTTGATATAAAGAAGATCGATCTGAGTCGGGGCGACCCAGGTTATGGAAAATGAGGAAAAATACAGTTTCGTCGACTGGTAGAAAAATATTCGGTAAATATTCTATAGAAGTTAGAATACTCTGAAATTTTGGTATGTAATATAAGACTCAGAGATCTACAACTTTTATGTTGGACATTCTGTGAGATTCCGGATGTTGTGATAGTAGATTTGAAGAATAGATGAAGTTACACAAGCTGTAAAATTGTTCTATAGAAGATGTGAAGAATATTTGTCAAATATTTCAGATAACTCTAAATATTATGAAATCTTCGAGATCGGACATAAGACTTCCTTATATACAACTTTTGTGTTAACTAAGTTTCAAAATTTTGACGGGATTAATTCAGGAAATCCAAGTTGCACTATAAGTCCAACTCAACCAAAGCCCTAATTTTGAGGAGTCCCCCTATATATATGGTTATTTAATCTGAAATTGAGACGCTGATTATTTTGGTTGTTGCACATGGATGATTTGATGTATTTTATATTTCCATATATATATTTTCAAATTGATATGGATGAATACTTGTATAGGATCCATGCTTAATATATACAAAGGAGACTTTGTCAAAATTGTTAATAATTTTCATGCCTTTTTACTCTTCTTGATATATTTTTCGTGCTATTTTATTTGATCTTTTGGTAAGGTAATTTTATGGCAGGTTTTCCTATGGAAATCAATAGTGGGTGATTAATCTATGCACCGATCAGGGGATATTATTTTGGTTTTGCTATGTCTCTCATATAACTTGGTGATTTCTATAACTCTATTCCTTTAGAATCTTCAGGAGACATGCTTTCTTGAAGTGGCGATGTTTTCGTTGTGTGGGCGGTGTGGTGATCGTATTGAGTGAGACGACTACATTTGGCACGATAGTATGGTGATCTCTATCCTTTATTCTTTGATCTGTTTTTTTATGACTTAGTGTAATTGGGGACAATTACATTTAAGTTGGGGGTAGAATTCTAGGAATTCATGTTTATTTATTTATTTATTTATTTTATGATAACCAACTATTATACATCCCTTAGATTATGTCAGAAGAATGAAATTATGATATGATTTGACAAAGATGCGTGTTTTAGAAATTTATCTTATGAATTATTTTGAAACTTGTATGTCATATAAAATTTAGTAAATTCAGCTATGTATGACATAAGTTCTATACTTTAACACTTTTACCATGATTTAGGGATAACTTGACATATCCTATTGCACTTGAGCACGTTTGCATGTGAAAGAGTTGAAGTTAGATTCTAAGCCTGAAACTATGATAGATTTATAGTTTTATATCATGTCACGGAAGATACACGAACACATGTAATTTTCTGTTCGCAAAAAGTGTATGTGATTGAAAAGTGTATGGTTTTCAAATTAGTAACCGGACAATGTGCATGATCAGCATATTGTTCGCGTAAAACGATTGAAGTTCCCAATGAATGAAAAGAAAAGAAGAAACAAGATGTCATCTTAGTAATCGGGCAATGTGCTTGATTAGCATGTTGTTCGCGTAAAACGAGTGATTTTTCTTGTGAGAAAAAAAGAGAAAAAAGAAAGAAAAAAAAGGAACAAATATTGTTACATGATAGTAGAAAATATGTGCGTGCTTAGAATCCTGATCTTGAATAGTTGACTGTTTGGATATAATGGAGACTCTGAAGCATGTGGAACTTTATTCACATTAAAGTTATTTTTGAATTATGATTAAATATGTTGAAGTATTGGAAGTGTGTTATGACATGCTTTTATTTACTCTACTTTTATGTGACTATGAATTAAAGAATAAATTCATGGATATTGTTTCTATTTCATGCATGAGAGTTAATGAGTATTATAATAGATTTCTGATGATATATTCAATGTGATGTATAGATGTTTGTGGGTATTATCACTGGAAACGCTCAGAGACTACAACTCCTCCACTGGGGCTACCCAGGGGTTTAAAGGCTTGTTACACATGCTAAGTGTAATTGTGAGACCTACGAAAGTGGCTAGTTAGGTTTACTGCTTTATGTTTATTTTTGTCTTGCTTTGCTGGAGGACTAGCAAAGATCAAGTTGGGGGGTGTGATAAGACGTGAAAAGTGCTCAAATCACCCTTTTAACTAGGTCTTGTTAGTCACTGAGCAATGCTATTTTGATTGTCTTCTCCTCATTTAAGGTATTAGGACTGTGAGGGCCCGTCCCTCAGACCTGACTCGACCACGTGGGTCGAGAGTCGGTTTCCTGTCGATTTGGTTCCGCGTCGGGCACGATCGGGCGATCGTGTGGCGGTTTGGACCCCAGGGGCATTTTGGTAAATATGCCCCCTGGTGGTCAGTTTCACACCCGCGTTGCACCCACGGACTTGGATTGATGTATGTGGTTGTTTAGGATGGTTAGGCGGACCCGGGATCGGAAGATCCCAGCTCGGGCGCGTTAGAGCTCGCTATCGGGCTCGTTAGCGGGCCGGTGGGCTTTAGGCCCGTTAGTGGCTTGGTGAGTGGAGGGTGGTTGGAGCAGTTGGCTCCAACCCCCCCCCCCCCCCCCCCACCTTCTCTCCTCTTCTCTTTCTCTTCCCCGGTTCTTCTCTTCTCCTCCTACCAGCATTTCTTCTCTTCTTCTCCCCTTCTTCCCTCTCCTTTGGCTGGGCTTGATCTTGGAGGACTGAGCTTGAGTAGCGGATCTTCACGGCGCGGTTGGCTGGACGCGTGGAGAAGCTGAGATTGCGTTTAAGGTAGGTGTTTCTACCTCGATCCTTGGGTCGGGTTCTACTAGGTTAGGTTGCATTTGTGGTTTGCTGTGGAATGCCATGCAAGGGTGTTGTGTAATCCGTTGTGTATGCAATGTGAATGGTTTGGAGTGTTTGTATGCCAAGTTTCCCGTATTCTAACGGCTGGTTTCCGAAACGTCGTTGTTTTGTCGATTTTTGGTTTTCCGACCTAAAATGGGATTTAACCGTTAGAAACTGGATTTCTTTATACCATTAGTTTCCTCACCTCAAAATATACTTACTTGCAAAATTTGATTGTATTCTAACATGTTTTGATTCTTGAAATCTTAGAATTTGGATTTATGGTATTTTGCGTCTGGAGCTCGACGGTCGATCGGTGCATCGACCGTCAGCTCGACGGTCGATCTAGGTATCGACCGTCATGCTTTAGTATATTTCCTCTGGGCCTGACGGTCGACCGTCGTATCGACCGTCGGGCTCTGTCGAGTTTTTGGGTCCCCAGGGTCGATGGATCGATCGACCGTGGGCCCTTCGCTTTTTCGCCATTTACCTGACGGTCGACCGTCGGATCGACCGTCGCATCGACCGTCCGGCTCTGTTTGGTTTTGGGCTTCTCAGGGTCGATGGTTGGATCGACCATCGCCCTTGGTTTTCTTCGTATGGGTCTCACGGTCGATCCACGGATCGACCGTGGCATCGTCCGTGGCCTCACGGTCGATCCACGGATCGACCATGGCATCGTCCGTGACCCTTTGAACAGTGTTCTTTGGTGCTTCTTGAATGGCTTTCAACTTTGATTGAGTCTTAAACGTGTTGGGAGGTTTATAGATGGATTTGATGAGGTTTTCAAAGGGTTTTCATCGGGTTTGAGATTTGATCCGAGTTTCTCCCCTTTTTAGCAAACGTATGGTTGTGTTTGCATTTAATTCAAGTTTGATAGAAATTAAATGTTTGGTTGCTTACTTAACCATTAGCTAGCTATGAGTGCTAGCTAATGAGGAATTGTGGAACCTTAGCCTCTTACCGGCGAGTGCCGAGGGCTATTGTATATCTGTTGAACTTATAACTGTTGATGTGACATATAGAGACATCTAAGATTAGATGCTTGCTTAAGCTCATGCATTGTATGCATTAGAGGCATTTGAGGTTAGGCGGGGCGATGTCTTGGGTCGCCGATCCGAGGCTCTCGGGTAGCTCGGATCTAGCCTTAGGACCGTGGCTGGGTAGTCAGGATTAGGGTGTGATTGTCGATCTGAATCTCTGATGATTGAGGAATGCGATAGTTGGCTTGAATCATTATTTGAGGTTTAGAGGTCGTGTCGTCTTCCAAGGCCAAGTGCTAAGGATGCAACCGAGGAGTTCCCGACGTGGTCCCCAGGCAGTGGTATCCCTGCTGGGTAAGGGTGAGTGATCCTGCATGATTCCGTTCCCCTGTCAGTGCTTAGGGTGATCTTGGTAGAGAGACCAAGAGAGAGGTTCATGACAGGAGCCCTTGGGACATCGGTGGGTTATGGGACCCGTGGCATCCGTTAGACTTGGGCTGGGAGACAACACTATTGTTGTTTTCCTCCTTTCAGTGTGCCGTAGAGTAGAACCCTACTGGGCTTTTTGCTCATTCCTACCCGGACTGCGTTTGCAGGTGCATGCGGCAGTTCCTCCTCAGTGGAGCCAGCAGGTTCGGCTTTTGGCGGCGCGAGTACATCCAGAGGCGTCTCAGGTTTGGTTGGAGGATATATCCGTTGTAACTTTTTGATATATAATCATGCATGTTGTACCCCTTTTTGGAGAACCTTTGGGATGTTGTATAAATCGGTATTTTGGAACTCAGATGTTGTAAGACTCGATGTTATATTATGATTAAAATCTGCTTAGCCTCTGGAATGCTTTTGCTTAAATTGTTTATCATTTCCGCTTGTACTGCGCCGGTTGATGATGAATAGTGTTAGGACCCTCACGCCCCGTCCTGGATGGGTTTTCTGGGTCGGGGTGTGACAAGGACCCTAAGCGAAGATTAGATCAAATTTAATGCTAAAACGAACAAATAAAGAACCTGCTAGGAACAAAGGAGCAGAGGAGCAAAGATGGGTCGTCTTCAACATCAAAGTTGTACCTGCTCAGAACGAAAAAGCTTTGGAAGTCTAGTTTCCTTGAGTTTTTACGATTCGTGATTTGGAGTTTTGTAGAGGAAGATATGCTATTTTTAGTATAGAGGTGTAGAAGAAGCAGTTACGGAAAACCAGATCGATCCGAGCTAAACCAGATCGCTCTGGGTCAGGCAAATTCCAGTTTCTAAAGTTCACGGAGAGAAGAAGATCGATCCCCTTGGGCGCTGCGGGAAAAATAAAAGGAAACTGACTAATCCGAATTAGGGTTTATCTTAGGCGATAAATAGCCTTCTTTGGGAGGATTTTGACATCCTTCCATGGCCGAATTTTCTTCATCTCTTAGGGTTTCTCTTAGTTTCTTTTCCACAAATTAGGTTAGATCTTTGATGGAAGATCCATGGGTGGAGCGCGGTGACAACCTTCATCGACGGATCTCCTTCCTAAGATGAGTAACTAATCTCTAGCATAGGGATTTCTATGATATATTAGAGAATCTTTCTAGGGATTTCTATGGATTGGAGCATGTATTCTTTTGATGGTTTTTAATGGATTAATCTTTTATTGGTATATCTTTTTGGTGTCGATTTACATGTTGGATGAATGATTTCTTCTATTGTGCCCTACATATAGGTCTTGTGCATGTTAGAGGCTAGGATTGGGATCGTTTCATGATGCTTTCATGCTATGACCATGTTTGATTTATGTTTATGAATCCTAAACCCTAGATTAAGATTATAGGAGTGCTAGAACCACTACCTTGGTGCTAGAACCACTGAGATCTATATTCTTAAGTTATTATCTACGTCCCCCATCCCGGGACCGCTCCAAGGCAAGCACGCTTAACCTTGGAGTTTTCTGGCAGATCACTGCCATCACAACTTTAAAACGCGTTGTGTCTAATAAGGGCTATTAATATACTTATTATCTACGTGGGGTTACTTACCCGGTTACCTGGCTCGGCAACATGCCCTCCAGGCGAACACCGACGCCCAGATACCCCGGGTCTCACACTAGCCATTCACCTATCGACTAGTTAAAACCATTAACGTTTATTGAATTACTTTTATCCTAGGAAGACCTAGTTAGTTCTTTATTACGGATTAGAAATATCTTGGCCGTTTATCTTAGTGTAATCTTAGTTAAGATTAGTTCAAACCCAAAAATCATTCCCTTTTCCCTAACTTTTGATATAGAACTATACAAGGTAATTAGGCTTAACACTTCTTTTCCCTGTGGATTCGACTCGGACTCATTCTATCTACCCATAAAGTAAGTTAGTGATTCGAATTATAAATTTCTAATTTTGGCGTTGTTGTTAAGACTACGACACTTTTCAAGCCGTGTCAGTTGCCTGTAGTAACAGCCGTTATAGTATCTTCTTAGGTTTTGGTAGGATGAAGTTAGAGCTATAAAATGAAGAATCAATCGTAAAAAGAGACATTTATATATTTTGTTAGGTTTATAGTTCTATATCTTCCGGTTAAGGTGATTGGGATGTGAATCCCGTAACTGAGTATTATATGAACCATTGAGAAGAGAAGAATCTAAATCCGAGCGAAGTAATTCCTAAAGCCTAACCTCATCCAAATCCTGATTTCTTTCGATAACTTTATTTTATCGTTACATCTTCGATCTACTTGCTTAAACTCTACGTACTTGATTGTTTTCGATATATTGTTATCTGTGGTTCTGGATCCTTTCTGCTTGTCTCTCTGTGGGTTCGACCTCTCTTATGTTATGCTACACTGCACCGCTGCGTTGTGACACATTTGAGCGATATCAAGGTACGGGTCCTCACATATCATGTAGATTTCTCTACTAGTTCGCAGAGAAATTCATCTTGACAGGTAAATGTTCTTCTGAAAAGCTTCAATGATGGATGACGTCTTTTTCTTTCTTTTTTAAATTTATAAATTGAGCTTTTTATCCGGATTTTGTGTATGTGGTTGCATAAAAGCTAATTCATATGTTTTTAATCAATCCAAAATGGTGGTTGCGTTTCTATGGTCATTGTTTTGAGATGCCTCAATATCAGCAATAATTTCATTTGTAATATTTTTTCATTGTTAAATTTTTACACTAGTAGTAAGCATTTAACAAAAAGGAAAAATATATTGGAAAGTAAAACCCATGCCGGGGGCACGGGCATCCCACTAGTCCAGTCCATTATAATGGACTGGTCTAAATGATCCAATATTGATCGATAGAGCGAAACTGGAGACTTTTTTACCATTTTTTTCTTCAGGAAAGGCCACATATGCCCAAATATTTTTCTTTGAGAGTCCAACTTACAGCCAAACTGGAGACTTTTTTTTTTGATGAGTTGAGCCAAGATGTTAAAACGAACAACCATTACACGGTACAATCCACGACGTCGAGGCCCTCATCACCCAACCAGGCAAACTCACCTGAGTCCTCCGGTAGTAGCGAGCAACGCTATCTGCTCTACAATTACATAATCTAGATATATGAAGGAAACTGACTCAAAACCCAAAACCTCCAACCAAATACCTTTAGCAAGACCTTCAAGCTCCCTAGGCAAGAACGAACCACCCTATCCGGTCCTGCCCCCTGCAATTCCAACAGATAACCCTCAAAGGCCCGGCAGAACCGGCTGCAGTGCCGGAACCAGGATGAGATTTAGGGGGGGGGGGTGAAATCTAAAGCAAAATGATAAAAAAAAAATTCTTTTAAGTAATGTAAAAAATACCTTAGAATTACAATATCAAATATTAAAATATACGTACCGTGCTATGTGCTGCGATTGAGAGGTGGAAGTTGGATCCTACGCTTTTGCATTTTTTGAAAACGTTACAAAATGACTTCGTTCTCAATAGTTTCAAAAATTTCCCGCTCGATGTATACCACCATGCAATCATTCATCCCCCATCTTATTACGTAAATCAGACTTGACAATCTTCATCGAAAAGAAGACTCTCTCAACGGTTGCAGTCGCAACTGGTAAGACCAATGCCAACTCAATAAGAAGATAAACCAATGGAAATAGAGCATTTTTTCTAGTTCCAACCATCTTTACAGCAAGACTTCTAATATCTTGAAATCTAGAAAAATCATCATTTCTTCTAACATCTCCAATGTAGGTGTTAAGCTGATCTCTAAGGATCATACGATCAGTTGCTGTGAAATCCTCTACATAAAGTTCAGCAAGACGACATAACTTAGCATGGTCAAATGCTGAGAATGAGTTTCTTGGATCAAGGCATGCTATGCAAAGAAGTAACTCTGTAGTTGCTTCTGTGAAACGATGATTCATCTCTTGAGCGATGAAATCAATAACTTGGAAAAATACTTCAACACGAAAATGGTGCATATAAGTAATATTTTGCCCTCCACGCCTCGAACGACTGCGAGTTGGTATAATATCTTCCATATTTGGTACACTAATAGAATTATCGACACAGAAAGTTTTAACTTCTTCCAAAAATTCATTTCATTTTGTCTCCCTCAAATCCTGCAACCGTTCCTTCACTACTCCAACCAAACTCATAGCATTAACTATGTCTTGATCCTTTCGTTATAAAGGCCTGTGACAATTCATTCATAATTCCCATTATATCCCTCATCAAATGCATAGTGAATACAAACTCAAAGCTTTCCATCTTATCCATCAAACTCATAGCCATGGATCTTTGTTCTGACTGAACTCCATCATCTTTTATGTTTTCAAGCACTTCCAACACTGATGACCACATAGTGAAAAGACGGATTATTGTAAGGTGATGTGAACCCTAGCGAGTATTACCTATAATATTATGGGAATTAAAAACTTATAAACAAAGAAATAAAATATTTGAAGAGATTTAGTAATTAACGAGTAATCACCTAGTCATGCGAGACAAAGTTCCTATCCTCCTCAGAGAAGAACTTAAACATGAACACACCCCGAGCCATATCCATTGCCTGAAACCTCCTATTGGACCCCCAAATCTTAGGTAGAGTAGACCGGAGCTCCACCAATGGAATCCTACCACCTAGAAACCGGCCAAAGAGGGAGAACTCCCAACACTTACAACAACAATCCATGAGCTCATCACTCAACTCCATCACCTCCAAATCCTCCTCCGGACGGGTGCTGTTTAGGTCATACCCATGTTTTAAGTCATACCATCATACCTACGTCCAGGATTCATTGAATCCCATCCAAGGGTGTGGCTGCTGCCAACTCATTAGTAAGCCGATGACTAGATTCTGAGCTGAATTCAAGCCAATTGAGCCTGAGTCGGCTCGGATCAAAACCAACGAGGGCAAAGCCAGCTAAACACATCTCCCGTCACTCTCCCTTCGCTCTCTCTGCTCTCGCCAACCGTGGGCGTCGACGTCGACCACACTCCGGCCGGCTTTCTCGCTGCGCCTCCGTCCTTCATCTCCCGTGCACTGCGACTCCATCCATCGTCTCCCGCCACTGCGATCCATCCATCGTCGCCCGCTGCGATCCATCCATCGTCGCCCGCCGTGGCATTTCCTTCTCGTCGCCGCCCATCTCCTCCTCGTCTGGCTTTGAATCCATCGCCGCCGCCGCATCTCCTCCTTGTCGCCGCCCAAGCATCTCGTCCTTGTCGCCGTCGCTGCAACGCCTCCATCACTGATGTTGTATCCCCTCCGTCGCTGCTCAACCGCTCTGTTCACCGCTCTGTTCACTGCTCTCTATTCATCTTTATCCTCAACTGCTCTGTTCATCTCCTCCTCGTCGCCGACCAAGCATCTCGTCCTTGTCGCCGCCGCTGCAACGCCTCCATCGTCGCCCGCCGCCGCGTTTCCTTCTCGTCGCCGCCCATATCCTCCTCGTCTGGCTCTGAATCCATCGCCGCCGCCGCATCTCGTCCTCGTCGCTGCCCAAGCATCTCGTCGCCGCCGCCGCTGCAACGCCTCCATCGCTGATGTTGCATCCCCTCCACCCCTGCTCAACTGCTCTGTTCACCGCCCTCGACGAGGAGGAGATGCTGGGATGGCGATGAGGAGGAGATGGCGGGCGACAAGGAGGAGATGGCGGGCGACGAGGAAGAGGAGATGCGGAAACGACGGCGATGGATCAGCGCCCTCGACGAGGAGGAGATGCAGCAACGGCGGCGGCGATGGATGGTGGCGGAGAGGCGGGCGGCGATGGATGGGAGGTGGCGATGGTGGGAGTTGCAGAGAGAGAGAGAGATTCTCGAGTGATTTTAGGGATTGGCTTTGCCCTCGTTGGTTTTGATCCGAGCCGGCTCAGGCTCAATCGGCTTGAATTCGGCTCGGAATCTAGTCATCGGCTTATTAATGAGCTGGCAGCATCCGCACCCTTGGATGGGATTCAATGAATCCTGAACGTTGATATGATGGTATGACTTAAAACATGGGTATGACCTAAACAACCCCCCCTCCAGACACCCATCTTGTCCAGGCGACACCAGAGAGACTTCATGCGATTTGGGCCTCACCAGAGGAACCTCTTGAGAACTATGTCTCGTCGGAGAGCCAGACTGAGCCACCGCTTCCGCATAGGACCGAGGACCAACCAAGCCCGGGAGCCTCTCGGCGAACTTGTGAGGAAATCTCGGCAGGGGCCCAGAATGCGAAGAGCCTGACATCCCCCTCTCCTCCAACTCTCCCCTCATCCCAGTGAGGCGGGGTCCAGCCAAATTGGAGACTACTATATATATATATGAGTCGTGATATATAGCCCACCTTACGTGGCGTTGGCAATCAGCCAACCTTACGTGGGTTCATGGATGACCAACACGTGTCCAATTTTTGAAATTTGCATCAATTTTGACCCGGTAAAACCTAGCCTTCCTTCTCCTTCCTTCTCCCGCGGGATCTCCCCTCCCCTTCTCCTTCTCCCGTCGATCTCTGCTTCTTCTTATCCCGCCGGTGGTGCTCTCCTCCGCCGATCTCCCCTTTTCCTTATCCCGTCGCCAGGAGATGCGTAGATTGATGGAGGTCCGTGTGGAGGAGGCGCCGGGAGGAGGTCCGGGTGGAGGAGGCGTCGGGAGGAGGAGGGCTGGGTAGAGGAGCCACCGGCGGGGGAGAAGGTGACGTCGGAGGGGCAAAAGGAGAGGAGTTGTGGGTGGGAGGAGAGGGCGGCGTCGTGGGTCTTGAGGACTTCGTGAGCGAGGCGCGAGAAGGAGACCACAACGGTGGCGACTTGGTCGAGCTGGAGGTGGAGGTGGCCGAGTATTGGAAGGGAAGTGGGAGAGGGGGGTAGGCGGCGGCGGCGACGACGGAGGATGAGGAGGAGGATGGTCGCGACGATGGCGATGGCGTCGCGCATCCGGTGGAGTATGGCGTAGAACTCATCCACTTCGTTGTCCGACACCGCACGCTCAGCCACCACCTCTCGTCGCCCTCCTCTCGTCTTCTTTCTCTCGTGGCCGTCGGTGGCTACGCTCGCCGTCCTTCTCCTCTTTCCAGCCGTCTCCATCTCCAACGGTGTTGAGGAGCCGAGGAGCCGGTGGAGGAGGAGAAGGGGGGAAGCAAAGCTGACGAGAGAAGGAGACCCGGTGGAGGAGCCGGCGGGAGAAGGAGAAGGGGGATGCAAAGCCGACGGGAGAAGGAGTAGAGGGAAGGAGAAGTGGGAGTCTCTTTAATGGATTGACTGCCACGTGTCGGAAAACAAGGATAACCACCTAAGGTTGGCTATCAGCCCAACTAATAAGTGGGTTGGCTAGGGATCATTTTTCTATATATATATATATATATATATATATATATATATATATATATATATATAAATTTTCAGGGTAAAACTGGTTTGATAACGTTTTAGGATGTTATTAGGCCTCAACTGAGTACTTGAGTCCCCCAAGCTTCTTCCCCGACCTCCCGCCGCCGTGCCCCGTCCTGCCTTTTTCCCCGACAACCCAGCCCCGGCGCAACACCCCGACCTCCCGCCGCCACACCCCGTCCTCCCTTCTTCCACGACCTCCCCCCTCCACGCCCCGTCCTCCCTTCTTCGCCATCACGTCGCCACACCCTGTCCTCCCTTCTGTGAAGATTGATGAGGAGATCAAAGAAGAAGAAGAAGTCATATGTGAAGATTGATAAGAGCTCCAGCATGAGAGTGCGTGGCCTTGTCCAAAAGACTCTCAAGGCGGCCGATCGGCCTGGCAAAATCTCTCTCTAGATCTTATCATCCATATTATAGATATATACAGATCTTTTATTCCTCTTATCTCTATTATCTCTTTGTTCTAGGTTTTCTATAGATGCATGGTATACTCTATGCATACTTTGTTCTAATGGACATGCAATCACGGCAAGATACAAGATCTTCATCTTTGAATATTGATGAAAGATTGATGATATCTTGGTAGATTCAATGAACTGTGAATCTACTAAAGGTGCTCCCCCCGCCCGTTTTTTTTTGTTGGCATGTTGTAGTTTTTAAGTCGAAATAAGAAACTCATATTTCTCATTTCTCTATATTTTTCGATGGAAATTTCTTATTATTTCTATCTTTTATGGGATGGAAACATATTGGTGCTGACGTGATGCAATCAGATGTTCTGTGCACTGTGTGATCAGTAAAACAGAGCAGTCGCAATCTATTTGAGAGATGAAAACTGCCAAGATCTCCATGGTTTTTGGTATCTGATTTGGCAGATCTAAGTTCGTTCGATTCTATAGTTGCTGAGAAAAATATGGGAGAAGCATAACCACCAAAATGTTTGTTGACTCTTTCTTCCAATTGGCTCCGGACTCTGGAGTCCAAGTCAATGTAAACTGCATTTATTTGGGATCTCAAAGTCACACCAATCTTCCCAGAATTTCTAAGCATAAAACAATGAGCAAATCTATCGGCTTTCTATTGAATAGACAAATAGTTTGCGAGCAGTTCATTAACAAGCAAATGCTTAAACAGAACATGATATGTGAACGATGTTGATCAACAGAGAGCAGCTTTCCTTAAAAACAAAAATCCATCTCCAAAGGCAGATGGCTTTAAAGTTTAAACACAATGGTCATGGAGATATCTGGCTTGAAGACATTTATGCGGTGAAGACCCCGCGAAGAACTGTCGTATCACACAGTGGATCTTTTGTACATAACATGGATTGAAATTGTAGTTACAATGCTTGTGACACTTTTTTTTGACTAAGCCCGGAGGCTAGAACAATGCTTGTGACACTAGAGAGATGAAAAGAGACATAATTGCCACATACCTAAGCTATTATGAAAGATCTCGTGTTATTTATACAATGTTGATATCATCAACGCTCATCCAGTCACTTGAATCCTTGGTGGGTTGGATAGTAGAATTATTTCCTTTCATTGGACCTCCAGAACTTTTGTCTAGCTGAACCCAATCTCTGGAGTCCTTTGGCTGTGAAAGATTTGGATCAGAAACCCTCTTGACCCTTGAACTTGAGCCTACTGTTTCCTCAGCATCATCTTCCAACCAATTATCAGCTTCCTCTTCGTTCCTCTGTACGGACACTTTGTAGGCATCAGTTGTGGTGCCTCTAGCTTGGTATCAATTACCATCTTCAAACGAAAAGATTGATCATCACATAAAGTTTTCTATAAAATGTTTAGGCAATATCTAAATTAGACATATTCATACTATGAAGCAACAAGTCAAGACTCAAGAAACATTCTCATAAGCATGCCATTTCTTCATTAAAAACAAATACTAGTTTTGTTGTGGTGTCTCTAGCTTGCATCTCTGTTGAGTATCATATCCAACAATCCAAGGAGAAGTCTGATAAACAAATAATAGAAAGCTTGGTTCTTTCGAAGGTTCAGTGCAAGAGTTACCTTAGGTGTTGACAATAGCTCAGCATCATGCTTATTAAGTTTAGGATGCAGAAGCACAAAGTAAATCTTCCAAAAGCAACCTTCACTCATGTGGCTTGGGCAAAGCTCGATCCTTAGATCACACCGCTGGAGCGTTGAAGATTGCAGGAGTAAGGTCAAGGGAGGGTGGCCGTGCCGGCTTCCCGATGAGATGGATGGTGCTGTACGACTGTGGAGGGAAGTGGTGAGAGGGGGTGGTGGAGATCGACAGAAAGGGGGCGGCAACGATGGGGAAAGGCCGATGCCGATGCCGCCACCGTCGTTGGAGTTGGGAGGTCGGCGATGGCGAGGCGCAAGAGGGAGGGGAGGCGCGGCGGTGGCGGCGATGGCGATGGTGAAGAAGGGAGGACGGAGCGTGACGGCGCGATGGCGAAGAAGGGAGGACGGGGTGTGGAGGTGGGAGGTCGGGGAAGAAGGGAGGACGGGGCTTGGGGCGCGGCGGCGGGAGGTCGGGGGAAGAAGCTTGGGGGATTCGAGTACTCAGCTGATGCCTAATAACATGCTAAATAGATCGTGACCGTCATGATTCAAGTTTGACGTAAAAAGTTATCAAACCGATTTTACCTTGAAAATTTCCTTATATATATATATATATATATATATGACAGAAATGTTGTGCTACGTGGTTGTAGAATATCCTACGTGGCAGAGAATGTCCTAAGTGGCGTATATGTGGCGCTTATGTGGCATCATAAGATTGATGGGGTTTAGTGGGAGGGGTTATTGGGTAGTTATTGGGGTGGGGTTGGTACCAGGTGGTAGGGGGCACCACTAGTTTACATATATTATGCATTGCAACATGAAGCTCGATAAAGCCAGAACCAAACCCTTCATTGAATCATCGGACTACATTTATTTTTTTAGCCTTTGGCTTAACTAAGCATGCGCGCAGACATATGGAACACAAAAAAATTAAGGGTATGTTTGGTTTAGTCATTTTCTGTTTTCATTTTCTTGAAAATGAAAAACTAGATAAAAAACATGTTTGGTTTGTAAGCCCTGAAAAACATTTTCAGAAAATGAAAACAGTATTTTCTAGAAAATATGAAAACATCTTTTAATCGTTTTCACTGAGAACGGAAAACAAAAGCTGAAAACAAATCCAGCTCTCCCGTTCAAAACCCCTCTCTCTCCCGATGGTCTCTACCTCTCTCCCCCGATGGTCTCTCTTGTGAGGTTTTCTCTCCGATGAGCTCTGGGTGATATCGTCGCCGCCGTAGGTCCCATCCGCCGCCCATCTCTCCCGATCGAGACGGCGGCTCTCCCGATAGAAACCCCTCTGTCTCTCTCTCGATGGAGTCTCTCGCGAGTTCTCGGTAATCTCGTCGCCGCCAGAGCTCTCATGCGCCGGATCGTAGTGACATCAAAGGGTACGAAGGTGAGATCCCTCTCTCTCTTCCCCTCCTAGCCACCTCTCTCCCTCTCTCTCACGATTCGTTTCCATTATTAGTGGCCGATCGTATTCCTCCTCTAAGACTAAGACCGACTTCATTGCTCTTCGCAGCAACCCACGCATAGAGTTCTTGGCAAGGCTGTCGGAGACTCGAATCAGACTCGGAAGAGTCAAGGCATCAATATGGTTTCCCCTCCAAGCTTCTGAGGTTCTTGTCCATCCCACCGTTGTCCATTGGCCTGTGGCTGTGGTTGTCTTAGATACTCGATCTTAATTCATTCATTGGCTTGTATTCAAGACCAAAGATACATAATTTTTGACAGTCGCAGTGGCATTTCTTGATCATTGATGTGTGGATGTTAAGGATAGAACTAATTGTTTACGTTGGGAGATTGAAGAAGATAGACATATTCTTGTTTTTGATTCAAATTCCACCTTGGTGGAAAAATTGTTACATGGGATTAGTGGATTGAAATTTTTTTTTTTGCTATCATCTACTAATTCATGTTTTCCATTTGTTGATTCTTTACACCATTAGAGCATCACATCTCTTTATAACTGTTAACTTACTTTTAATCAAACATGATGAAGTGATAGAGCAGAATAAATACCTATCACTCTATCAGACCTATCGTTGCTTAAGCATATTAACCTTTAAAATCTCCAGCACGATATCAAGAAGATCATTGATTCCTTAGATAATCTGGTCACGTGATATTAAAAAGGTTTTGTGGCGAGTATATATTTGTGTTTGTGAAGCTAGTACTTTTTATGCATCTTATTATTTTTCTTGGAAAGGACTTACAGTGATCAGTTAACATTGTTGGATAACATAGATCAGTACTGCTCTGTTCTTTCCTATAAACTAGCTTGATCGTTTGTGTATAGAAAAGATGGCCTTAAATTAGAGATTTTCAATGCTAATTAATTAAGATGGTGATTTCAGCTACCATCCTCTCTGTTTAGAAAACTTTGGATGCCAATGCTGAATATATGATCTGCATTTCTCAGTAAACTATAGTGAGGATTGCAGTACTATAATTAATTGCTCAGCTAATCAGGTTTCATTTGTTTAAGCATCTATGAGAGAATGATGCCTTTGGATGACTACTAGAAAGAGATTAGAATTAGAGTAGAAGAATAATGGTAGGTGAGCTGTTACATGACAAACTAGCTAATTTTGATTTCTAGCTTCTCACTGTTGTTGGTGTGAGCAAGAAAAGTTCCCGTCCCAGCTGCATGCACGTATCAACAAGAGAAAACTAGCGGCCGTTCTCCGGCCTTCGATCGGCCTAACACAAGGCGGCCGACAGCGGACACAAGAGAAAACTGGCCCCTGGTTAATTACTAATTAGCTTGGAACTTAGTGTGGAAGAAGGTAGAGATCATGATACACAAGCCTTTAATTTTATCTTAATTAGTAGCTAGCTAGATAGAGACACTCATTTTTCTTCCGTGTTGTACATGGTCACTGAGACATGATTATGTTATCCACTTCTCAAGGATAGGTCTGACAGAGTGGATCACAGAATATTTTTGATCTAGAATTTAATATTTAGTCTCAATACTGTTAAGCTTTTGGATCAAGTCTGATGTCATGAGTTCAGATATGTTTTGTTTTAGCCAAATAGAACTAAAACAACAGTTCTGTATGTACACTTTTGATCGATTGCATTTGGAGCCTTTTTTGGATCCGTGTTCCTCTTGATGTGTTGCCATATGGCATAGTTATTTGCAGACACCTTTTGGATACAAATACATCACCTCTATTAACCTTTTTAGCATTCCTCTATATGCTTTTCAGATTGGATATTACTCATCCCTCTGTCATATATTCTTAACCTTCCTTTTAACAGCAGAGCATTATGTCTCTGACTTCTTTGGTGCTCGGACGATTGTCTCTGATTTTCTTTGCAGTGTTGAACTCTGTAAGTAGCAAATTGCTGTACAGTAAAGATTGTCCTTTTTATACAAAGAACATTAGAGAAAATCTTAAACAAGAAATCAGTGACTGAAACAAGAAATTAGTGTTGAATATTGCTTCTTTTGTCACATTGCTTAATTCCTTAAGCTATTTTTCTTGTTTTGTGAATATTTAATTTGTTTTCAAAGTCCAATAATGATCTTATGTAGTATGAGTATAAGAGAATGATAAGTTCCACTTTTTTTCCAGAAAGAAAGTAGAACGGACACCAGACCTTCAAATCTCCATGGTCTGTTGGAGAAACAGGAGGGCTGATGGCAGACTGAGGCACTGGTTTTCGGCTCTGCAACACATGAAGAGTGCATGGATTTGTTTGGTTGCTACCATTCATGGTGATCTAGATTTTACTCAAGAGATGGTCTTACTTGACTAGTAGTGGAGTTGTCGGGTAATGAGATGGCTTGTGGTGAGCTATGTTCCTCCTGATGCTCCACTTCCATGGAATCAGCTGAACTAGTCTTCTCTAGCATCGTTGGAGGGGGAAGAGGAGCCGCCATGTCGACAAGAGCCTTGGAGAGCTCCAGAGCAGAGAGGCTCCAAGACCTTGCAAGGAACTCCATTGTCTCTATAGGTGTCTCAGGATGCGGCAGAGACGAGGACATCAAGTTCCCTTCTTTTTCTTCTTCAATATCCTCCAGCCTCTTGATATAATACTGCTGCCAACCTCTTTCCATTTGCTCCATTGCCATAGCCATTGCCCTAGCCTAGATGAAGAACATTAAAGACTGGCCTCTAACTATTGGTATGAATGATCCTAGGATAAGAGTCTTTGTTACTATGTGAGGGCATGCTCTTTGGAATGCAGGCAGAGGAGGGAAAGACTGATGGCTTTTAACCGAGAGTGGTGGTGCTCACCGATGATCCTTTGCTATTAATATAATATAAACTTTTCGTATTGTTTGTAGTGTTGCTTTAGACAATAAACTTGATGTTATTGTATTTTATTTGGAGAATGTTGTAGTTCAATACTACTTTAATGTTACATATGTTTTAAATTTCTAATTTCTATTATTTTGCTTAATTTAAAAGTCAAAACGTATGTATTGCATATGAAAAAAATTATATCTTGAATATATACATTATATACTTGTATTAAAAAATATGAGATTTAATGGCTCCAAAATAGTAAATTACAAATAAGATATAAAACTCATATTAATGATATCTTCCATGTATAAATGCAAAATAATGATAACTACATTATAAAATTAAACTCATTGAAAACAAAAACTATAGTTACAAACCAAACACATTTTCATGTTTTCATTTTTAGAAAACAGTTTTTTAACATTACAAACCAAACACGTTTTCATATTTTCATTTTCAAAAAATAAAAACAGAAAAATAAAACAGAAAATAAAAACAGGAAACATTTTTCAAAACCAAACAGCACCTAAGAGACTCAGCGTTTTCGTATCATTTCATCATATAATGTTTTTGCTTTTTGAATGACCCGTGGATTTCTGAGTGATTTAATTCTATCCTTGTCGCATGGATGGTCGACAAACAAGTCCACCGGGAAATCATTTTTTTCATTAAATGATTTTAGTTGCTCCTCAGGATCGTATCCAGCTGATGCAGCCAATAAGAATCCTAAATAGTCCGCTTCATCCTCTATTCTGTACAAAGACGTTAAACAATAAAGTTAGATCTCTTGATATAGACAATATATAATGCCCATATATCTTCATAATTCAATTACATTTACACTCGGCTTAATTTCCAAAATATAAACATTCTTATCTTCAGTACCCATTATATCGGTACTCATGAGATGTGATCCTAGACATGCACTCCAGCATGCACGTATATCCGATACCAGCCACTCGAGTTACTATTAAGTGGCAGAGTTTGTTTCCGTTACAAATACACAAAAATTTAACGACACATTATAGCAAAATACATAAAGGATCTCCTCTTGTAAATATCACTCTATCTTATTGCCATATTGCCGAAAAACCCGTCTTATCGATATTTGTATTTCGCATCCGGTCTTATAGTTTTTTTTGCAAAAAACACCTCCCGAGTCCTGGGTTAATTTTACACCTTACAATTTTTTTATATATACTCCGTTTGGCGTTTGGATTGAGGATAAATATACATAAACCTCATTTATGCATCCAAACATTTTATTCACAATTTTACATAACTACCTTTAATGTTTGTATAACTTTTACTTATCCAACAAAAAAATTTATCCTATCCTCAATCCAAACGGACCCATAATGTTTCATTGATAAAAGATTAAACGAGATTAATGATTTTACTGCAATCTTCCTTCTCTGAACCTGAATTAGACATGAAACTCTATTAATGAGTTGACAAATTTAGAACAAATTGATCAATAAGGGCAATTTGGTCGCTATTGATCTTGAGTGAAGAATAAATTAGAGACTAACTGAGAAGAAATTGAGCAATCTAGAGTAATTTGGTGGCTATTTCTTGAGTGAGATAGGATACATATATAAAGATTAAAGACACAAATGCCCGTATTGCAATTTTCCTCCTAGTTCGTCCGTGCAAATTAATTGACGAATCAAGGTATTTTGGTCATCATTTCTTGTTTCCTATTTCTTGAGCTAGTTAAAATAAATTGAATTAATTTAACTTTTTCAATCCAATCAAAGAATAGGGGCATTTCACAAATAAAACCAATATGAGAGGGATAAGGTGTAAAACATCAATAAGACGGGTTTTTCCGCACCAAGGTACGGGGTTTTTGTAATAAAAAAAAATCCAAATAAAAAAAAACAACGATGTAACATGGAATTCCCAAAGAGCCGGAGAATCATAAAAATTATAGCTGCTTAAGTTTCAGAGAATATATATGGACCTGTGTGATAGCGCCATACGAAATAGAAAATCCATGACTGCGCTGCCAATGAAGTATACCAATGGATGGAAACCAGTAAAGCTTAGACCCGCCCAAATGATGCAGAGCAACATGGTGACGTTCCGAGCTTCTTCATTGTGTTTTGAAATGATGTGAGCAATCTGTTCCAAGATTTAAGAACGAGTAAGTAAAAATACACGTATATATACTTTTTGAAGAAAATTAAACCCGATTTTACGAAGAAAGTTATTTAGTTTTTATTTCCTTCCTCTTTTGAGGGAGAGAGGGGTGTATAGGTGTTAGTCCCCAAATTCATTCAAAAAACAGTTATTTCATGTATTTTAGCAAGGAACTGAATTGAAAGAAAAGGTACGGCCAGAGAAAGCTTAAAGGCATCCACATCATATGCCCTAAATACTCCCCTTCCCTATAATAGGGAAGCAAGTACAGGGAAATGGCTTAAATGCAAGCTGCACTAGCCACCCTTGCTCTTCCCTATAATATGGAAGAGCTACAGTGCTCCCATACGTGTGGGGGAGCACTGTTCACCACCCTATTAATAAAAGCAATATAATTACTCAGTCATTTATATAAAGTTAAAAAAAACCTAATTATTGGTGAAATATTTCTTCTAAAATATGACCGTTAGAAATTTGACGGATGGATTTCAAGCATTTAAGTAATATAACTATTGAAATAAAAATCTAATTATTTAATTTATAATATATTTTAATATAAATATATTTCAATAATTAATGACATGATCTAATATTTATTTATTATAATTATATGACTGTCAAATAATAAATGAAGAATAGAATAAGAAAAGAAGATGAGAGAATGAGTATTTTATTGATATAGGGGATGGTTTAGAAAAGCTGATGCATGGAGTTGTAAATAGGGAAGCTGTAAAATAAAGAAGTAATATATATTAAAATATTTTTGGGGTGGAAGGATAAGGAGGCTGATGCGGATGATTAGGCTGACAAAGGTGCCACAGTTAGACGATAATATAATGACTAACTAAGCCGTGAATATTAGAAAGATTAACTTACATACGGGGAGCTTAATTAAAGAACAGTTATGAGAAAGTTAAGTCAAAATATACCAACCTCATGGCCAATGACCCGTGCGACCCCGGCGTCGGATGGGAGGTGATCCAAGTATCCGGTGAAAAAAGTTATCTTTCCGTCAATAGAGGCAGTTGCCGTACTATATGGACGATCTACCATTACCAGCTCGACCAGCGGCAGATCTTCTCCAAGCTCATAATTATGGAGGCTTGTCTTCTTCTTGATCACATCGAGTATGTCTGCAACAATCTTATGTACTCGTATGGTCGACTCGTGAGTCAATGGAAGTATATCACTGTCCTCATACAGAGGGGTCGCAGACATAAGAGTGTCCAACAGGTGTTTATCCAACAGGTCGCCGAACCAGCCGTCGTACAAGTTACCGACCCCGACAGGCAGGATGGCGAATCGTCGTCGGCTACTGCAAGGCGAGACGATGGAGAATAATCTACCATGCCTCATGGCTGCTAAGAATACGGCAAGGCAGATCAGCATTGCATTACCAAGTCGTACCACAGTTTTCACCCATGACCATGACACCATTATCACCCATGACCACGAACTGAACAAGTAAGAGACCAGCACAAAGCAAAAGAACAATTTCAGGATCTTCTTTATATGATCACCACCTGAGTCGACCTCGTCGGGATTCACACGCGTGCGAATTGGCCACCAGAGTAAAGAAGGCACCATTATCAGCCATGACGATGACCTCATGTAAGAGACCAGCACAAAGTAAAACAGGAAGTTCACGATCTTTATAATAACATCCGGTTTGACCTCGTCCGAACACATACGCTCATAGGCCATGCGGAGTGGCCACCAGAGCAAAGAAGGCACCATCCGTGACAGTTCGAGTGGGCCAAAAAGGCGATACGTGACAGCATCTGCTAGATCAAGGGATGCAGCTTTCAGATCAGCACATATGTCTTCTAGACGGTGGCATTCCCGTATCATGTGACTACTATGCACCTCGGTGAGATCATCCGGCCGCCACCGGATTAACGAAGACAGCAGTTGTCTCAGTTCCAACCGTAGCTCTTTTATTTCTCGGTCGGAAGACAACAGTTGTACCAATCCCAACCACATCTCTTTTATTTTTTTGACCATCTTCTTCACACTACTCTTCTTTCTTCTTCAAAATTCACCGGAGTCACCAGAGCTCCTCTCACTCTCCACCCCCGGAAGACCTGAACTTTTCTTGAATATGAAACTAGGGAATAAAGGCCAAAACTCAGTCCCTCGTATAAATAGAGCTACAAAGTACTACTTCTGACCTAAACAAGCTAGAATACATAAGAGACCTACACAGACTAGAATACATAAGAGACCTACACCTACACCTACACAAAGATTTGGATCGACTTGTGATCCAAAAACGTACGTAGGAAAATCAAATAGTTGTTCTAGTCCTACTAGGACTCAAAATATATCATCATAATTCAAATAATATACAACTGTATACCGGCACACAAGAAGTCCAACTCTTCAGGCGCGTAAAAGGCTATGTTAGAAGATCACTCACGGGAGACTTATAAAATATACAAATATATAGAAAAGTATTGATGGAGAGAAATAGACTCACCAAAAGACAAAGACGTCTTTTGTTTTGTATAAGAAGCCGCACCAGAGCTCCTCTCTCTCTCTCTCTCTCTCTCTCTCTCTCTCTCTCTCTCTCTCTCTCTCTCTCTCTCTCCCCCTCCGGAAATCTGAAATTTTCTTGAATATGAAACTAGGGAATAAAGGGGCCGGAAAACTCAATCCCACGTATAAATAGAGCTAGACAGTACTTTTGGTCTAAACAAACTAGAACACATAAATGACCTTGTTAGCCAATATAATGGTTAATCAATCAATGATTAACATGTCAGCATAATAAATAAGGCTGACAAACTTTCAAACCAAATTGGACGATATCACTCGCTATACGATCATCACCCATTGAACGATATTGCTCAGTGGTAATTCATCGCCCAATGAACGATATTGCTCACTATACGATCATCGCCTATTGAACGATATCGCTCAATAGTAGATCATCGCTCAATGAACAACATCGTTCAAAGACAAGTTCATCACTCAAAAAGATAAAATCTTTATGATCAAAAATGATCATCATCCTCACAAAGAAAACATCTGTTACGAGCGATAATGATTTAAGAACGATAATATTTATGACTATGAATGATGATTTCCTTACACATAGTTCATCGACTAAAGTTAACAATATGCTATCGGCCAAAGGTTTGGTTCAAAGATAACAAAATGTTAGCTTCGCACGATGGAGAAACGAAAGAGCATCAGTTAAGGAAGATAATGTTGAGAACACCAATTCACCAACTCAATGCAACCGTCATCGGTTAAAAGCTTATCGCCCAGACGTGATCGTCATCGGCCAAAAGCTTATTGCCCAAACATGATCATCATCGGCCAGAAGTCTACAAGCCCAGATACAATTGTCATCGGCCAAAGCAAGGTGAGAAGAAACGAGAAAATGTCGGAGAACATGGGACACGCGGCTCATCCAGAGTGAAAGATGGAAAAATAGTAGAGAACGTGCTCGGCAGAAATTATCCAACTGTCTTAGTATAAATAGTCTTCTTCTTTCACATTGTAATCTCTCTCGCAAACTTCAACAGAGCATGTGTGCCTGGTTTCATTATGTTTTTTAGGATGTTTTCCGTTCCTGTAAGTTGATCATTTCTTTAATCTAATGGCATCGTTTCTTTATTTCTTAGTTAATCTTTTATGCTTTAAGTAGTTAGATTACTGTTTTAGATGGATAATCTAGGTTTAAGTAGTCTCTTTACTTCAAGCTTTCTTTACTGTTTTCCTTAGAATAACTTAATATTAGGAGTTTTCATTTCTTAGATTAAGTTAAGTTAATGAGTAGATTTAGATATGCTTTTCTGGATTTAGTAATTTAGGTTGATCTTTATCTTTTATTTAATTAATTCCGTAATTTTAGATAATTTAAGGCTTTTCTTAGGTTAATTTAGATTATTTTAAGTTAATCCTGATATTTGGTTTTATTTAGATTATTTAATTAGGTCTAATCTAGATTTTCATATTACTTGACATCTCTGGTTCAATTATTTGAAAGAGTAGAACTCAACTGCAATCATCTGATACTTAAGTGTGGAATAGGATTTGACCTTGACTATTTGACCGGTCAACGGTTAGAAAACCTCTCTAATAGACCTACGTACAAAGACTAGAATACATAAGAGACCTACTACACCTACACAAACTAGGATGCATGCATGTCTGGGAAAAGGACATATATAAGAAAGTAAACAGAATACAAGGTGCATGCATGAGGGCGACCTGTTCTGCCTTGGCAAGCAAGCAAGCAAGCGGAGAACCTCTTCTCCATCCTTTATGAGAAAGAAGACCTGGGTCTACTTACGGGAGGGGAAGAAGATGAACTTAGATGTACAGAGAATCGTTAATCCGCTATTCTCCTGCAACAAGAAGACTGTCAGCCAGAGATGCCGGAAAGAGTGGATTTCTTATGGGGATAGAAATACCAAATTTTTTCACAACCTAGCTGCTGCAAGTCAACACCGTTCGCGGGATGATGAGATTGTGCTGGATGATGGGCGTATCCTCCGTAAACAGAATGGAGTTGCTGGAGTTATGGTGGATCATTTCAAGACATTATGGAGCTCCGTGGGAGAACCACTCGTGACCAATCAACTCCCCTGCTTGCCTCGACTGAGCGAGGATGACTTCGACTATCTCAATCCTTCGCAAGCTTGTTTCAAAGCTTCCTTTGCAAGCTTTCATCGTGTGTTTCTGTTACCACCAAAAAATGACATTTTGATCATCAAAACGTGGGTCAAAAGTGGGACATAGTGGGGCTCAACCACCACTGATCATGGAGATCATGGGGAGCAAAGTGGGCTGCAACCGTCGGAGATAATGGGCTGCAACCGTCAGAGATCATGGAGCGGAACCACCAACCATCAGAGATCATTGGATCATGGGAAGTTGCTCTTTAGCAGTTTGTATAAATGTCTTATAGAAGAAAGAAAGGAGGACCCCGAACACACCTATCAATGAATGCTTCTTATTTTTCTACTGTTCATCTTCTACCTAGGAGTAGTGTACTGTTCATCTTCTACCTAGAGTAGCATAGCATGTTCATCTTCTACCTAGGAGTAGCGTAACATTGCTCTTTCTACCTAGGAGTAGCCATTGATCTACCTAGGAGTAGGAGTAGCCTCCGACGATCCATAGGAGTAGTCACATCCGTAACGTAGACTTAGAGCGGGAATCCCAAAAGTCCTCTTAGTTGAGGCACGAAAGAACCCATCACCCTTCCGATCCCATCCCTGCGCGACGGTTGGCACACCTCACGTGCCTGGCAACCACGCGCCCCGTCGTCTGCGCTTTTTCCATGTTACCCTGTTTTTTTCAGGTAACAGTTTTGGCGACCACAGTGGGAGGCAAAAAATGCCACTTAAGTCTATCATCATTGATCCTCAAGATCGATATGAACCAGACGGTTCGTCCTCTCAAAATCCGATGGATTTACCATTAGCCTCGGAGACCTTAGGCAGCGATGCACCCCACCCTCAAGATAAGGAACTGGAGGAAATTTGGAAGGACGCCCTGGAGGGAATCAGAACGGTGACAAACCAGCTTGAATTAATGGTCACTACCTATCATTCCCAACAACAATCGAACCGAATAGACGCTCGAAAGTTAGTGTCTCAGAGCGTACGAGAGGCCACGACTACGCAGCAAAACCTCTCTGATCAAATTTCTCAAGCAGTAACCATAACCCAAACAGAGTCGATCGTCCAGGAGGAGCCACCACAGTCAATGAAGGAGATGATCATCATCATGGAATCAGATCCCAAACTTGTGATAGAGGATCATCTCGAGCTCGGGGGGCAGCAGACCAAAGGTGAATCCATCAATGGTGTCGACGACGGTAGCATCAACAATGTTGAAGACAGCATCACCATCAGTGACGTCGATGAAAGCGGCGTCGGCATCGACAACTTCGACGAAAGCGACGTCATCAACAACGAAGATGGCGGCGGCACCGACAACTTCAACGACGACGGCATCGAAGAGGACGATGGCGACGTCGACGAGGACGATGATTACATCAACAACAATGACAACTACGTCGACTCCGAGTACACTTGCCTCGACCCGATGACGAACCCGGTGGTCATGGCGAAGTTTCGTTCGATCCTGGGGGCAGCAGACAAAATAATGGTGTGGGCGTCAAGGTTCCCTCTTAATGAGGCCTCAGTGGGCGAAATCCAAGTGAAGAAAGAGGTTTCACTCAAACCCACGAGCAACTCCAAGCGTGCTAAAATGGAAGAAGAGAGCTCTGGAGTTCTACTATGAGAACAGAGGAGAAGGTGTGGAGGAACTCCGACGACGCTGCAAATCACGAGATATGGGTGGAGAGCAGTACCCTTCGGCATCCGGACGGAACCCGACCTCGGCGACATTAGAGTCTACGACTACCTCAGCTTCGACATCCGAGGTGAAGCTCCGACCTTTGGCATACTCGACGACCCCGGAGAAGCCAGACCCTAGCGACCTCTGCAACCTCGGAGTCCTCGACGACCTCGGCAACCTCGGAGGAGCCCGACCTTGGCGACGTTGAAGTCCTCGGCGATCTTGGCCCCGACATTAGAAATGAAGCTCCGACGACCTCGATTTCGACATCCGAGGTAAAGCTCCAACCCTTGGCGTACTCGGCGACCCCGGTGAAGCCCGACCTCAGCAACCGCGAAGAAGCCCGACCTCGGCATACTCGGCGACCTCAGAGAAGCCAGACCTCAGCAACCGCGGAGAAGCCCGACCTCGGAGGCCCCGGAGGAGCACAACCTCTATGAAGGCCAACCTCGGAGTCCTCGAAGACCTCGGAAACATTGGAGGAGCCCGGCCTCGGCGACGTTGGAATCCTGGACGATCTCGGCCTCGACATCAAAAGTGAAGCTCCGACGACCTCGGCTTCGACCTCCGAGGAGAAGCCCGACCTCGGCATACTTGGCGAACTCGGAGAAGCCCGACCTTGGTGACCCCAACATCCTCGGCAACCGCGGCCTTGTCCTCCGAAGTGAAGCTCCAACCCTTGGCGTAGCCGGCTACCTCGGAGAAAACCCAACTTCATCAACCCCGGACGAAGCCTCGGCGACCTCAGCTCCGACGACCTCGACTTCGACATCCGAGGAGAAGCCCGACCTCAGCGACCTCGGAAAAGCTCGACCCTGTCGACCCCGGAGAATCACAATCTCTACCAAGGCCGACCTCGAAGCTCTCGATGACCTCGGCGAAGCAGGGGAGCGTAGCAAAGCAGAGGAGCCGGAATGGGTCGTTCGTTGGAACTGGATCCCGGCGAGCCACAGGTGGATCAAGGTCGAGGCGGCATCAAGGAGTTGTATCCTGGCGGACAACAGTTTGATCGAGGTCGAGGCAGCATCGAGGAGCTGTATCCCGGCGGACAACAGCTTGATCGAGGTCGAGGCGACATCGTAGAGTTTGGGTCTCGGCGAACCAAGGTGTGATCGAGGTCCCCGGCGAACCAAAGTGTGCTCGACGTCGAGGTTGGAAAGAAGGATCTGCCAGCTTGATCGGAGTCAAGGCTGGCCAAAGGGGGCGGTGCGAAGTTGGATCCCGGTGAACCATGCCGAGACGACGCCACAGAGCTGGATCCCGGCGAACCAAGGTTGAGGCAGCACAGAGGGGCATCAGGGAAGGCCTCGAATGCAGGGGTTTCAAGGAGGTTTAAAGATCGTCGAGCAACTCACTTATCAAGCCTCCGAGCTCATCCAACGGCCATCATTTGATACACGACACCAGTGATCCGATCAAGATATGCTCTTCTTGCAATGACTTATATCACATAGCCTCGACCTCGACTACATTATTTTTTCCATGCGAGTTTTTCAACTCCCACGGAAAAAGGGGGGAATTGTGTTACCACCAAAAAATGACATTTTGACCATCAAAACGTGGGTCAAAAGTGGGACATAGTGGGGCTCAACCACCACTGATCATGGAGATCATGGGGAGCAAAGTGGGCTGCAACCGTCGGAGATCATGGAGCGGAACCACCAACCATCAGAGATCATGGGATCATGGGAAGTTGCTCTTTAGCAGTTTGTATAAATGTCTTGTAGAAGAAAGAAAGGAGGACCCCGAACACACCTATCAATGAATGCTTCTTATTTTTCTACTGTTCATCTTCTACCTAGGAGTAGTGTACTGTTCATCTTCTACCTAGAGTAGCATAGCCTGTTCATCTTCTACCTAGGAGTAGCGTAACATTGCTCTTTCTACTTAGGAGTAGCCATTGATCTACCTAGGAGTAGGAGTAGCCTCCGACGATCTATAGGAGTAGTCACATCCATAACGTAGACTTAGAGCGGGAATCCCAAAAGTCCTCTTAGTTGAGGCACGGCAGAACCCATCACCCTTCCGATCCCATCCCTGCGCGACGGTTGGCACACCTCACGTGCCTGGCGACCACGCGCCCCGTCGTCGGCGCTTTTTCCATGTTACCCTGTTTATTTCAGGTAACAGTTTCCAAACCCCATTTTCAGCCTGCCAAAACTTCCTTCGTGCGATTCCAAACCCATGCAAAGTCAATCAAGCACCAGCAGCCGTCGCCGGCCCATTGTCCGCCGCCCGCCCTACCTCAGCATTCTCCGGAACCCTACCTCGGCACCGCCAAAACCCAAACCCAAACCTCGTCCCCCTCTCTGGAACGAAACCCTAGCTCGGCGCCGTCAATCGGAGCTCACTCCCTCCGTGCTCCACCCGCTCTTTTGCTCGGCATTTGAAGCCGGTCGCCCCTCGCTCTCTCATGAATAATGGTGTCTCCGGTTCAAACTACATGTAATGTGCCTCGTTATGGCAAGCATACCTTCTGAAGTAAGATAATAGAACATTCCAGAGTTTTCATATATATGTGAGGCAGCTTGTTAGCCATAAATATAACAATGTCTTAAAGACATTTGGGCGATCCATGGCAATCTCGTAAATATTGCCAATCGGCCAATAAATACTTCAGTTTTGATACAACTGAAGTAATTTGGCCATAGCTTTTACATTAAGTATAAAAAATGGGGGATTCTTGAACCATTGGAAAGAGGACGAAAAGATCTGATTTACGAGATCTTCAGATTCCATCGTTTAGTGTGTCAAACGGGCAGTCGAAATGACTAGTGGCAAAATAATAAATAATGGCCGAAATTCTTAATGTCATCGTCCAAAATGACCCTCGATCATCGTCTAAATTCCAATCGGCCAAATTTCCATCGTCCATATTTGGCTTATCGGTCATTAGTATAGTCTAATTGTTTTAACCATAACTTTCTCATGTGATGTCCAAATTGGATGTTTTTGACACTGTTGGAAAGATAATTTGAAGAGCTACAACTTTCATGTTCAGAGTTTTTTCAGATTCAATGGTTATCATCAGCTAAATTATAGTGGAAGACAGAAGATGTTGTTTAATGGCAGTTTCAATCAGTTATGAAGCAGTTTTGGTGGTTTCCACTTTCAAAGCATCAGTTTCGACGTAGTCGATGGTTTCTTGACGATTTCCAAAGTGGTTACCAGAAGCTCTATCAAAGGCCAAGAGGATGAAGAAAAACAGGCCCCGGGGCGGGGCGTGACAGTCAATGTAGCCTTATTTAGCATAATGAAGCTTTTTTTTAATCCTTTTAATTACTGCATTAATGCCCTCTTTTCTAGGAGTAGTGCTACCATAATTTCATTCATAGGAGTAGCTCTAGCATAGTTGTATCATTCATAGGAATAGATCTATCACTCTTAGGAGTAGTTATAAGATAGTTCATCACCATTATTTCCATTTTCCATCTCCATTTTCCATTTTCCATTTCCCATCTTTCATTCCCACTTCATATCCATTTTTCTGAAACTTCAACGCCTCCGTTTGAACTATGTTTGAAGGAGTTGAACCTTAACACGTCCCTGATCTTTTGTTTAGACTAAGTTTGACCATCGCCGATTAACGGTAAGATTTCCTTGTCAGCATTTTTTGGCACGCCCGGTGGGAGCTTGTGTTGAAGTTCAGAGAAGATGAAGAACAACTACATCCTAACAGTTTTAAAAGATTTCAATTTGATAGGGGAAAATATCCAGAATCAGGAGATGGAGGAGAGGTTCAAAGCATCTCTGCCCGGCGTGGAGAACACCTGCGGCTCCAGCGTGGTGGCGGCAGATAAAACCTTGATGAGACAATGCCTTCCCTATCAACGTCTACGCGTCAGAAACGACCAGCTCTCTTCTTTTCGATCCTGCACTTCCTCCGCCGATGCTTGAACCCATCCCCAGCAAAACACCGCAGAGATATCAAAGGGAGATCGTGCACACGATGTGAAAACCGCAGCAGTTCAAGGCTGTTCAAGCCCATCTACCCCCGCCTTAGCCCTCTTCTTCTTGGAGATCCGTTGTCGCCGACGAAGTCATAAGGGAGGGTGCTCCACCATCTGCACCCTCGCAATGGGCCTCAGGAAGTACTACACCGCCGGCGACGATGGCGTCTACTAAATCGGTGCAGTGTTTCTTGAGGATGAAGACCGCAGTGGCCGCATGCTGCAGGTTTGGCAGAGATCCTCCACTTCGAGGCCTTGGAACCCATCTTTCTCGCATTTGCGCCGCCACCCTCGACATCATCTTCTTCAAGAAAGCTATTCATGATCGGTGTCGTGCAAGCCATGATCACCGGCTTCGTCTGCATCACTCCCGATGCCGGACTGATTCAGGCCGGACAGCCATAGAGATGGCATTTTCTCTCTGAAAGCGTCCCATGTTTCATGTTTTACCATGATGTTGGTCCACATGAGTTCCACCCTCATCCAACAGGTCGACGACACCCTCGGAGTCCTCCACACCCATGCCGTCACCGGAGTCCTCGACGGTCTCTCCACCGACCTCTTTGCAGAGCACATCCTCTGCAACCTCTACCTTCCCGTCACCAACTCCAGTGGAGGGGTCTACGGCGGTCCCTTACTTGATTCTTTGGCCATCCCTCCTCTGTTTGATCATGCGCATCCATGGAGTCAGGTGATTCTCCCTTCCTCCGCCGATACTCAAACCCATCCCCAGCAAAACACCCGGATCTCGCACCCGACGACGGAGGAAAATGGTGAAGAAAGTGGCGGAAGGGAAGGACTTCGCCGCGATAGCACGAGAGCACAATTGCTTCTTCCTCACGGTGTTGAAGCTTTGGACAATACGTACACCCGGCGAGGTCCCACCATCACCGATCAGCTTGTCCTCATGGACTCCTCCAGTGCTTCAATCCTCACTGTCCGTAGAAAGTGGTCGAGCATGCATCAGCAATGGGAGGGATTCCTTGGAGAGAGGACGGAAGGGCAGAAGCGGAGATCAAGCGGAAGGAGGACGAGTTCACTCACGTAGTGCTGGGAAAGGCATGTTCAGGCTCCGTTTGGCTGTGCGTTGTGTTTTTTATAACCGTGGTGAGGTGCGGTGTGTTTGTAAACTGTGGTGAGGTGCGGTGCAGTAACGGTTGAAAAACTGTTTGGTATGACACGTTAATAACTGTGGTAGAAAAGTGTGTTCATGTAATTTGTTGTTTGGGTGTGTGTTTATTTTCAAATGTATAGTGCAAAATATTAGTTTCTGTGTTTGTTACGCCGCAGCCAAGGTGTGGCCAAATAGAAGCACCTATAAACTACTTCGTTTCTGACGCAATTTTGGTGTGGTCCCCATCAGTCTGCTATTATTCCCAAACGGGATTTTTGTGAACGCGGCTGCGTTCGGTCCAAAAAAAAGTGTGTTTAGACAGCACGGACGCACACCCAAACGAACCCTCGATCTCTTGGCCAAGTAATAATAGAGGGGTGATTGGCCAATAGATGTTTTTTTTGCACAATTAAGCCGAAGCTAGATGCCGCAAACCGGCTACAAAACAGACATCAATGGAGGATCTCCACAAGAAGGAGTCCCCCTGTTACATATCGAATACCTCATGTTTCTAGCAATGCTATCAGCATGCACATTACATTCTCTAGGAATAAAAACAACAGAGAGGGCTTGAAAATGGCCAGCATCCCACCAGATATCTTGTAAAATATTAGTACAACCTACCTTTGGTGGAATCCTGCCATTGATCATGTCCACAGCAAAACGAGCATCACTTTCAATAAGCAGAGATTGAATGCCCTTCCTCCGGCTTTCTCTTAAGGCAAACAGGATATTGGCCAATAGATGTTGAATTCATGGGAAAAAGTACATGGCTGACATGCAATTATTGGCATGACATGCATTTATTGGCCTCACATGCATAGCTTGACAGACCAACTAATATAAGTGGTCAAATTTACTTTGGTCGACCAACTAGCAAATATATATGGCCGATCAAATGATAAGGGCGATCAACATTTGTTAAAGGCTAAAGTATGCGTTTGGTACCTGGGTTTTCAGTCAAATTTTTATGTGATACCTGGGTTTTAAAAAGTAGACATTGAATACCTATTTTTCTCGAACCGTGTTTAATTGGTGCCTCCGTCCACCTGCCGTCTGCCGGTCTAACGGCGGCCCGAACGAATCGGTCACGTGCTTACACGTGACCGGACAGCCTCCCCCCACGTCATCCCTCGTTCTCTCTCCTCCCCCTCTCTCACGCGATCTCTTCCCCGATCCATTGATTGCGACCTCGCCCAGCTCCTGGCCAACCACGTCACCGCCAAGTCTTCTCACCCTACTCACACTCCGCCACCGTGCTCCCCAACCTCCGCCATCGGCCCGCCACTCCCTCCTTCTCTCGCTGCAACCAAGCTTCAAGCCCAACCAGCCTCGACTCTCTCCTCACCGCCCTGCACCGCTCGCAACCCACCGTGGCAGCGAGCGTAGGCGGAGCATGGGTGCCGCGAAGCTATGTTCCTGTTGTGCTCGCGATGGGTTCATGGGTGCCGCAATGGGTTCATGGGTGCCGCGAAGCTCTGTTCCTGTTGTGCTCGCGATGGGTTCATGGGTGCCGCGAAGCTCTGTTCTGCATGTCACTCCGCGAAGCTCTGTTTCTGCATGGCAAGCAACGATCTCCAAAGCCTTCTTGAAGAATGCCACCCTCACACAGACGTCTGCTAAAGCACCCATCAACCCTTCATCCGACTTCAAAGGTGGCGAAGGGGCACACCTCTCCTTCACTTCATTCCAGAGCAACAGAGCCTCGCCGGGCTTCCTCGCCAGCGCTATCCCATTGGCAAGACTGCCATAGGTGGCAACATCCGACTGGAAGCCGCTCTCCTTCATGTATGCAATGGGGAAGGTTCAGATGGCAACCATGGAACTGCGCACGGCAGCAGCAACGCCGGTAACGACAGGGGAGGGAACAATAAGCACACGAAGGGTGGTGGCAGCGTCGGTGGGGAGATGGGGGCGTTCGTGCTGTGGCAGAGGAAGCCGGATCTGTGGTGCTTGGAGCTGGTGGTCTCCGGTTGCAAGACCAGCGCCGGTAGCGCCGCCTCGTTGATCGCGGAGACGCATTTCGGCTCCGACCTCGTAATCGCCGTCATCGACACCGGCATCACCCCCTCCCACCCCAGCTTCGCCGGCCGCGGCCTGGGCCCCATCCCTCCGCATTGGCGCGGCCACTGCCACCCTTCCATCCAATGCAACAAGAAGCTTATAGGCGGGAGAGGCCTCAGGCAATGGCGGCGGCGTGGAGGGAGCAGCCGAGGGGGAGGGATGGGAGGGAGGCGGCGGCGCGGAGGGCAGGTGGGAGGGATAGGAGAGACAGGGGATCGCCATGGCGGAGCATTAGGTGGAGGACGACCTCCGCCCTCCGCACCCTCTCGGACGTCGCGATTCCTCGGGGATTCCCTGGCGCGTCCAACCCCGCACACCCGCTGCTAAGCTCCTACGCGTTCATGGAGGCGACGGATGAGATCCCCTTCGCTCGACCGATAGAGAAGGCGGACGGCGTAGCGGCAGTGCCGGCGAGGAGTTTTGCTGCGTGGGGGAAGGAGCCACCGCTGTCACACATCCCGAAGTGGCTGCCGTGCTTCCCGGAGACATGGGATGGGTGGGGATCAGGCGGCTCTGTTAGAGGTCGTGATGGCGATGTGGTAACCGAGTCTGAGAGAGCGCCACCGCTGCGCGAGGAGAAGATGGGAGAAAGCGGCCGCATTCGTAGTGGAGGAGTGGCAGCGGAGGCGAAGAGAGGGCCCGTGAGAGGGGACACGTGTATGGTGGATTTGTTCGGAGGAAGGGACACGTGGACGAAGCGGAGGTCCGGTCAGCCGATTCGACCGGTCCGTCTCGGTTCGCTCGGGCCGCCGTTAGACCGGCAGACGGCAGGTGGACGGAGGCATCAATTAAAAACGGTTCGAGAAAAATAGGTATTCAATGTCTACTTTTCAAAACCCACGTATCACATAAAAATTTGCCTGAAAACCCAGATACCAAACGTATACTTTAGCCTTTGTTAAAAAGCAAATTCGGTCAAATCGTCCAAATGGACGATAAAATCGTTCAAAATTGGCCAAACTAAATCGTCCAATTGACCGACAAAATCGTCCAAAAGTGACCGATGTCATCGTCCAAAATGGGCAATCGTCCAAAATGGCCAACAGAATAAGGTCTTTATAAAAATTCCTATTTTCATAAAGAACGTGGGGCAAAATATTAGCCATAAATATAACAATGCATTAAAGACATTTGGGCGATCAATGGCAATCTCGTAAATATTGTCAATCGACCAATAAATACTTCAGTTTTGACACAACTGAAGTAATTTGGCCATAACTTTTACATTAAGTATCCAAAATGGGTGATTCTTAAACCATTGGAAAGAGGACGAAAACATCTACAACTTTTATGTTGACGAGATCTTTAGATTCCATCATTTAGTGTGTCAAACGGGCAATCGAAGTGACCAGTGGCAAAATAGTAAATAATAGCCGAAGTTCTTAATGTCATCGTCCACAATGCCCCTAGTCCGAAATGGACGATCATCGTCCAAATTCCAATCGACCAAATTTCCATCGTCCATATTTGGCTAATCGGTCATTAGTGCAGTCTAATTGTTTTAACTATAACTTTCTCATGTGACGTTAAAATTAGATGCTTCTGGTACCGTTGAAAAGATAATTTGAAGAGCTACAACTTTCATGTTCAGAGTTTTTCCAAATTCAACGGTTATCATCGGCAAAATTATAGTGGAAGACAGAAGATGTTGTTTAGTGGCAGCTTCAATCAGTTATGAAGCATCAGTTTCGATGTAGTGGGTTGTTTCCTAACGGTTTCCAAAGTGGTTACCATAAGCTCTATAAAAGGCCAAGAGGATGAAGAAGAACGGGGCCCAGCCACCAAAGCAAACCAACTTTTTATCTTTATGTAGCCTTTTATATCTATTATAATGTAGCCTTTTTTTAATCCTTTTAATTACTGCATTAATGCCCCTCTTTTTTAGGAGTAGTGATGCCATAATTCCATTCATAGGAGTAGCTCTAGCATAGTTCTATCATTCATAGGAATAGATCTGTCATTCATAGGAGTAGTTATAAGATAATTCATCACCATTATTTCCATTTTCCATTTCCCATCTTCCATTCCCACTTTATATCCATTTTTCTGAAACTCAACACCTCCGTTCGAACTATGTTTGAAGGAGTTGAACCTTAACATGTCCCTGATCTTTTGTTTAGACTAAGTTTGACCATCGCCGATTAACGACAATATTTCCTCATCAACACAAGTAAATAGCTAATAATGGTGTCGTCGCAGCAAACTTTTTTTTTTTGTGTCTCTTAAACGGTTTTACCTCAGCGTAACAAACTCTCGTCGTCGCATGGAAGATTCCTCTTCTTCTTTTTTTTGTCTTTTACAGCTGTATATTATTTTACCTCTTCTTTTTTTCAGTCTTATAAAAATAGGGAGTATCGTCCAAATGAACAAATAAAGCCGTAAAATAGCGAGTATGCGTGCGGTAGGAGTACGTGTGGACTGAATCCAAAACGACTGTTAATACCCACAAAACCAACCATAAGAACGCCCAAAACCAAATTGATAAATAATTAGAATTAACCAAACTTTGTAAGAAGGAAACGGGCAGCTTTGGATCCAAAAGAACCAAAACCCATTTGAGATATAGAAAAAAAAAGATGGAGAAATCAACATGCTCAAGAACTAATGCATTGATATGGATGCCATGACCAACTGTGGGCCAGCTCCTCTAACCACGGTTGCCAATATAAAAAAGAAACAACAAAAAAACATATATATGTTATATATGTATCATGGAAATAGGTAATCCCTTGCTTGCTTACTTCTAACTCATACTTCATACTAATTGCAAGTGGATAAGGAGAAGAGGGGATATGAGAAGAGGAACTCTACTTATAAGAAGATAGCAAGGAGAAGAAGCAATACGAGATGAGGAGCTCAATCTCATCACCTTCCTTCATTTGTTCATTCATGTCTATTTATAAGCAAATGGGAGGATATGAAGACAAAGCATCATTGAATGCTTTTGTCTCAATCCAATTTCCATCAACAAGGCTAGTCATTCATCAAGACTAGTCATTCATCAATAGTGGACATGTGATCTCATTCACATGCACACATTTTACAATAATATAAGAGATATCAGCGAACAGCTAGCGCACTGTACCAATTGATTTCCATAACAGGTACACTACAGATAAACGAAGGACTCGAGACATATTCCAGACACTAGTCACACTACCTGACTCCAAACACAAGCGACTATACCGACCGGAATAAGTAGAAGAAGATGGAGATTACCCCCATCATGAGCACATAGGGGTTCAGCCCCAGCAAGGCTGCCATCCCCAGAACAAAGATAGCAAGCACAAATGTCATAAAAAATCAAATACCACTCAGCAAATCTTCGGGAGAGCGTCGGCTGCTTGGAGTGGATCTTTTGACCACAACTTCTTTGATGTAGACGGTGGCCCGGCCGCCATCGCCCTTAAGGCAGATACCCCTTCTTCCCCAACGTTGCCGGCAGTGGCCACGGCCAGTGCGAGTAGTATTAGTGCGACTGTGCTACTACGAACAGCCTCGAGGACGACATCATCACCGGAAATGATGGCGGACCCCGCTCTCGGCCGGGCTCTTTTATAAAGATCCTTGATATGATCCGACGGCGGAATGATGAGCTCCCAGGTTATACGGTGCTGATCGATTCCGTACAAGCCCGATCCCAGCTTTTGGGTCTCTGGCTCAACCCACCTCAACAGCCCAACTTGAGAACGTGCAAGTTTGGGTCGTCTATGCGGCGCCCACATAAGGCTCGTTTGGAAGGCCTATATCCAAAATTTATCTAAGGTACAGCCATTAGTCCATCACCAGCTTCGCCATAGGCCCAATTCACAAAAGACTTGAGCCCAATCTCGGCCAGCAATATGAGAACCTATCAACCAAGGAAGCCTACACTGAATCACCACCGTCGATCACGTCATAGGGATTCTCAAGGAAACAAAATTAAGCGAGAGCCATTCGACCACAATCAGACGACTATCCTAGACCTACCCACAGATCTTTTAAAAGCCCGTTGGGAGGAGAACTAGGGTTTTTTCTCTTCGGGTGTCTGGTCCTCCCGCAGCTCTGTCCGTCCCTGCCGTCGTCTCCGAAGCCCGCTACCGAAATGGTGAAGGGGAGGCAAGGCGAACGCGTTAGGTCTGCAGACCTCCCCGTTGTCTCTAGTTCTTAAAAATCGATCTTTCTATATGTATAATCGCCTCTTATCTTCCTCGCGTTTCTTTGATTGGTTCTCAGGTTGTACGTCCGAGGGACGATCCTTGGCTACAAGAGGTAACCTTCGCATACGGGGATTTTGATCTTGGATTCGTTGTTGCTGATTTTTTTGCTCTTTTTTATTGCTAGATCCAAGTCGAATCAGTATGAGAATACTTCGCTGCTCCAGATAGAGGGCGTCAATACAAAGGAGGATGTGGCCTGGTACTGCGGGAAGCGCCTGGCGTATATCTACAAGGCGAAGGTGAAGAAGGACGGATCCCACTACCGGTGCATCTGGGGCAAGGTCGCGCGTCCGCATGGGAACAGTGGCGTTGTGAGGGCCAAGTTCAGGTCCAACTTGCCGCCTAAATCCATGGTGGGTTGAAGTTTTATTGCCCTTGTATGTATAATTTTTTGCCGTTTTGTGGTGGATAACTGATCTACTCTTACTGCTTTGCTAATCTTCCCAGGGCGCTAAGGTTAGGGTTTTCATGTACCCGAGCAATATTTAAGGTGAGCTCTTGTCGCTGTTAGGTTGTTCCTTTCTCGTTAATATAAATGATTGAAGCAAGTTGTTACACTTCTTTTTTTGGGTCGATATGGTTTTATGATATGGTTTTATTGCGATGCGATGGGTTTGCGAGTAGGTTCTTCATTTGACGTTGTTTAGTGAAGCTTTGCATTTCTTAAGCGAATGACACATGGGAACTAAATTGTCCATGTATGGCTAATCCCTTGGTGTAACTTGTGATATGCTGTCGTTATGGTTTTTTGTTACCTGAGGAAAAATAAAATCTGAAGGAGGGGGGATAATTTGCAAGGCTGGGACTTCTCAAGTGAAGAATGATTTGGCCCTTAACGTTCTGTTGTGATCTCCACAGCCAGAGTGGGATTACAATTCAAAAAGATCCACATAGTTGCTTGTCTTGTTTTGAATCTACCAACACACACCCTTATTTTCATTCTGTTACTTCTGGTGTTGATTGATATAATGAAGATCCTGTTGAGATTAACTGCATCTTAGAGAAAGTGATATAACCCTAAAATGAATTTTTGATCCAGCTTGTTGTAAAATGATAAGTTCGTCCCACAAGCAAAGATACCATTATTATTCCCCGCCTGATCTGCATACATTTCATTGTAGCAAGTTGGTTTCTTAATTTGGTTCTTTATCGTCTTTTCCTGATGCTTTTCGAGTAAAAGTTGTCAATATTTCAAATCAAATCGTGAAGCTAAATCAGATGCCAAGGACTTTCCTGCCTGACTTATAATCTTTGTTGTGTAATGTCTCTCGTTATGTGCTTGCTGTTGCTTGAGTGCATTTTAAGTCCAAGTTGGCTCACGCTTTTCCTTTTTTTTTATCTCTCATTTAATTGTTATATGCTGCCTGTCATATTGCTTTTAAGCACTGGTATGATAGAATTTTGTGTTATAGTAGCATTCATTTTGATATATGGTAAATTTTGATCTTGCCTTGCTCTGCCTGTGCCTGATGATCTTGATTTATCCTTGCACTATATGTTGAAACTTCTTGGGTCCAGCAAATAATGATGCACTTTGAATACAAAGTGTTCTCATTGCATCTTTAACATGTTGTGAACAACTGTCGTTCCCCAGTTTTGCTTTTCTGTTTTCACATCTGACAATTGTATGTCTTTTTTGGGATAAACAAATTGTAAGTCCGTATAACTTTGAATCGTTATTAGATTTACATGGCCTTCTCTCTTTCATATTTATTTGTTTGATGGAGAAGGACCTTCTGTAGTGATAATTGTGATGATCTGACTGAGCAAATGATGAGAATTGGATTAGCACTGAGATTTATACAAGTGATGTTCAAACAATATCGAGCTTTTTAAAACTGATGCTCAGTCTTCATTACCATTCTAATTGATGTTCATCCTCTCTTATTTGGAAATCATAGTTCACTCAGATGCTTCTTTCTTTGGGTTTGGTTTTCCTGATCTTGTTTTAGACTGAATTCCTGGACACTGAAGTGTATTTATATGGATGGATTTGCTTGATTCCTTTTCTTTGTTAAGGTTCTCTAATAGCCTACTTGATATCAAGCATGGTGCTCAACATTTAATTACTAATTGGTCAAAAGGGCAATATTGTAAGTACTGTCATATATATAGATCCTTAAGTACATGATTCTCGCAATGGTAATTTCTCATCAGATGGTTTATATATGCCACTGATGTTGTGTCTTTATCTACTCAAGTATTTGTGAGGAATACATCTTTTTGAATTTGCCAAGACTGCAGTGATATAAATCATAATGAGTAGAAACCGGATTTGAAGAATGTTTATAGCTCTTTTTTTTCTTGGCACATGGAAGTAGGTTAGTGGTTTATTTATGCCACGAGCAGCCATAATGATCGATGTTGTTTTCTTGTCTTGAAAGTAAAATGACCTGTGAGTGGGTAGATGTTTTGCCAGTCCCTTCCAAAATCATGTTTAGCGTGTTCGCACCTCTAATAAAAAATCTGTCATTGTTTCCTTGGTGTGGATGATGAGTTGCTCTGTTTTCTTTATGGGGTTTGGATTCTAAAATCTTTTCGTGCTCGTCGTCGTCTTTAAACTAGAGAATAAGTGCATTTTCTATATCTCACGGGAAAAACTCTTTCTGTGGCTCAGGGGATTTCATGCTATAGATCATTCAGAGGTGTTGCTGAGTTGGAGACCAATCATTGTTTAATTGAACTCGGCTTTGGATGCTTAGATTTTGTAGCTGAAGAATTATGTTCGGGTTGAATCTCGAGTTTTGTCAAACAGACCAGGTTGAGGATGCCTTAATTTATCCAGTTGCATTTGGAATCGAAAATGTGGTTTTTGCTTTTCATCTATGATTCATTACGTTTAGGACGTGGATTGAAAACAGAAATCGTCCCTGGAGTTATAACTCTTCCTTTTAACTCCATCCAATAGATGATTAGATACTTGTTATATGATTGGATAAGGACCGAATTTTCTCTTCGCAGTTTTGGTTTCAGTATTATTTTAATTTGAATATTATATCGAAACATATATATATATATAAAATTCAAAAAAAGATAGATTTGGAAATGTACCTAGTGACTTGTAAGTTGTTATTTAAAATATAGGGGGAAGGGGCTAGAGCCTCACATGCAAGAGATCATTTGACTATATATCTAGACACACTGTTTCGGGATAAAAAACTCAATATAAACTGCTATGGTCCCCACCTTTTACAGCACAACACCTGTCTCCTCTTGCCCGACACATGAGAAAATCTCATCATTTCCCATTCTGCTCACCCTCTCTCCTTTCCTACAGCATACATATTCTATTCATGTGTCATTTTTTTGCTATGGTCCTCACCTTTTTCAACACAACACTTATCTCCTTTTGCCAGCCCGACACATGGGAAAATCTCATCTTAACCCATGCTGCTCACCCTCTCTCCTTTCTTACAGCATACAACATCCTATCCACGTGTCATTTTTTTGTGGCCACACGTGTTCAGGTCCTATGTGGCACCAGGTGTGCTACTAATGTCAGTGAAATTGCACATTTGTTGAGAAAATTCGTCCTTTTTATGAATTTTTACTCAAATCATTTTCGCTGATATGGAATTTGTTCTCTCATGAATTTTTATCATTCTGAGCGAGAATGATAAAAAGGAATTTTCGAGAATGATAAAAATGAAATTCTTGAAATGATAAAAATGATAAAAATTCATTTTTATCGTTATTGGAATGATAAAAATGAAATTCTCGGAATGATAAAAATGAATTTTTATCATTCTCGGAATGATAAAAATGAAATTCTCGGAATGATAAAAATGATAAAAATGGATTTTTATCATTCTCGAAAATTCCTTTTTATCATTCTCGGAATGATAAAAATTCATTTTTATCAGTCTCGCTCGGAATGATAAAAATGGGATACATGACTTTTATTCTCATTTTTATCAATGATAAAAATGGCATTATCATTTTTATCAATGATAAAAATGGGATGCATGACTTTTTGATTATCAATGATAAAAATGGGATTATCATTTTTTTTTTATCATTTTTATCAATGATAAAAATGGGATGCATGAGTGTTGTGATTCTTATTTTTATCAATGATAAAAATTATTTTTATCAATGATAAAAATGGAATGAATGACTTTTTGGTTCTCATTTTCATCAAAGAAACAATTCAAGAGCTTCCCTCCTCACCCTCCCGACATCCGACCACCGTTCTTTCGCCGCATAGACATTGGACAAGAGCACATAGTCACCGCAACCATTTGATCTCATTTCGGACAACTTTTGCGACACAATCTCGGCCATAACAACATTACTAGGGATCGAGACATGTTTTGGTTGCCTCGAGCCCTCATTAAGATTGATTCGCAACTTTTCAACTGAATCTTGCATCACTATGTGTGGATTTATTTGGAGTTGAACAACATCAGAGAGAGCATAAGATACCCAAATTCCACTGATGTCCATAGTTTTCATACTAATTAAGTGACAGCTCAGTTCAGTGAACAGAATAACCTATGATTGATATACAACTTCATTTGCCAACACAGCAGGGCTTCAACTGAATATTGCATCACTACCTTGTTCTCAATCGGAGAGAGCAAAACATGACCAGATAAAACTCAAATCATTGCCGTACTTTGCATGCTAATTTAAGAGACACATAAGCCCAATTTAATTGACAACCACAAGTTTACTCCTTTAAACAATAGCTATAGCACTCTAATATATGAATACTTTTCAGAGCTTTCAATCTTGTAGCAGGATAATGCTATTTTCATGGCATGCGCGTCGTCCCGTAATCCTGATCTTTCGGAGGAGAGAGAAGGTCGCGATTGAGAATGAGGTAAGCCTGCTGATTAGATGGGTTTTTTTATCAAATAAGCTTTTAATAGGGTTTTGGAATGACAAAGGTCACTAAATTGGATATATCACCAATTAACCCTAAAATATATTACATAAGGTGATAAGTTAAATTTGAACAAATTTTTAAAAAAGTAGATATAATTTATTTGTTGATTTTGCAAATATTAATGATCATGAGTGCGATAATGTCCATGGTTTTTGGAAAGAGTGATAGATTTGTTTGTTTCACAATTCTAGACCTAGTAAAACAACCTTTAGATCATACCCAAAAAAATTCAAATCAAATGTTGGTTTATTCAAATTGGCGTTTCACCAACAAAAAGAAAAACCATTATTGAAATTTTTATGTGAATCAAATTTGTAAAACCAATGCCTTTGTTATCTTTAGAACGTAGGAAGAATCACGAAAGTATGCATGGGTCAAAAAAATCCATTAACAAAAGAAGGTACACTAATTATATGTTTCAGAAGAAACTTTACTAGTCGCAGAAATATATTTTATTTTCTTGCGCAAAAATAGTAGTATCTACTCCCAGAATTTCTTTTCTCCACAGAAAACTTGGGCATCAGACAGAAGCTCAGGTGAAGTGGACCACATTTGGGCATGAAAGATCAAGCCTAAGTTGAACCCAACATGGCCGGATTCTTGTTTGTACTCGGACCCATGCAAGGCTAGTCCATCCCAAACATCAAAATATTTGGACTTCGATTGGACCGAGCCACGAAAACGATGAGAAGTGGTGCACAATAATAATTACATCCAATTTACTTAACACCCTAAAAATATCTATTGACTCATTTATTACAACATTAAAACGACCGAAACCAACCTTTCTCTGATATAAGGATGATAGTAGCTAGGCCTCAACCGGTGCTCGCTCTTGCTGGCATTGGTTGGCCATTCCACCCCACCCGGCCACCCCACCATCAATAGTCAGTAGTCACCATCATCTGGGGATGTCCACGCGGCTCTGGTTCTTAGCCGCTAAGGAACCCGCTTGTCTATATATATATATATATATACGCGGCTTTGGTTCTTAGTCGCTGCTGACCATCTAACTAAAATGGAGCAACAACCTCTGCTATCAGGTAAGCTCCTCCTTCCCTTCGATCGTATCTCGCTCGCTGCTGGCTTTAGCTTCGAATTGGTTCCTTATTTTCTGTGATTGCCCGCCCAAACTGTTTGAGGAGCAGAATCGAGAGATGGGGATAACTGGAGCACTTACCAGTCATTAGGAAGGAGCGCCCCCGTCCACGTCCCGTCTTCTACGGTCGGGGGAGAAGAGGTGAGCGCGGAGGACGTCAGATCCGCCTCCCTCTTCTCCGATCGCTACTACCCTCCTTCCCTCCATGGCGCCCTCGTCAGCTCGCCCGAACCTGATGCCCCATACGGTATAGCATAATCAATTATGGAACTAGGTTTTAAATTGGATCACTTTCTCTTCTAGTATCAAGTTGCTTTTGTTGTTCTTTCACGTGGATTAATAGGACATGATCACTTTGAAAGTGCTTATTTTTCACGTTAAAGTTTCAATTTTTCCCTGTTTGGATGAAAGTGCAAAGTGTCTTTTTTCTGCACTTTTTCCATCGAAGCGGCTAGCTTTCCACTTGCTATTAGAAGTTAATGATGACTACTAAAGCTATCATTGAAATGGTTAGCCGGTGCAGAAATTATTGATCTTCTTGCTGTGATTTTGCAGTCTATTTTGCTTAAGTTAGGCGTTGCTTATTGCAGATCAGGCACTTGTTTCCCAAGGAGGGTATGACAACCATGCTGGTGGATATGCTTCACAAGAATATGGAAGGTGAGAATGACAAATGAATCGAAGTTTCCTCAATTTGGAATTTTAATCTCAAATGTTAGTTGAATAGCCATTCATTGGCATTTTATCTCTGGTTCTATCTTGGTCATCTGGATGTGATCTTGATCTCTTACAGTAGATCATTATAGTTTACAAGTTAGAAATTTGGATCTCCCAATGGTAGTTTCTCTGGATTTTGCTAGATAATTACCTTTGATTGAGACTTCATTTGCAATTATTTTGTCATGCTTTACATTTCGGCGACCACAACAAAAGAGGTTCTGTCTGTGTTTGACATACCTGCTACTGATGCTAGCTTGCTTTAGGGGTCCCTTATTGTTTTGTGGAATAGTTTAGTTTGAAACGTTGTATTATTTTTTTTTCATGGTAAAGCTGTTCGACAGCACATATAAGATTCTTCCCATGTGAAGTCCATATGTCAAAAGGATAGAAATCACTGCAGGGTTTGGGCCTATGGTATATGTTACTGGCCTCTAATAATGATTTGTTAGTGTTTGTTACTTAGGTGCATAACTTTTTCTATGATAGACATTCTTTACTATATCAACTATGTTCTTCGGAATATTGACATTTCGATGGTATTTCAAATGGTTGTTAAAAAATGATTCTGATCATTCTTGCAGGCATGTATTGGATGAGGTGGAAATTAGGCAATTGCTTATCGAACATATTGGACACCATTGTTGTTGGCGAAGTCGACCAGCACGGAGGTGGAAGATAACTGCAATTGAGGACTGCAATGTATATGTTGGCACTTTAGAAGCTTTTATTGAGGAGAGAGAGATTGTAAGAGTGACAGAGCCATATATGGGAGGGGAGGTTGATGGCAGCAATAAAGGACCAGTACAAGGACTATGGGAATTGGATCTAAGGTCCAAATTTCCACTTCTTTTTGCACAGCACCAGGAAACAAGGGTTAAAATTCCTCATTCTGAAGCTACTGAAAAATGCTCAGGTAAACAAAAGTTTGCATGGTAGTATGAAGATTCATTTAATGTTTCTTTATGAAGTTATTTCAATTTTCTGGTTTGCAAAGATCTCAGAAGATATCACTGTGTCGGTTAGTAGTAAGAGGAACTGAATTTAATTGGATTAAGTGCATATATTGGAAGATAATCAGATATCAGCCAAGTTTTCCATACTTCTGTGGACTACTGCCCCCTGAAGTTGTTCACATTGCTCAGTTGTTGTTATTCTTTCCATATGCTTGTTAGTTTATTTTAGATGCTATAATGCTTAACTACTAGGTAGCTTAACGCTCATCCTTATTAACTGCATCCTTATCAACTGCTTTCTGTTATTTTTTACTCAATGCAAGCTAAAAACTTTTTGTGATGCTGAAAAAAAAAATTGATAGGCTGTGAAGGACGAGGAACAATACCCTGTCCTGCCTGCAATGCTGGTCAGGAACCTGGATTTTACAAAGAAAATCAGATGACTAAATGCCATGCTTGTTATGGCAGGGGTTTAATTGCCCATCAAGATGGATCTGATACATTGTATGTGAAAACTACTTGCAGCATTTTGATTTGACATATATGGCTCTATATGACGCTCATGAATGTCTTGTCCTTACAGATGCACGACTTGCAGTGGTCAGGGATTGTTGCCATGTATAGCATGTGGCTCACGTGGGTCAGTAAAGTGCCAGAGCTGTGGTGGGCAAGGTTCCCTTCTAACTCATGGTGTTGCCCTCGTTAAATGGTATGCATTCTCTCAACTTTTTACTTCTTATAACTTTTAGTTCATTGTGTCCTTTGGAAGCTTCATGTTTCTCAGTATTCGCACTGGCTCAACTCCTTATGGCTCCTGTACATATTATAGTGTGCTTATATGTCAATTTATTAGCTGGTTTTAGAAAGGTGGTGCTAGTAAAGTATTGCTGTCAAAATTTGTGGTACCTATTGTGTTGGGATCATCTTTTTAGGTTGTTTGTTGAGTATAAACTGTGCAACTGATCTAGACAATTGAACTTAGGTCTTGATATTGGCCGATGTATCTTTTTTAAATGTTCTTTTGCATAAATATTATAGCACTAAGTCGTTTTGAGTGGATGCTTCCGCAAGTAATAGTAATCAGCTCCAATTTACTTTTCGCCGTTTATAAGAGTTCTGATTCTTCTGAACGCCTTTATGAAAAGAATAAAACTGCTAACTATTTACATGTTAAAAACTTGGAATGTGCATTCGAAAAGCTTGAGGTTCAAATGTTGCAAGTTCTCTACCTGCAGTCAGTAGTGCTGCATGCAATTGCATATTTCAGTAAGATGAAAGCGAATATCTATTAATGACTGCATATATGCATAGGAAGCCGGCAAACTTGCTATCGACTGTATGATCCTCTGTACATAGTCTAGGAAATGATGAACCATATTTGCACTGATCCCTCTGAAAATGTTACAAGAAAACTGACAAGACAAGGCTTTGCCAATGTAGGAAGACACTTGCCAACAGGAAAGTCAGTGCTGCCAGTGGTGCTGCCTCTGTACCTGAGGAGGTGTTCCACAGAGCCAGGGGGGTCCAACTACACAACACGCAGGCATACCAGTGCACACCTGCCTACTTTGCTGACTCATATCTTCTCAACAGATTCTCATCAGATGTGATCGCGGAGCGAACTCCTATTCCTCCTGCTGCGAGGATAATCTGTGAGAGGCATACCATCTCAGTCATTCCTGTTACTCGTGTCACAATGGTTCATCGTAACCGTTCCTTCAGCTTCTATATAATTGGTGTCAGCAGAGAGGTCTTTATTAGAGACTACCCTTCAAAGTTCTGTTCGGGTCTATGCTGTTGCTTTGAGTGGTTGAGTGGATAAAATTTTCTTCTACATTTGTGAAGGAGGGAATCTACAATATTCTGTATCTGTGAATCTTAATAAGCATGAGTTGAGTTGTACTTGTATTGCTGTGTCATAAGGTTTGTGAATCCCGTTGTATACTTCTTTGTATTTGAATAAACAAATTGTATGGCAGGCTGCTTCTTTGCTCTAAAATTTTGGAACCGAAGATTAATTTTTCCCTTTGCAATTATATGATGAGGTATTGATGCCCCAAGAACGAGAATCTGGTTTGAAGACTCTACTTTTCTGCTCAAATAATGACTAGCCTTTCTGCTCAACTAGGCAAAAAAAAGAAAAAGAAAAAAGAAAAGAAAAAGAGAAACCCCAAATAATGACGACAAGATGAGCAGATAATATATGTCAGCATCCATTTAAGGTCCCATCAAGCTAGTTGGTGGACTTCAGAGTGGAACCAGAAAGTTTCCTAGGATCACTGACTTGTTGACTAATGGACGACTTGGGTTGTGGGCTTGTGGACACTTGTGTGATGACGATAAGTGGCTTAATATGTTACTCTCAAAAAAATTTAGACTTGATACAAGAGAGAGATTCGGGGGTCTACTTAAACTAAGCTATCAAGTGCCACTTTCTGAAGAACATGTTATTTGGGCCAAAAAAAAAGGCTTCAGAAAGCAACAAGGGCATCTAATGGCCACATACCAAATAAGAGCACGATACACTTAGCTCTGCGTTTTGGAAGCTAGAATCATTGCAACATTAGGTTTAATGAGAAAATTAGACGAAATGGCAAGGTACAAACGATTTTTTCAAGTTGACAGACTTATGACCATGCCATGAGCACTAGCAAAAACACCACTAGAACGAAGTATATATGCACTAAATCATTAGCATCCCCACCACTAACCCAAATTCTGCACTATGGACTATAATCGTCAAGTACTTGTCAATATTTTCCATATCAATGAGCATTGAAATAAATTGAAAGATGAATAACTTGTCTTGTTTTGATGCCCATCGATCGAGGGATCAATGACCAATACTTGGTAAACAAATTACTTATCAGAAACACTTTTGATGCGATTAAGAATCATTACCGAGCGAGACAGATTCTTTAATTCCAAACCAATGTCACAACTTCTAGTTTGTAATGCAAACGTGGGAGTCATTCCTTTACTAAATCCAGGAGATTAATATATCCAACCCGCTACTAGATATATAGATAGGCTTCAATCTACAAAGAAGTGGAAGCCTGTGACTGGTCCAACACATGAAGAACTACTATCCGAGTGAAACTGGTTGTCAGGTTCTGCAACCTAGATACTTCCAAACCTACAAACGTGCAGTGAGAGCCTCTCCATTCCCCTTATATGCATATATAGTTTAGAATTTAAGATAGCAATCTATAGTACTCGAAGGAACTGTTCCTTGTTAAGAATGTTCCAGCTATGTTTGGTACTCATGTCTCTCTCTTTTTTTTTATCAGTCAAGCCCGCAGGCTACATCCCAGTTACAATGGGGTTAGGATAGGGTGCAGGGGACAAGCCCCCCCATCACCCCTCCTCCATCAAATACCAACTCCAGCTCCCTAGCCTGATTAGCTAGCCAATCTGCTCTTTCATTGCACTCCCGAGGAATATAACCTACTCCGAAACGTTCAAAGATTCTGCTCTCCCACCAAATATCGCTCAACAAGGATCTACATGTCTCTTTGGAGGGAAGACATCCTTCTACCATCCGGACGCCAAATAGGGAATCACTTTCGATAAATACCTGTAGGTAACGCCTCTGAGACGCCTCGCGAATAGCAAAGAGGATGGCCTCAAGTTCTCCCATTAACACTGAGCTAACATGCTTGGTAGTAGACGCTGACCATCGTATCACCTCATCATCTTCTTCAATGCACACAACCCCAATTCCTGCAATACCTCTGTCCAGATCAACTGATGCATCAACTTGCACTCGGAATTCCTCTAAAGCTACCCTTCCATCACTCTTCTTCTTGGTACAATTGCACACCAAATATTCCTTAACCTGCCATTTAACAGATCTCACCAGGGCACTCTCTCCATAGCTATCTTCTCCATGCGTGACCTTGCATCTGTCCTTCCAGATACTCCAGAGCCCGTAAGCAATCAGAGATTTTGTTTTGATATCCTCATCAGACTTCCTTGGTAGGGCCAGACAACCAAAGCACTCTTGCAGAGTCCGTGGCCTCTGTTCTCCCAATAGCTCCATCCACACATCCCTGGCAAATCGGCATCCAAGAAGAAGATGCTCCAACGATTCCTCTTCCATCCTACACCGTGGGCATTCTTTCTCAGAGGATAAAGCCCACTGCCATAGGTCAAGCTTCGTAGGTATCTTCCCATGGAGGATCTTCCAAAGAAATACTCTGACTCTTGGGCTAGCATGAGCTTTCCAAACGCTCTTCCATGCAGCGTAGTTCTCCTCATCACGATCGTTTGGATGCAGCCTATCAATAAATTGGTAACAAGAGGAGGTGGAGATCTTACCAGAGCAAGACCCTGCCCACGACGGTTGCTCCTTAGGGTGCCCTTGCAGGGGAATGTTCAGTATCTGTTCCACCATCTTGGAAGAAACATGGAGTATAAGATCTCAAGGTTCCAGCTCCCATCCTCCTTGAAAAGGCTACCAACTGTGAGTGAGTTTAATCCTTCATCTACCCTCATCAAGCATGGTGAACTAGCTAAGGGACCAGCCCCTACCCACCAGTCATCTATAATCTTTGCCCCACAGGACGGGCCTGGATCCCAGTGTAGCCCTCTGCGTAACATAATCGCAGCTTTGCATAGAGATCTCCAGAGTGCAGAAACCTTGACCGGATTCCTACACACATGCAAATGATCCTGGAAGTCATATTTAGCCCGGCATATTGCAGTCCAAACAGAGTCCCCTGCCTCCATGAACCTCGCCGCTCTTCTCATACGGAGCGCCATTTGCATCTTGGATAGATCTTTGAAACCCAAGCTGCCTACCCATTTGTGCTGGCAGACCTTGTCCCATGCAACCGTGGACAGCCCTCCCCGCCGACCTTGCCAAAGGAATTGCCTTGCGAAGTAATCGATCTTATTCAGGACCGTAGCTGGAGTGGGAATCGACGCCATGACAAACACAGGGAGAGCCTGGACAACTGCCTGTATGAGGACCATTCGCCCAGCCACTGCCTTGATAGGTGTTCGCCATTCTACCAGTCGATGTTGCACCGCATCAATTATAAAATTGAAGTCTTGGACCAGAAGTCTATTTGCTTCCAAGGAACACCCAGGTAACGCCAAGCTCCTATCTTCCCGGGAACCCAAGTATCTCCATCACTGCCTGCTTACGTCGTGGCGATATCAAAGGAGAAAACTTCATGCTTGACTTCTCTGGACTAACCTCCAAGCCAGATAAGAGACGATATCTCCGGAGCACATTTACCAGTTTCTTCGCCTCCGTCCTACGAGTTGCAGTGACAAACATGCAGTCATTCGCATATAGGAGGTGGCTAATCCTCAGTGGTGACTTTGGAAATCCAATGCCTTTCAAAGCAATGAGCGGCACCTGCAAAAGTCTCGAAAGGACCTCCTGTGCAATGATAAAAAAGCTACGGAGAAATTGGGTCACCTTGACGGAGGCCTCGCAACGCAGGGAAGAAGCCACAGACTCTGCCATTGATGAGAATGGAGAACCGAGCAGAGGATAGGCATTCCATGATCCATCCAACCCAACGATCCGGAAAATTCATACTAAGAAGAACTCTTCTTAGGAAGGACCAGCTAACTAAGTCGTAAGCTGCACGAATGTCCACTTTGATAGCCATGAGAGCCGCCACTCTTGGTGCATTCCTAAGCGAGTGTAAAAGTTCATAAGCTGATCCAATGTTATCTTGTATAGAGCGCCCCTTAATGAATCCTGATTGTTCCAGGCTTATGAGATCGGGAAGCAGAGGTTTTAGACGATTTGCCAGGATGGAGGAGATGAGCTTATAACAAACATTATACAGACTTATAGGCCTAAAGTCTTTGATCCTTCTTGGATTCTTGCACTTTGGAATGAAAGAAATGAAGGTGTCATTCCAGCCATTGTACATCTTCCCAGAGTCAAAGAAAGCTTTCACCAGCTTGATCACGTCCTCCCCAACCGTGTCCCAGTAATGGAGGAAAAATTCAGCTTGAAGTCCATCAGGGCCTGGGCACTTAGATTTGCCCATGTCATACAGGACCTGTACAACCTCTGCATCAGAGACCTCTGCTAACAGCTGCTGATGAGCATGATCTGGTATCTGCGACAACGGGGGAAGGCTAAGATTTGTCCGGCCAGTATCCTTAGCCCATAGCCTTCTATAGTGATCTACAAATTCCCCAACAACCTCTTTGTGTGCCGAAAGCATCGCACCATCCTTTCCACAGGATGAATCCTTTCCCCAAGATGCAACTAGTCCAGTATAGCACTGCACGATATATGCAATAATACAAAGCTCTCTCTCTCTCTACTGGCAGTATACGTACGTGGAAGCAGCTCTCAAACGCCACCCATAGCCAAACGTGGCAGCATCCAACCGAGTAAACATCAAAACCTGCCCATCGAATCAGTGATTAAGGATTCAAGATCACTCGGCTGATAGACTTATCATTAATGAATCCCAGATTATTTGGAATTTTGAATTTAAGTTATCCTCGATCGTACTTATCTTTAATACGATAGGTTGGGATCTCTCTGAGTTGGGGTCGAACTCAAAAATCAAGTAAGATCTTATCGGATTCCTAGATTTCATCGAGTTCAAATAGCCATTGTATATAATAGGCCGTGGAGACCGTGCCTCGAAACATAAGGCCGCGGTGGTGAACGACGGTTGGCCTCCTCCTCCTCCTCCTCCTCCTCCTCCTCATCCCATCACCGTCGCCGTTTCCATTCGCTTACTCCGGCGATGTCGATCGGAGCGAGTCCGACGAGCTCGGGAAATATCTCCGGCCCGCCTCGGAAGCGAGGGACGGACTATATGGATGTGGAGAAGTCGCCGGCTGCGTGCCCGATGGCGGACGAGGACGACGAGCGCCACACGGCCGCGGCGGGGTGGAAGAGGAGATTGCGAGCGAGGGTGTGGACGAGGTGGGGTACTCTGGCGTTGGTGTCGATCCTGGTGGTGCTGGGATTCTGGAAGGTGGGGCTGGTGAGCCAACACAGCGTGGAGAATCGTGATCTCGTCCGGGAGGTGGCGGAGCCGCTAAAAAGTATTCAGTATAATATCACGAGCCGCGCAAGGTTTATCAGACATCCGGTAAAAGTACGGCTTTTAAAACTTGTGATATTTTAAAAGTTTTATGCTTCATATTGGCTTCTTTACAGGTTTAATGAGTTGCATTATTAGCTCTGTTTTCAGATTGAGTTCTTCGTTTCGGTTTTTTTTTCCTTCTTTCTTTCGTGATATTATGAGATAAAAAGCTTTGCTAGGATAGTTGCTTTGCTATTTCTTATTGATGCGTAATCGATGTTCATAGCGAAACTACTTTCTCTGTTTCATGGTTATCACTTGCAGAGACTGCTTTACTTATGGATGATTTTTTTTTTCTTTTAGCTTGTTGTCAGAATGTTTTAATACGCCGCTGCTCAAGTTCCAAGTCTCGATAATGAATGCTTTTGTGTTTTGTTCTCGTTGCAATAAAGATGGATCTTCGAATAAACTCTGTTCTGCAAGTTGGAATTTATGATCCATCCGACTTTCAGAGATTAAGCTTTTAAAAACTCTTTCGAGAAAAGATTCGTACTCTGTTTTTTTATGTTTATCCGAGCTCCTCTAGGTGGTGGTGTTTTTTGTATTTTTTTCTGAAGTAGAGATTGTTGGGAATAAAATTAGTTTATTATGAGTTATAACTTCAGAAAGCCACTTCGATTGTTGCTTGATTTGTGTTACAATCTATCATCATCAAATTGCCTTGTTGGTCTTACAGATCTCCCACATATGGATCAAACCAAGCAGCGATGGCTACCGGAAGTGCATTCAGCGTCCGAAGAAGAATCGTATCAGTATGTTCAATTTTCTTGCTCTGATTGTTTCTAATTTAAGTTCAATGCAAGTACCTCTTATTGATTGGATGTCCACTATAGGGAATACCACTCCAGATGGCTATCTTGTAGTCCATGCCAATGGTGGATTGAACCAGATGATGATGGGGGTACACAATATTATCCATATTAGCTTACGGCTCATATCAATCATCTGAAGCCCCCCACTTATGTAACTGAATTCTTATTTCTTTTCCAGATAGCTGATATGGTTGCTATAGCCAAGCTGATGAATGCTGCAATTGTTGTGCCTTTTCTCGACCACACTTCCTTCTGGGCTGATAAAAGGTGAAGTGAAATATAGCCCATTAATTTATGTGAGCCTCATGAACAAATGAACACCATGTATGAGTTTGATTCATTATTTTCCTTCTTTTTGCAGTGATTTCGAGGATATATTTGACTTGGAACACTTCAAAGACACCCTCAAATATGACATTGAGGTTGTGGACTCCGTACCTTCTGGCATTTCCAGCAAGAAGAAGTACGTGAGGGCGCCTGTTTCTTGGTCACAGGTACTCTCCATTCAGTCTTTCTCCATGTCTATTATCCAATATGTTACTCATAGTTCTGATCTAATATCAATTCTGGGCCAATCTCTTCATCTGCAGCCAGGATATTACAAGAACTTTAATAAACTTCTGAAGAAGCACAGTGTCATATATTTTACACACACTGATTCAAGGATTGCAAACAACGTCGCCACTCCTTCAATCCAAAGGCTTCGATGCCGTGCAAACTATGAAGCACTCAAGTACACACCGGAGATCGAAGAACTTGGGCGAAAAATAGTTGAGAGGTTAAGAAATGGCAGCGACCAATACATCGGACTCCATTTAAGGTCGGTACTCCCGATATATTATTGTTTTAGTTCAGTATATATCTTCCCAATCTCAACATGCTCACAGCTGAACTTAATTTCCATGCTACAGGTATGAGAAGGACATGCTTTCCTTCACAGGCTGCAGCCACAACCTGACAGCAGCGGAGTCTGACGAGCTTCGGACGATGAGATACAACGTTAAGCACTGGAAAGAGAAGGAGATCGACAGCGAGAAGAAGCGATTGCAAGGGGGTTGTCCAATGACTCCCAGAGAAGCTGCCATCTTCCTCCAAGCCATGGGCTACCCCTCTGCAACAAAGATCTACATTGTTGCAGGACAAAGCTATGGTGAGAACAACATGGATGCTCTGAGAAAAGTGTACCCAAATATCCACACCCACACAAGCTTAACCACAACAGAGGAATTGGCGCCCTTTGAAAGCCATCAGAACCGGCTTGCTGCATTGGACCACATCGTGGCACTGGAAAGCGATGTCTTCGTTTATACCTATGATGGCAACATGGCTAAAGCAGTGAGAGGTCGCAGGAGATTTGAGGGATTCAGAACAACCATTAGTCCAGACAGGTACCTTTTTTTCATAAAATTATTCTAACTTTTTTTCATAAGCTTTGATGATTTATAAACTATAATGTTGGGTCTGTTTTTTTTTTTTTTTTTTTTTCAGGAGAATGTTTGTGAAACTGATAGATGAGTTGGATGCTGGGGACATAACCTGGCCGGAGTTTGTAGACAGGGTGCAAGAGCATCATGCAGAGAGGAGAGGAGGACCATACGAGAGGAAAAAGGGACAGTCTCCGAAATTAGAGGAGAACTTTTATGCCAACCCTCTACCGGGTTGTGTGTGTAAAAGCTACAAGGGAAGGTGAAGAGAGCAGGCCAACAACAACCAGCTAGCGCATAGATAGATGTTCGGATTCTCGGCGAGAAAGTTGGGTTTTTGGGTACAATAAATAGGACATCAGCTTTGTTGGATGCGGCGGAGAACTTGAATGGGTTATTTTGTGGGAAGGGTCGCTGTTGAGCCTGATTCATTCTCTGACAATACTGGATGGTGCCGAACAGTGAAGGACAAATGAGTTCTTCTAGTTTGGCCATATATTTTTTAAAAAATAAAATTTATTCTACGTAGTTGATTGATTAATCGTTGTTGGAAAGTCTTAGGCAGAAAACATGGGCTTCTTTTGCATAGAAGTCTTTTTTTTTTCCCAAAATTTTCTTTTGAGTCTCACTTGACTGTGTTTGATGAACATTGTGATCAACTTGACGATTAATTTTTAGTGCCCCAATTTAGGATTTAGGAATTTGAAACTTTTTTTCTTTGAGCAAAAAGAGGGGATTAAAAAACTAGGTAACCAGTGATTGCTCCAAAATAGTGAAACATGTTAACACATACATACCCTTCCTTGAACTTATTTAAGGCGTTTACGGATCCTTTCGCCAGAAAGAAGTATGTGGAGCTTACCAGAGGAGCCGTGATATACAGCCAACCTGACGTGGCGTTTGGCTCTCAGCCAACCTGACGTGGCGTGCGTAGATGATCAACACGTGTCCACATTTTGAAAGCTGAATCAATTTTGACCAACCTCTCTGCTTTCTCTGCTTCTTCTCCTTCCTTCTCAGCCAACCTCTCCTCTCCTCCGCCGACCGATCACCGATCACCGATCTCCCCTCCCCTTCTCCTTCTCCCGCCGATCTCCCCTTCTCCTTAGCCCACTGGAAGTGATCTCCTCCACCGACCTACGCTTCTCCTTCTCCCGCGGGCTCCGCTATCCTCCGCCGATCTCCCCTTCTCCTCCTTCTCCCGCCGATCCCCCCTTCTCCTTATCCCGCCGACGGTGCTCTCCTCCGCCGCGGGCTACTCCACACCCGACCTCCTCTCGACAGCTCCTCCACCCGGACCTCCTCCCGGTTCCTTCCGGTTTCTCCTCGACCATGACCTCCATCAATCTACGCATCTCCCGGCGGATCCTCCCCAGACCTCCTCCCGGCGGCTTCTCCACCGGGACTTCCTCCCCATACCTCCTCTCGGCGGCTCCTCCACCCAGACCTCCCCCGGTGGCTCCTCCACCCAGTCCTCCTCCTGGCGGCTCCTCCACCCAGTCCTCCTCCCCAGACCTCCCCCCGGCGGCTCCTCCACCCAGACCTCCTCCACCCAGTCCTCCTCCTAGTGGCTCCTCCACCCAGTCCTCCTCCCGGCGGCTCCTCCACCAGGACCTCCATTGATCTACGCAGCTCCCGGTGGCAGGGCTTCAACCTCGATCATTCACCGGCTAATTGCTTCCACCGCGGTGCTACCGGTGCTCTCCGACATACATAGATCTTAGGTTTGGGAAAAAAATTCTCTTTCCTGTTATGGTTGCATACTTTTTGTTGGAATTTTGGCTAGTTTTGGTGATTGCCGGTGCTCTCCGATTGAAAACAAGCAATATGCACCAAAGTTGGATTCACAGCTATGAGCGAAAATGCTTTCACTAATTCTATTTCCATGCTTAAAAGTAAAAATGCTTACTGTAATTCAGATTCCAACAAGCAAGATTGATGTAATACAATATTTTTAGAATTGCACCAAAGTTGGATTCACAGCTATGAGCAAGACCTGTTATGATTAATCTCAATGGCTAAAGTTATTTTTGGATGGTCCCAATCACTTAGGGCTTCAAATTAAGGATTGTTTGTCGTAGGGAAGTTTTTCTTTCTGTAAAAATCAGAATAGATTTCTTTGGTTCTGACTTGATTAATTTTGGCCATGCTACTGTTTCTATGAGTCCTCTATGAAACGGCATGCATAAATAACTTTACAGGATGTAGCATTCATAGTGTCATTAGTGATGTTTTCCTGCAGAGATACAGCAATGCATGATGTGTTTTTTTTTTCTTCTTTCCTTTAACAGTGGTATCATGTCTATGGGCTTTCTAACATGCAAAATTCAATGATCAGTGAGGTGCTTTTAAGTTAGTCAGTTATGAGGTACTTGAGAGAAATAGGAATAGGGAGAACATAGATGTCTTCTTATGATTCCTAGCCAATAACATATGGCAATCTTGGTTCATTTAATTCCAGATAGATCTTTCACCTCAAGTCTTTAGAAGTTTTCTGAAGAAAAATTCTCACAACATACCAAATATTTTTTTATCTAATCTGCAAGATTAGATCTATCTGGGGTAGTCGTGGTAGAATGTATTTTTTTATCCAATCTGCAAGATTAAATTCCTTACAGTTTGTTGGATCATAGTGTTGGCTCTATTATTGTTCTCTCTTCTTCTCCGATCTTGAATATGCTATGTTGACTCGAAAGTGATAATAAATGTTTTAGCTCAAAAGAAGTTCTTGATCAGTTAGATGCCTTTAAGCTAATATGCTATCTATTTGATGTTTGGTGACAATAAATGTTTTAGCTCAATAAGAAAATCCCGGAAGAAAGGTTCTTTAACTGTGCAATAAATCTTGTTTGATTGCAGCCTCAAGGTGGATGTGATTTCTTTCATTGAGTTGATGGATAAATATATGAACGCGGAGAGACAGTCATTGCTATGTTGAACAAGAAGATTCAAAGCCTAAAAGCTGTTTTGGAGAGCTTGAATTGTAAAGAGGATGATGACATCGGTGAATTGTATGTAACAATTGTAGTGCTTATAGTAGTCATTGTACTAATGGTGAACATGTCTTGAGTATGAATATGTATTCCTTTTGTGTCAGTATCTTTGAATATGAACATGAAAATATTGAGGGCTTTATCAGTAGTGCTTGTAATATTTTCAATTCAAGCTTATCTTATCTTGCTTGCAGTTGGGTAGAAGTTGATTTGTATGTGTATTAAACTAAGTATAAAAAGGTAAAACAAATAAAATTTATGAAAAATTTTGACAACATTTCATACTTGATATAACATCAACTACATAACATCAACTACGTACAATTGTTTATATATTACAAAAATAGTGAGATACACCCTCACAAGCATTGAATCAAGTGCATACAATTGTTTGGTAATGCTAGTGTTCTCCAACCCTGAGCCAAAGGCACCATGCACCTTAATCTCATAATTCCCAAAGGCATCAATTGCTGCTGATTTTCTAGTGACATTAGCTGGGTTAATTTGTGCAAGAGAGTTATCCATGAGAGATATGAAGGACATCATCTCTTCACGAGTCATAGTGGACTCCTGGTCGTGGTTGCCCAGGACTGCTGCCCAAGGAATCCTGGAATCCACGGCTGGGCCAAAGGCTTGAAACAAAGATTCGGCTGCATCAATCGCTGAAGAGCCAAATATATTGTCCCCTGATATGGATGGAGGAGTAGACAAGAATTTCTGTCAAAAAAAACACCATCTGGTTCCTTTTTCTTCCCCGAATTCTAAATTTTAAGAACAAGAAAGTATAGTTTGGTAAGAAAACCATTATAAGAATAAAGAAGTTTAGAATTTAGAGACAAAGAACAAGTAGATGAATATCCTCAGGAATGCCAATCTGGGTTCAGTTTGCTAAAACAAATCACACAACTTAAGATTAAAGAAATACCTTCTCCTGATTATGATGAAAAAAGGTGCATATATTTCTACCAGACATTGCATCTGGGTGGTGTCCTAACCATATCTCCAATTATCTACTCGCCCAAGAAGATAAGCCATGGCATTCTAGTAGCATATTGCTCAACAAAGAATTACAGGTATCCCCATCTTTCTCGAAAATATACCATCATAGATCTCCCTTGGCTTCATCGGAGTTCCAAAAATGTTTCAATCGTAGAGCACCAGCAATCATTCAATCGGAGAGGAAATCCAGCAAATTTTTTTCCATCGGAGGGCACCGACAATCACCAAAAATAGCCAAAAATTCAACAAAAAGCACGAAACCATAACAAGAAAGAAATTTTTTTCCCTATACCTGAGGTCGATGTCGATCGGAGGGCACCGGCAGCACCGCGGTGGAAGCCATTGACCGGAGATTGATGGAGGTTCAAGCCGGACGCTGGGTGGAGGCTAGAACGATGGAGGAGCCGCTGGGAGGAGGTCGAGTGGAGGAGAGGAGGTCGAGTGGAGGAGGCGAGGTCCGGGTGGAAGAGGCGCAGGGAGGAGGTCGGGTGGAGTAGCCTGCGGCGGAGGAGAGCACCGCCGGCGGGATGAGGAGAATGGGAGCTCGGCGGGAGAAGGAGGAGAATGGGAGAAGTGGAGGTCGGCTAGGGCAACTAAAGGTAGGTGACTGGGTAAGCTCTTCTCCACCGTCGATTTCCCAGCCACGTGTCGCCAATCCATATCAGCCACGTCAGGTTGGCTGAGAGCCAACCAAAGGACGGTTTGATGGGAAACATTTTTCTTACCGGAGGCTTGCTTTGTTTTTCCATGAGCGGACCGAATCCATCAACATCAGTAGATCCATTGCTTCTCTGAGATAGAAACTAGCGAGTAGCGACAGGTCATCAAGAATATCTCTGTTAGTAGTACCCACTAACAACACCTGATCATAGACTCGGGTCCGAAAATCCGGCCCACCCCAGCCACCCCAGCCCATTGGGCAAAGTAATTTAGCCAATGAGCCCGACTAAACGCGTAGAGACTTGATCACAATTATGAGAAGGACGGGCTGGGCCGAACTTGGACCTGATTCCTTTTTTGTTGTTAGTCGTAAACCACGGCATCTCGTTTCACTGGTCCTACGCTAACCAATTACTATCGTTAATACAAAAATAGCAATGGTGGTAAAAAGAATTTCCCACTGCTATTATATATATGAAAATAAGCCTATACTGTTAACTTGAGAGTAGGGGTGGCAATTTGGGTCTACCGGTCGTATTCCAATTGGGTCGAGCACCAAGATATTTCAACCCAAAAGCCAAACCCGAACCCGACCCGTTTAATGAATGGGTCTGTTTTATCAACCCGAACCCCACCCATTTATAAACGGATCAACCCGGTCTGACCCGTCTAATCCGTTTATTAAACTGGTGAGGTTCACCCACCACAACCAAGGACAAGGAGAGAGGAGGCAACGCTCAGCGGCGGGATCTAGGCAGGAAACTGTCAGAAGAGACTAAGAGAGTCGTAGCGGAGGGGTCACGGATCCAATAGTGTCAGGGAGGTCGGAGACGGGGGAATTGAACGGTGGTGACGTCGGATCCGAAGGGGTGATGGGTCTCATAGAGACCTCGGCTAGGCAGGGCAACCGAGCAGCGTCAATGCCGTTGGTGGGCGTCATCAAATCCGGTGTTGGGCTTCGAGGTTGTCGACCTTAGAGGAGGTGGGGAGCTTGGACAGCGACGGGGCTTCGTGGTCGGTGAGGTTTGTCGTCGGCGCTGAGGTGACCTCGGGCAGGTCGAGGACGGCGACAGGAAGGAGTGGAAATGCCAAAGACCACGAGCTATAGAGGACGACGACGAACCCAACTTGTTGCTAAGCTTGCTCCGCATCTTAATAAAGCCAAGCTTGACATCCGGCAGAAAGGGCGAAGTCCGATTCGCCCACTTGGGATACGAAGGAAACAAGAACGACTTAGATTCGTCACGGTGGGCCTCCTCCTCGGAGTTCTGGAGCAGGCAATCGGGCACTTCATTAAAGAGGCAAATCCATAGAGAAAAGATGAGGACAGCGAAGCCAATGATGGTGACGACGGGAAGACGGCGATGACAGGAAGATGGCGCCAACGGTAGCAATTGGATCGGTAGAGCAACGTCCTGGTCATGGGGGACATGATTGTGCTGGTGCGTGGGAGGATCAGTGAGGGCAAAGACAGTGATGGTCTTGCCTTTGGGGGGGTGGGGGGGGGGGGAGGGAGATGATCACCACCCGTGAAGCCGCCGTTGGGGTGGTGGTGGAGGCGCCCTGTTCTCGCTGACAGGGGAGATCGCGTGACAGAGAGTAGACGGATAAATGGGTTGATTCATCTATCCGTGGGTCGGATTGATCCGATCCGTTTATTCACGGGTCGTAAACGAATTAATCCGTTTATGACTCAAATCCGATAACGAATTAATCCGTTTATGACTCAAATTCGATAACACCAAACTCAAATCCGTTTATTTCAGATGAGATTCCTGAATCATAATCGGGATTGCTGCCCCTGCTTAAGAGGGTCAATGTAGTATAGTGAGTCGAGTTCTAGACTTGCAATTAGGTTAGGATTCCACCGTGATTCAAGTCCATTATTTTCGCCAATCTTACTATTCCACTTTTTTTTTATCAGAAAAATAATAATGAAACATCTCAATTATAGTCTAAAAAACAAAATAAAAAAAAACTAAAAGAATAATTGAACGCGAATAAACAAGCATTTTGGTCACTACCACACTATCGGCGTAATCCAATAACAGTGCCAAGTGCCAGATGTAACAAAAATACCATTGCTATTAAACGCCCCAAATTGATTTACAATAGACCCGACGACCAGTAACCAGAAAACGCAGCAAGAAAACAGGTAGGGGTAGCTGCTTAAAATCAAAAGGAATCAACGACTTCGAACCTTTTGAAACAACTCTCTCAAAACGAAAACACTACTAGACCCATTACTACAGCATTGATTCGACACCGACTCAAAACGCTCGTTAGTTAACACTTAAATGAAATCATACGAGAGTAAAGCCAGAGACCATTGTGGTGATCTAACCAGAGATCTGGATGGACTTCACCTCACGCTTCTTGATCTCCTTGGGCACGGTGACGGTGAGCACTCCATTCTCCATCCCGGCCTTCACTTGATCCACCTTGGCGTTTCCCGGCAGGCGGAATCTCCTCAGGAACTTCCCGCTGCTCCTCTCCACGCGGTGCCACTTGTCGTTCTTCTCCTCCTGCTCCTTGCTACGCTCGCCGCTGATCTTGAGGACACTGCCGTCCTCGACCTCCACCTTGACCTCCTCCTTCTTCACCCCAGGGAGGTCCGCCTTGAAGACGTGGGCCTCCGGGGTCTCCTTCCAGTCGATGCGGGTGTTGGCGAAGGCCGAGGTCTCGGCGGCGAAGGTGGGGCGGGACTCGGTGAGGGATCGGAAGGTGTCCAAGGGGAAGCCCTGGAAGGGATCCCGGACATCGAGGGAGAAGGGATCGAAGACGTTGATGATCGACATCGTTGATTCGAAGGTGAAAAGAAACAAAGGGGATTTTGCTGGAATATTGCTGAGAAGAGGCGAGGGCGAGGTGCTGTTTATATAGGGAAATGGCGGTGTCCTCTGGAGGCTTCTGGAGAGAGCACCGACCTTTCTTGGAGATTCTAGAAAGAAAGCCTCAGTAAAGAGTTCTTCTCTCTGGAGGATTCATAGGGCCCCACTCATAAGCCTGCATCATTTGGGGCCGCCTTAGGCCTGTCTGAAACAGGCCGACATTGCTAGGGCCTGCTAACGTGTAGATGTGAGGGCCAGCTTTTATTTGAGGCCCATCCTCCCAAGCCAGGCCCGCTTTACCAGCATGAAAGTAGACTGGATAAACCGGTGACAGTGTCACAGTGGAGGCGCGGCGTTGAAAGGGGGAGGAGATGAGCCAGTCATAGTTCGCCGCAATGGCCTCCATCCCATTTCCCAGCCCGTGCCTTCGAGCTCTAGGCGCTTCCTGTCCTCGCGAATGGCGAAGAAGTAGCCATGCTAGCTCGAGATTTCACAAGTGCCTTAGACCAGTTCGTATGCAGACTTGTAGCGCCTCCATTGATGATACGAACGGTGGTCCACCAGCAGTACCCAAGCCCACTCGTCGGGGCCGAAAGAAGGCCTCAACGAGCTCCAGCCCTTCCGAGAAGAAACCAAGGCGAACCCAGAAAGTAAAACCGGCAGAAGAGAAACATCCCAAACCAATCGAAGCAAAAGCAACCCTAACTATAGAGGAGGAGGGGGAGGAGGACGATGAGGAGTTCGATGATGGGATGGATTTCCCATTCGAGTCCCCGCCGCTGATCTGCTGCTTTGGTGCGGCGCAAAAGGAGTTCGTCCCGACCGTCCGCGTCGCCGGGCGCCAGATGCATCCGGACCAATACTCAACTTGGAAGCAGCTCCAGTGGAGCCCGCCGGAGTTCGTGCGGGCACCGGGCGGCTCCCCATCCAATGTGGCGATCTCCCACGTTCGGCTCGGTGGCCGTGCGGCTTTCATGGGCAAGGTTGGGGATGATGACTATGGGAATGATATGGTGTACAATATGAATGTGGAGAAAGTCCAGACTCGAGCCGTCAAGATTGATCCTACTGTAAAGACTGCGGCTTCCTACATGAGAATTCGATTGCGAGATGACGCCCAAGGGGAGAGGCTGGTGGCGGAGACCGTGAAAGGTTGTGCAGAGGATTCATTCTCGAGGTCCGAGGTCGATGTAGCAGTCTTGAAAGAGGTAATCCACGAACCTTATTCCCTTTTGTTAAGAGTCGGATCTTTGAACACGTTCCCAAATCAATTCTGCTGCTTTGCAAATTTTCTGGCTTTATATGCTGAATTCTTTAGCAATTAGAAGAAAATAAGGTAGGGTTGCAGTTAAAATGTATGAAAACATTATTTCCTCCAGTTGAAGGACATTAATTGGAAACCTGAATTGGAGCTCATGTAAAGTTTTATGCAGGCAAGGATTTTCCATTTCAATTCAGAAGTTCTCTTGTCTCCAGAAATGCATCCAGCCCTCTTTAGAGCCGTTAAGTTGTCAAAGAAGTATGACAGCAAGGTATTCTTTGATTTGAACCTGCCATTGCCCTTATGGAGGTCCCGTGATGATACAAGGGAAGTTATTAAGAAGGCATGGAGCCAGGCTGACCTCATTGAGGTTTCAAAACAGGAGCTGGAATTCCTTTTGGATGAAGAGTACTACGAGAAGAAGCGAAACTATACTCCTCAATATTATTGTGACTCCTATGAGGAGACAACGAAGCAACGAGATTACTATCATTACAAGCGAGAGGAGATTGCACCTCTTTGGCATGATGGAATTAAGATATTGTTTGTAACAGATGGCACGCTACGAATCCATTACTATACCCCGAAGTTTGACGGTGCAGTTATAGGAACAGAGGATGTGCTTATAACACCATTTACATGTGATCGAACAGGCTCTGGCGATGCCATTGTAGCTGGAATGATGAGAAAGCTGACAACGCACCCAGAGATGTACGAGGATCAGGATATGTTGGAAAGGCAACTCAGATTTGCCATTGCTGCAGGGATTATATCACAATGGACGATAGGTGCTGTGAGAGGTTTTCCATCTGAGAGTGCTACTCAGAATTTGAAGGAGCAAGTCTATGTGCCTTCAATGTGGTGATGTTCTGTAAATGATCGTAAACTTACTGGAGATTTGATTTCCCTTGCAATGTTGAAGGTTCTTTAAGTATGATGAACCTCTCAGGCTGTTTTTGAAGAGATTGCTACAGGGAGTTTGTATTGTGAGGTCAAAATAACCAACCATCATGCATTGTTTCTCTAACATGGCCATGCCAATGACGGATCAGAATTTTTCATCATGGCGTGCCATCTGAGGGCACTCTATTTTGTTCAGGGATTTGGGTAGGTATCCTGTCTGATGCTCAGAAAGTCTGAAGTTCATTGGGTTCTAGTTTAGTAGAGGTCAGTAAGTGTTGAAAATTTTGGGAGGGCAGATGTAAGCCTCGATCAGCACTGTCTCCTGGTGAGCTTTTGGAAGACAATAATGTACACCTCCATCATTCTTAAGTTTATTATTGTTGTCCATCAGTTTGGAACCATCAGCTTCCATCTTAAGCATAGCATAGTCTTTTTGTACGATCTGAAAATGGCTGCTTCTATTTCTTAAAGATGCTGAAGAGACAATACCGATATGTTTTCCTACTCCACTCGTAAGTCTTCTGTTGCTCGCACATCATTGGCTTCTTATCATGTTTCTAACGAGCATTTGCTTTCATTTCAGTCTTGTGCCAATCTTATTATTTACATGCCTTCTTCTCTCACCAACAGCATAGCACGTTTTGATCACCTAGCTTTTAGTACCTACTTTTCCTATGCTTCTGTTAAGGACTAGAGAATTTCCTATACTTGGATCATTTGGGTGAGTTTTCTTTTACTATTTCTCATATTATGCTTATATATGAACAATCTGAAACGTTGGCATGTCTTTAAGCCTTTCAATAAGATTTCATGTCAGCTTTTAGGTTTTATAAGAACAAAATTCAGAGTGAACAACATCTTACAGGGGAAATAGTATCATCAGTTCAGGAAGTATACAAGACCCCGAGTGACTTGTTCACTCGAAAATTGGCTAATACATACAAGCAAGAGCTTTGGCTGGTCTTGTTGGTGGATTTGAGGCGCCTCCTAATGTTTTTGATGAGGAGGACGACCTCATTGGGCTTTCTTTTGGATAGTGGTGAGTTGAGGGTTGTACCGGCTGGATTGAGTAGCTGTCAAAAAAAAAAAAATTCTGAGTGATTTGAGGGTTAAAGAAGAAAACTGCTGCTGCTTCGCACCTTATGTGACATTACTGCTTTCTGATGACAGAACTTCTACATTGCAAATTATATTTCTTCAATACACACCAAACGGAATCTCATCAGTGTTAACTTGGATCTCCCATTCGAGGTTAACAGCCGGTAGAAATTACTGACTAGAACTATTTGGTTGTTTGCAACAGCTTGTCGAGTTTTTGAAGAATTTTTATGCTTTCTGTGATTCTTGAACCCAACTCTCTTTCAATGGCAACCTGTAAATCAGAAGTCTTGGTGGTAAGTACACAAACATCCCCTAGGTGCTACGATAACGCAGCAATGTAGTCACTGGCCGGGCTCTTTATGCACCAAGTAAAGGAAAACATTACAAAGTTCTTCTTTTCTATTAGTTGTCTAAATCTAAATTGATGAACTGATTTAGATCGTTTGATGAATGTATAAGTTCCTTTATTATACATAAGTAGACTGACTAATGCTTAATAATTGCCTTTGCTAATTATTTTGTTTAAGTTTATAATGATTGGCAAAGTCCCAAAATTGTGTTTATTTCTTTGAATACTAAACTGCTCCCATCAGTTGCCCTCCAAGTGATTGGAAGAAGGCTTCTTGGTTTGTTCAAATCCTTTATTACTCAAAAGCAAAGATTAAGAGGCCAAAATTTATTTATTTCACAACCTCCTAAGTTTACATCATAACCCCATAATACCACACAAACATAATAAGGCACATACAACTAAGACCATACAAAAGCACTTTCTCACAACAAAGCCCACGACCAGAAGAAAAAATATAAACCACAGCCAAGCCCACAAGCTGCTCCCTGCTCCTCCATAGTAGACAGTAGTAGATGTATAGTGATAGGTCTCCATCTGCATCTCTAGTAAGTCTCTTTACTCGCCGATCTCAATGGCTTTCACTTGGGTCTTCTTGGCCTCCTCCTTGGGCACGGTGATGGTGAGCACTCCATTCTCCATCCCGGCCTTCACTTGATCCACCTTGGCGTTGTCCGGCAGGCGGAACCTCCTCAGGAACTTCCCGCTGCTCCTCTCCACGCGGTGCCACTTGTCGTTCTTCTCCTCCTGCTCCTTGCTACGCTCGCCGCTGATCTTGAGGACCCTGCCGTCCTCGACCTCCACCTTGACCTCCTCCTTCTTCAACCCAGGGAGGTCCGCCTTGAAGACGTGGGCCTCCGGGGTCTCCTTCCAGTCGATGCGGGTATTGGCGAAGGCCGAGGTCTCGGCAGCGAAGGTCGGGCGGGACTCGGTGAGGGACCGGAAGGTGTCGGAGGGGAAGCCCTGGAAGGGATCCCAGACGTCAAGGGAGAAGGGGTCGAAGATGCTGCTCCGAATGATAGACATAGATGAAACTAGAACACACTACTGATTGGATTTAGATGCGTGGAGTTTGAGAGATATTGATTTGTATTTATAGATGGGACATTTGCCAATTGCCACTTGTCTCTTCTTTTTCTCTTTGTCTAGAGGTTTCTTTTTCTCTTTTATCTGTCGGTTTCCTGATGATGTTGTTTTCTTTTCTTTAATTAATAAAATATGATTTGATGTCCTTCTCAATCTCTCTCAAACCTTCGCTCAGTTTCTAGGACCTTCGCTCAGTTTCTAGTACCTCTGCTGCCGGGCTGAACCGGTTGAAAGGTCGGACTTGGCTTGACCCTGGTTTGTTGGACTCTAATGTGCAAATCGGTCGGTTCAAGAGAAAGTGTGAATTACTTGTTTAAGTATATCACACAGAAAAAAGATGAGAGTCCGTGTCCTCTCAGAAGTAAACCATTCTCATGAGCACTTGCTCGAGTTGAGATGGTGGTGGGGATGTATGTAAGCTGCGTTGTCAACTATTGGACGGTGTCCGTGAAAGAAGGCTTCCTAGAATCAACTGATGAGGCCCAGCCCGAGCCCGACTTTGGCTGATATAGTTGGCGGAGCTTCGGTTTGACTGTTATGGCCCAGTTCGTGGGCTTGGTCTTGGCAAAGGCTGTCCCGGGCGAATCTGACAACTTGGGGCTTGGGCCAGCCCGGGCCTGGTCCATGTGCACCCCTAGCAATAATGTGATGGGAGGGGGTTTTGGAATCAAATTCCAAGCAGTAAACAAAACAAGAGATTAGCAAGTGATCGATGGCGGCGCACAAAAAAGTTTGGCATGAATCTCAGAGCTGGGTTGAGTCCTAGTAGACACCTCGCACAAGGCCCATGCAAGATTGCAGCGTATCCCATGGACTCGTGGAGGGAAGGGTATCCATGAAAACAGGCTGCCTTTTAGCCTGGTGGTGCTGCCACACTAACCAGCGGCCCAAAGTATAAGCAAATGGACCATCAAGGCTTCAACTATAAACGAGCTTTATAACAATCTTGTCGCAGCTAGGAAGATTATTCCACCCCTTTGATCAAGATCGCAGACACTGCAAAATACCCTGGATTTTTAACTAAATGACATATAAGGCCCATTGCATTCGAAACTATAACAAAGCATGGCGTGTTTGGATACGCGGATGCGATCCACGGGACGCCCCACGGATACCATTCACGGCGTCCACTCAAATCGAACGGACACCAAAAATGGATCCGTGCGGAATCCAAACGGCGGGATCCCAAAAACAGGATCGCTAAGCCAAACGCAGCAGATTCAAGCGCAAAAAAAAGCGTGGTGAGCCTTAGGCGGCAGAAGTAGTCGCCATCGAATTGAACCATCTTGTCATAAGTGAAATTCGCCGCTAAAAGATTGAAGATTGAACTAAACACAGCACACAGTTATTTTGGAACACGGAACAACATAAACAGCAGAATTCAAACATCTGCAAAAAGAAGATAGGTTCTAGAATCAACGATGATGAGCCTTAGGGCTGCAATTGCAGCCGTGACAGCCAAAATGCCGAAACCTATGACATTCAACCAATGCCAGGCCCTCTGGAGTGTTGTGAGCTTGTTTTTCTTAACCATTAAGTACATGTGGTTCGCCAGAACAAATGTAAGAGGAAACGTGCTCAAGGCTCCTGTCAAGCTCATGAAGTCTCCTAGGAATGGTAGCATGGCAGCTACCAATGTGTTGATGGTAAGGTAGCCTCCTCGTACAAGGATCCTGAACGAAAGGTTGCGGAAGGAAAAGGCATTCCCTTCCCCTCTCCCATACTTTGTGTCCAAGTATTCGTACATAGGACTGGCAAATATCTGAGAAAGAGACAATGATCAGAATGTCAGTTAAGAGGAGAGGATTACAGCTGCACAAGCCTTGCTACACAAAAGTCAGCGAAAAGGATATGAAGATTTGGCCATACATGAACAATGGTAGAATTTTAGGAAGCCTATTAAGAGCAGATGATGGACAGAATGGACTGATCAAACATTTTCAGTTGATAACCTATCCTTCAAGGATGAAGAGAGAGAGGAGTTACATGTAGCGCTATGACTGTCTGCAAAAATGCAGCAACATTAGCCATTATCTTCACCCAAACCGGCCCTCTGACACTGCTCAGGAGATAGGTGGATGTAGAAGAGCCATATGCCCAATAGCCAATAAAAGTAACAGTAAATAATGGCAAAGACCCAATGGTAAATTGGAACCAAAGAGCTTTCTCCATGTTCTTGATGACAGGAGGTTTCACTGTTGCCTGTAAGAAAGATTAGTCATGCCTGTGAGTGAACTCCCAATGCAAATTCACATAAGTTGGGTTTTGGCTGTTGTAAAAGAATTCAATACAAAGACCCGGTTCTGAGATCAAATACATTTGGTCAAAAACAAGAAGTTGACTTCTTTATGCACTACTTTTTCTGAGATAGTCCATCCAGAATTTGAACTGATAATTTTATTAAGCCTTCTGCCTACCTGTATCTCCGGCAGCATTCCTGTATTGTATGCAAAAACGAGACTTGCAACTGAACCAATCGTAGTAAAGATCTTGCTAACATGTGACCCTGGAATGTTGTAATCTCGACCCGGCGCATTTAATCCTGGAATAAAAGATACTTTGCACATTAAGAACACCTTCATTGTGTCCATTATTTTGTAAAGAAAACAAATACTAAACGAAACAGTCAACAAAGAAGGTCCGACAAGAAGGATATCCAATAAACTAATGAGAAAGTTGTTACTTGCAGACTGCAAAGCAGGATACATTTCATAGTAGTGAATACAGCACAGCAGCAGAGACAACAGTGATCAGGAATGACATGATTCATTTCACAGTGAGCACATAACCTATGCTATATTTCATATTACTATTAAGTCTATTATAGTTTCTACCATATGCCATGAACCAAAAAAAAAAAGAAATGCCTAGAAGACAGGTTCTTGTGAATGCTACTTGAATTTTAGAGACATTATAGATCTTACTTTCTCTAGTAACAGGAGGATTACTACACTTCCATAGATCAAAACCTTGGGGAAAAGTTAACAAGCTTTTAGGCATCTCTTTCTCACCTCGATCATTCTGTTTCAGGACTTCCTTGAATCCCTTTACCGCTTAATGAAAATGTAGACAACAAGCTTCTATAGATTGAAATAAAGTAGTACAACCAGAATATTTGTGTTAATTAGAAGGTAGAATTCTCCAAAGCTGCTCAACAAAGGACATGTTCTCATAAAAACCCATTTAATATTTCAACTTTGACCTCATAGATTCAACCAACAATGTCTGATTTCATCAGAGTGCAAAGTAATACAGCCACTAACCTCCTTGACAGTGTGTGTTCACAGTACAAGGAAAAGAGACCATTCACTAATAGCTGATTTATGTGTAAGTGTAGTCCAAGACACTACAAAAGAATCCTGAGCATCTAAGTAAGCAAAATCTGGAAATGAGGCCCTCCAATATTCATCATGTCATTGGATTTCAAGACAAAGATACAATATCAGGTATATAAAAAAGAAGATGACTGTGTTGAACAATCAGTACCATCCTGAAGTGACAGCACAATTGCTACGATGATAAATATGAGGCTGAGGAATGTTGAAAATCCCAACCAAACCCCCAAAGCTGATAAATGTGGTATCCCGAAAGCAAACAGGGCACAGACAAGCCCAGCAATTGCTATACAGTAAGGAAGCTTTAACACATTATCATCCCTGTATAGAACATAGATCGCCTGCAAAAAAAAAAGCAAGCGGAGATCGTATAAGACAGCTAGGCATGAAGTTTAAAACAAAGAACTAATAACATGATACGCAAAAAATAGCTACATGCTTAGGAAATTACGTCAACGATATAGTGAAAATAATCTCCCAACAGTAATTTGCTACAGATTGCAAAGGCAAGCACAGTGTTCTTTACTAGTTATCCAATATTGAAGATAACAAGTCAAAAGATCTCGAGCAATTCATGTTCACAGTGTAAAGAGCAATTAGTCATTATATGCTGAAAACAGCATATAGGTCACTTTTCCAAGTTCTTTCTCAGAAGGAATTCTGATATACAGAAAACTAATCTTTTATATTTACTTCGAATTTCTTCATCTTGTGAGTTGGTTCTTATAAGCTCCAAACAAATAGAACACATTCAAGTTTCTGGTATGTGCCTCATGCAAACAAATCTAGAAGACGGATATGTGTTAAGTGGCCATCTATATCTTCTCAAAACTGACTCTATAAGCTTGTTGCTCATTTGCCTAGGGGTTGACTTAAGCACATTAATTTTTTCCTGCTTGTTTCAATGTTTTTTTTGTGACATAGTTATATGACGTTACTACCTGCAGAGTGTATTATCAGGCTTTCTGCCCCAATTTTATTTCTGTTCATTCTTACTCCTAATGCTTGCACTAGATTTCATGATTAACTAGGTAAAAATATCCCTAATTGTATAAGTTCTAAGTTGAGACACAAGCTATTAAAATTGTTAAGAGAGGCCAACATACAACAATTCAACAAGTTTACTGACAGTGAAAGGCAGTGACTAAGTAACAACCTTCAATGCCTGGCCAGCCAAGATGATATATCCGGTGTTGATCATGAACAAATTAACATACTGCAAAGCCCATGTCAGAGCGTACATTTTCCTGCCTACAGTTTTTGAGAAAAGGTTAATACCTGGCAGCATTAGGTGACATCATGAACTCAGACCAATCAACAAACGCATAAAGACTAGGTTAATTGGTGTACCATAGATGTGCCCAGCAAGATCTCTGTATCTTATATGTCTTTTACCCCCAATTTCATGAAGACGAGCAAGAAGAGAGTTAGCATACAAGGATATAGCTGCGGCCAACACTAAACCAACGGACCCAGCGATCCAACCCAAATGCACCATAATTGATCCAGAGTAACCCAAGACATATGCACTGTTCACCCCAGTTGTGAGGACAAATCCCACTTGATACCATGGATCTAAGGAACCAAACAAACAGGTGATGAACAGGCTTCGTTGAAATGTGAAGCAGGGAATTAGGGCTTAGTCCTATACCGTGGCTAATCTGGTGAGCCGTGACATCCGAGACCTCGAGCCCAAACCTCTCCTCTTCCCGGACCTTCTCCTCCTGGACCTCCATCCCCGTACCTACAACAAGCTCCTCTTCTTCTTCGCGCCCTCTCGACAGTAAAAGATCCTCTTCTCCTCCGCCCGCGGAGACGCGAGAGTAGGGTAAGCAAGCGGTGTCGGGATACCGCCCTTCCAGCCTCCCCGCCCGATTCGGATGAGCAATGGCTGTGCGCATCCTCTATATATGGAAAACAACGCCGCTTCCGCACGAACGGCATCCACGGAGACGGAAAGCGGTGCAATCACTACCAAGGCTAAGTAAAAGCCAACCTACGGAAGCATCCCATCCATCTCGGACCGAAAAAAAAAGCTACGTAGATGGATGGAGAATCTGATCCTCCGATGGCTGCCGGTGGTGGGGGCGTCTAGGACTCGAATCCCACTTCGAGGGGCTCCGGTGATCGCGAAATCGATATCTCGAATCCAATCGCGTTTATCTTCGTAAAGAGAGAAAAACGATCGCTTTGCCGCTCCACCGAGCCTTTCCAACGCGCTCTTTCTATTTCCGACGACCAATCGGTGAGGTTATCGCCTGGAGACGCTGACTGGACCGCACGATCGGATCCGGAGATTCACGGAGATTTCAAATTCCTTTTGGACGCTTTGATTGCTTGCATCATGCATCGTATCAATTGATATAGCATCGCATCAATTGATATAGAAATAAGTGCATGGTTGCTTGGGAGATGTTTGGGTCATACCATTGTCTCCATACTACCATCATATCAATGGATGAGATCTGTTTAGATCTCATTCAATGGTTGATATCATTATTAACTGAATCCAAGTTAGCATTTTATTGAAGACCTTGACCAGTGGATGAGATCTAAACAGATCTCAACCGTTGATATGATGGTAGTATGGAGACAATGGTATGACATAAACATGACTCTGGTTGTTTATATCAACTGATGCGGTATTAACTTATTTTCTGTTTGATTTATATGTAATGTGCCGATCAGTTTATACATCCGTTTCATCTAATCCAATCCTTTATTTTCTATTTGATTGGTGTGTATTGTATTAGTTGATACAGTCGTTTCATCCAATCCAATCCTTCATTTAATGTTTGGTTGATATGTGATGCATCATGTAATATCATGTGATGCATCAACTGATGTTAACTTACTCTTTCTTATAAACTTAAGCTTTTGAGACAAATGTTGAATGTAACAAGTCCGATGATGATAATTAATATCAACATACCATCTTCAGGAAGTGATTGGTATATACACCTTTGTTGTTATTCTACAATTATGAGGCCTTTTTTGTAATTATTTTCTCTCTGAAATACTATATGCATCTGATTTATCTTTTCATTTTTAGGGCTTTTTTGTTCTCAACATTGTCCCATTTGTTTATTCTGTTTGATCGATTGGTATTGTCAACGATGTCTGCGGAGACTTCTTTTAATAGTTCAGTTCTCTGACTAGCATAGAGTTATAGTTAAAAAAGATTTGGAGTGCATTGGCTATTATTCGAATGGCGACTTAATGCTTATATAATATGATTTTTTATTTGCATTTCTAGCTGCACTTTCTACGAAACAAATGGTTGATCATACTAATTTGTTGCGGGTTAGGAGCGAGACAAGTAAAGAAAATCGATCCAAGCCGAAAGCTCTTCATTGTCCGGGATCTAAGTATTTTATACGACGCTGAGAGGAGTTGGTATAATAGCCTATTATTAATAATATAGTTGTATGATTTGAACTTTTTTGTTACATGTTGTAACATATTATAATATTGTAATGTTGATTAGCGAGAATTTGGAAGGGTTGAATTCTACAAGAAGACAGATGATATTTGTAGCTGCCAATGATAACCTTCATGTCTCAGTCAGTGCTAGAAGGAGGTCAACAACTGATTGATGATGAAATATGTGAGAACTTACTTGGCATGACCCAAGGGTATGTACTTGGTCTTGGGCATTGTGTGAAGCCAAGTTTATTGACTAACGGGGACAACACACCCGTATACAATTGGATCAAGCATAGAAACGAGCTAATGCAGCTGAAGCACGATTAGTTGAATTGACTAAGGAGGTGCGGACTTTGATCGAAAAAATCGATCAACTAGAAAAATTAATGGAGTCAATCGTCGAGCATATGGACAATAAACGATCTTGAGTTCCTCATTCAATGAGGTATGATATTTTTAACTCAATATTATATTATTTCTTTTATGATTATCCAAAATGTTTTAAGTCACATATTTTCTTATTTTTTCCCTGTAGAAACTCTCAACTATATGTTGTGGCAGTGGATGGACTATTATATATGCTGCAACAATGGATGGATGTTATCAATTTCTTTCTCTCTATTAGTTTTTTACATTTCTTTGAGACTTTAATATGGCTTATTTGTGGACACACTTTTGTATTGTTTATAAAATCTTTTTGGATGAATATTCTTCAATTCTTTGGCAATGAGCACTTGGTGATTATAATATATATTCTAAAATTTAATTTATCATTGTCCATTATATTTTGTTAAAAAATTAAATTAAATATCTTTTGTGATTAATTTATGTAATCTCACAATAATCATTTGTGACGAAAATGACGGTCATTAAAAAAAATTCTCTCTATTTAAAAACTTATTTAATGACTAATTAATATTCATCGTAATTGTATTAAATTGGTTTCATGTGAACTATAAAAATTGGTTGCGCAGATAGGTCAAGCATTGGTGACAATAAATGACGGTTTTTATAGCAACCAAATACATTGGTTGTCATAAGTGATGGTATGTTGTGACTAAACGTGTTGGTCGTCATAAGCATAGCCTTTTTGTGGCTAAATATGTTGGTTGTCTTAAGTAACATGTTTTTGTGACTAACAACATTGGTCATCATAGGTGGCGGTATATTGTGACTAAACGTATTGGTCGTCATAAGTAGAGATCTTTTTCTGACTAAGTGTATTGGTTGCCTTAAGTGACATGCTTTTGTAACTAGCAACATTGGCCACCTTTGGTCACCGGTTATTGTGACTATATGCATTGGTCAATGTAAGGGCAAGTTTCGGTGACTAAATGTAGTGGTCAATATAAATGATGTTTTTTGGCGACTAATGTAGTAGTCACTAAAACACGTTTATTTCGTCTCAAAATTGCCACTTGTTGTGACAAACAAAATATATCATGTCCTTCACGACGACAAAATAGTTAGTCACCAAAAGTTGCAACAAGTATGACCGATACAATTAGAGTCGCCAAAAGGGGTCTTTTGACTTTAGACGACCATCACTCTGTGACCAAGGCTGTGACCAACGTTTATTTCATAGAAGGATTTAGCGACTAAAATTAGAGATAATGCGACCAATATATTAGTAAAAAAATATGTGATTTCTTGTAATTGACATGGTGGATCACCACGAAGTCTCATGCACCAGTCTCACGTTCTGAGGAGCCCTCATCGTCGGTGATCAAGTGCGACAAACCTCAGCCGTTGATCTACTACTCATTATCTTCAACAATTAGCCTTTTTGATATATTCATAGGGGTATTTTTGTCATCTAAAATTAACAACTAACTAAAACGATTAACGTATGGGGTTATAGGTATCAAATGGTGTTTTTATCAAAAGTATTATCTAAAGCGGGGTTATGACCAATTATATGAATATAATATTATAATATTTATCCTCAAATATATTCTCGAATCATATATTATACCCCATGCAACTGTCACGGCTAAGCACCACGCCCATACCCCTCTCTCTCTCTCATAATCAACCGCTAATCAGTACCCTTCATTTTTCCCTTTCACATCTCAATTGTTCGATATATTAGGATATTACTTGTATCAGACATCGACAGAATGCACATTATCTTTATATAGGAGCATGATTATAAGTTAACCTTTTGTTGTCCTATTGGCATCATATGTGGCTGCTTGTGGAGGGGGTAATAGTGAGGGAGGGGGGAGTTAGGGGGTTAGTGGGGAGTTATGACTTATGAGGGAGGTGAGGGGAGATGATGGCTACCCTGCCAATCAACCTTATAAGGAGCAAAAACGGTTACAACCGTTTACCTCCTATTAGTTTATTTACATGTATATTTTCTTAAGTTAACTTTGTATATTTTTATCATCTTCCCTAGGTTAGTTTTAAATATACATCCTTATAATCATAAGCCAGGAGATTAGTTTTAAATATACATACTTATCTACCTTATAAGATCCAAGGGTAGTTACTTTTATGACTTATTATCAGAATCATAAACTTATACACATGACATACACGACATACACGTGGTATAAAATTATAATTAACTAAAAAAAAAATGATAGTGGCTGATGTGACGTAAGTTATAATAGAAATAGGGGGCGGGCAGTTAGCCGTGTCAGGTGGCAAGGGCCCACCACCTAGTAGTGATACAATAGAAGAAGACTATCATAATTATAATATATTTTTGCTTATAATAATATAAATTTTGTAAAAGGAATACCGACAGGGTTCTTCTAGCGTAACCCGATCTAGGGTTTCTCTCCGCCGCCATGAGTTCTCTCGCGATGGTTTCTTTATCCTGCATCCCCCACCACGAGACCTAGAGTTTCTTCCTCCCATGGTTCTCTTTTTCCTCCGGCCGTCAAGAGACCACGAGATCCTCTCCGCTGCCATGAGTTTTCTCGCGATGGTTTCTTCCCCCTTCATCCTTCACCAAGAGATCTAGGGTTTCTTCCTCCCCTGGTTCTCTCGTTCCGCCGACCGTCAAGAGACCACGAGATCCTCTCCTCCAACCTCAAGCGGTCGTCCCCACAGATCATCTCCTCCATCCTCCACCTCAGCCGACCTCTACTACGAAGGGACTTACCTGGATCTCCCTGGGCTGCGATCATTGGTTCCTCTCTGCGCTTCTTCCTCACCGGCGATCCGGAAGCGGGTTCAGTTCATTCGGAGCCGAAACCCTAAAGATTCCAGGTTTTGATATTTATCTCCATCTTTACATGGTTTTGATTCGGTCGCAGCTGGAATGATTCTCGCTGCTAAATTCCTTCTCTATCTGCCTTTCTTTTGTCAGGCCATTTGTTGGCTAATTTTGTTGCTATCCGTTCGCTCCTTGGTTGCAATCTTGGATTTTTTCGCCTAGAATTTCCTGTATTCTATTTAAATCAGTTAATTTTTCATGAATGACTCGGTGTCTTCACCCTTGGAAGAGTATTTGGTTATTTCTATTATTTGATGGATCTAAATGTGTTAAGAATAATGTGATGCTATTATTGGGTGGCAAATGGCATGGATTGAGTGATCAGTTGTAAAAAAATCCATCCGAAGGGAATTTGTTGCGTACTCATGATCTTAGTTGGAGTTTTAGAGGGATTTGGCTACTGTCGATACGTACCTTTCTGTACCTTTTGGCATTCTCAAATCTCAATAACTAACCCGTTATTCGCCGCAGAAACTCTAACTCAGTTGTTTCCGATGAAGTGTGATACTTTCAATTTGACATATTCCTGCATGTGATAATCTTTCTTCTTGATTCTCTCACAGCTCTTCTGTATTGCATCAATTGTTATGAGCTACTATTTGTTTTGTTTCCCCTGACCATTTTTGTTGGCAATCACTCAGTTTGTTTGATAAACTCAAGGTGGGGGGATAGGCTTCACCAACCATGGGTTTCGATAATGAGTGCATTTTGAATATCCAATCTCTCCCCGGCGAGTACTTCTGTCCAGTGTGCCGGACGCTTATATACCCTAATGAAGCTTTACAGTCACAATGCACCCATCTGTACTGCAAACCTTGCTTGGCTTACATTGTTGCCACTACTCATGCATGCCCTTATGATGGCTACTTGGTGACGGAAGCAGACTCCAAGGTTCCTCTATCCCGTCTTTGCTTATTGCCATGAACTTATCATGTGATGTCACTTTCATTGATAGCCATATTCCATGACTTGCAGCCTCTGATAGAGTCGAATAAACCACTCGCAGACACCATAGGCAATGTTTCTGTGTACTGCCTTTATCACAGAAGCGGCTGCCAGTGGCAGGGAACGTTGTCTGATTGTATTACACACTGCACCGATTGTAATTTTGGAGATTCACCTGTCGTCTGCAATAGGTGTGGAACTCAAATTATGCATCGTCAAGTGCAGGAGCATTCACTTAGCTGTCCTGTAAGTCCAAAAAACGCTTTCTTTGTAAATAGCTAGTCGCGGTCATGTTCTTCTCCTTCTTGTAACGGTGCTTATGTACTGAGCTGGGTGCAGGGCCTGCAACCTCAATCCCAGCAAGCAGATAATATCCAGCCTCAAGCTGCTGAAGTCACAAATCAAGGTGTGATTCAGGATTCATCATCAGCTACTGTGACAACTGCTGCTTCCACGGCTACTGCGACAACTGCTGCTTCTTCAGCTTCTGCAGCGGTACCTGTTTCTGCTCCTGCTGCTTCTGCTCAGGGCCAAAGCCAAGGAAATACTGTTGCCCAGCCACAATCTCTGGCACAGGCTCCGACTCCTGAACAATGGTACCAGCAGCAGCAGCAGCAGCTCCAATACCAACAGTACTATCAACAGTTAAACCCTGGATATGATCCTTACCAGCAGCAGTATCAGCAGTATGGCCAATATCAGCAGCAATATGTTCAACAGTATCCACAGCCGGGTATGCATGTCCCCACCCAGCATGTAGTTGAAGCACAGCAGCAGCCACAGCCTTTCATGCCTCCCCAAGTACATCCCCAGCCCCAAGCTCAATCTCAAACACAAGCTCAACCGCAGACCCAGGCCCAAGCTATGCAACTGCAACTGCAACAGCAGACTCAAGCTGTCCAATCCCAACACCAGCCGCAATCCCAGGTGCCAGTTGCGCAAGGCCAAACACAAGCACAGAACCAGGTCCAAGCTGCCCAACCGCAGGTGCATCATCTTCCTCAAATGCAATCGCAACCGCATCCCAATCCCCAACCCCAGCATCATCCACATGTGCAGCCTCCCCAGATGCAGGCACCTCCTCAACAATCACACCTCCAGCCTCAAGTGCAAACTCATCCACCACACCATGCACCATTGCCTGGGCATCCACATTCTCAACCCCAGCATCCCCCGATTCAGCCTCATCCCCAAGCTCAGCCACCCCAGTTTCAAGCTCGACCTCCTTCTCAGCTACCACAGCAGCATCCACAATCCCAGATGTTACATCAGTACCCCCATGCACAACATCAACCCCACCCTCATCCACATGCGCATCCAAGGCCTCCACTTCAACAGCCAGCTATGCAGATGCAACCTCATCCTCAGGCTAATACCTATCCTCAGCCCCAACCCCAGCCACAGTCGATTCCCCAGAATCCATCTGCTCAAGCGGTGACAGGACATCAGTCTTTTCCACAGCCTCAACCCTTTCAACAAGCACCTCCAGGTTCGATGCAGCAACGGCCTATGCACATGCATCCTCAGCCACAGCCTGCAACATTTCCACCTCAACCTGTTCAAATGCAGAGTCACTTTCCATCCCAACAACCTCCTCATTTACGTCCACCTTCAGCTGCCTTACCAATGCAAGGGCAACAGCAGCCTGCCATTCTCCCTCCTCAAGGCCCACGACCTGTTTCCCTCCCTGTGCAGCAACCTGCTCACCACCCAACAGTGCAACCTGGCCAACAAATATACCCTCAATCTGGGATGCAGCCAGTGCTGCCACAGCATGCTCTTCCTCAGCAGCATATGCATGGACATTTGTATCCCAGTCAGACTTACCAGCAGGAACCGTTCCCACCACAGCATGTAATGCAGCCTCAGCAATCTTTACGATCTCAGGGACCCCCATTGCAACAGCACATCCCTCCTCAATCACACATGCAGCAGAACGGACCATCAACACAAGGATTGTTAGTTCATCAAGCTCATAATGTAACTGGTAGACCAATGGTGGTAAATCAAGGTATGCTACCACATGCACTTCAAGCACCATCAAGTGGTTCTTCTAAATTTGTGCAGCCCGGTGTAACTCAGCAATTACCAAATAAGAATTATCTTGAGAACACCGGTAATTCAGCCATTTCAGCCAAACTGCATCAAGGAGCGATGCAGCATTCCCAGTTACCTCTTTCAAATAGTCAGGAACCTTCAAAATCTGCCTCCTCTAGACCGCAGTCAGGTACAGATCTCAACCAACATGGGAACACCAATGAAGCAGGCCAAGTGCTTGACCTAGAGGGAGAACTGGCTGCAGAAAATGCTGAAGGAACTGTTATAAGCAACCCTAGTCATCTGCAGATGGAAGGATCTAAATCATCTGAGTTGAAAATTCCAAAAAATGAATCAGATTTTAATTCTGTTGATGATGAGACAAAAATTAACCCTGTTGTTAAGGAGAAAGGTTCTCAATTTGATTTGGATGGTGAAGATGCTCAAGAATCAGCACACTTGTCTGGAAAGGTTCATGATGTTAAGAACGAAAATGTTGATGAGCCAGTTCTTAAGCAGGTCATTGAGGGAGAGGAAGAAAAAATTGGTTCAGATATTAAGGGCTTTGAAGGTGATAAAAAGTTTGAGGGACAAGATGGTCAATCCAACGAAAATACAGATGCACAAGGTGGAGGGGGAGATGCAAGTCTGTTATCTCATGGCACCCAAAAGGTGCAGTCTCTTTCAGTTTCAAGTAAGTATCTTAAGAGTCCCCAGGCTTAGGTCATGAGTATTTACTTTTTAACTACATGCAGGTACCTCAGCACATTTCAGAACCTGGTGCTTCAGATTCAGGTACCTCACAGCAAAGTTCAGTATCTCAGCGAGGTTTTTATGATCAAAATTCATCTCAACACATTAGCCAAGTTCCAGGTCCAGATGAAGTTCGACTAATACCATCAACCGGCCAACTTCCTGGTCAGGATAGCTTTGGCCATCATATTCCTTATGCACGACCCCCAGGTATGCTAGGCCATCCAATGTCATCGCAAAGGCCTCCTGCACCCAGTGATATGTTCCCACAACACATGCCTCATCCTGACCCCAATCAGATCCAGAAGTTTCAAGGGCCTCCCCCCAATCAAATACAGCTGCATGGCCAGCCTTTTGCTCCAAATCAAATGAGGCCTCCAGCGCCTAACTTTGCTGAAGGTCTGCCACATCATGGGCAACCATCAGTAGCAGATGCTCACCCAACAACAGGAAGACAAGCTTATGGCTCATTTCGCCCTGAGGTTGCGCAAGCTGGAATTCCAGGTCCCCTTTTTCCTAGCGCAGCTGTTGAAAGGGTTCCAGGTCATGTTGGTCTTCCACTGAGAGGTTATGAAGGTCCATCTATGCTGCCTCATGGTCAGACTCATGTACCTCCTGCTCATGCAGGTGGTACAAGTTTTCTGCAAGGTGGGCCTCCGGTACGTCCGATTATGAGAGGACCACTACCTAGACCGCTTGATATGCCTAGTGGAGTAATGGCCAGGGGGCCTTTTGTTAGTCCGGCAGATCAAATGGGTCAATCTTACCCTGCTGATGCTTTGGAATCTCCAGAATTTGGCATGAAGAGACCTGGTTCTTTTGCTGCTAGGCAACCGGAACCCCACCACCATGGACCTGGAGAACTCATTACGTTTGGTCAGCCTTCTCTTGGCCCATCAAGTGCAATGAAAATTAATGGAAAGCTGCCTATTGGTGGAATGCATGATTCCGATGTTGCTCATGGTTTGGAGGAAAGATTTAGGCATATGCCTGAAGAAAGGTTTAGACCGCTGCCTGAAGAAGGGCTAAACATAGCATTGGATGAACGGTCTAAGCATCCTGCTCTTGAAACAGGTAGACGGGTTGCTAATCAGAGGGAGTTTGAAGAGGATCTTAAGAAATTTCCTAGGCCTGGTTGTTTCGATGATGAAGGCATGTCTATGGGACGTGGCCCCCAAGCATTTGGTGCTAATGGAGCTACTGGCCCAAGGCTGTTGCCTCCCTATCAATCTGGTGGCACTTTTTTGGCTGGTAATGATGGTTCTTCGCTTATTCCAGTGAACATTGGAGAACGACACAGGCCTTTTGGGTTCCATGATGATTTAAGTAGGCGACCTGATCGTGCACCAATTGCTGAATTCGGCCAGCGTCATATGGATGGCCTGCCTCCTCGAAGAAGTCCTGGTAGAGAATTTACTGGACGTATGTTTGGCGAATATGGTATGCGGGCCCACATGGAGGACTTGGAAGCCCGTGAGCGACATGGATTTGGCGAACGATCAAATGCTTTTAACTTTTCCTTGGATTCACTTGGCAATCCATTCCATGAAGGTAGGATACCAAAAGCTTCTGCAGCGAGGTCGGGTGCTTTCCATGACGTTTCTGGAAATTTGCGGATGGTTGAGCAGTTTGGATCTGGGTTGCCTGGCTATAAAAGAAATGAACTGGATGGACCTGATACACTCCATAGCCAGTTTAGGAGCAGTCAAATGTTTGGTTCTCGAAGTTCACTCGGCCGTTTCCGGAGCGGAGAATCTCTTGGTCAGGGCAATCCTGGATTTGGTGACCTTCACAGCCATTCACGGTTTAATGAACCAGCTGTTCCAGGAGAATTTAATTCGAACTTACGCAGTAGGGAATCGGTTGGAGGGGGTAATTTTCCAGGTACCATGCGAATTGGTGAACCAGGGTTTCGAAGCTCCTATCCACTGCATGGTTTTCCAAGTGATGCTGGGCACTATGGTTCAGTGAGTATTAGAGTGTTGACTTCTTCCTATTATCAAATTGGTGTTGCTTTCCTTTTTTGTTTATTCTCAACTTTGTTTCTCCTTGGTTGCTTTATTTGGTCAAGTTGTGCTTTACTCTTACGTAATTTCTCTTTTTATATGCAATAACTTTGCTTCTGCTAAGCTTTTCCTTCAGGATGACATGGAACCGGAGCTTTCAAGAAAGCAGAAGCCTGGAACAATGGGATGGTGTCGCATCTGCAAGATTGACTGTGAAACGGTAGAGGGTTTAGATATGCATTCACAGACAAGGGAGCACCAACAAATGGCAATGGATATGGTGTTGAGTATTAAGAAAGAGAATGCAAGGAAGCAAAAGCTGTCAGTATCTCTTGCTATTTCTTTTTCTTAAGGACTTTTTTGTTGTGATTGTACTAATATCGATCTGTGAATTTTAATGACTAATTGGAGTCATGTTGCTGACTGATGGATGGATATTCTTTCCCCTCATGCAGAACATCAGAAAGCACGGTATCACCAGAGGATGCAAGTAAACCAAAGAAGGCCAATTGTGAGATTCGTGGGAATTGAGACATATGGTCAGTTTCTTGATATGCTTATGTGCTTTTCCTATAGGGTGCATGTTTTCTTTCTCACATTTATTCAGTTCTAACTAAAACCTTACATATTATGATATGCCTGTCCTTTTTCTTCCAATTTTTCCAGGTTGCCACACATATGCTGGTAGAAGTTTCTGCTGGATCTTGAGTATTGTTTTGATGATCGTGAGTTCTTTAGCTTACGGAGAAATGTGCTGACGTGCTTTTCTTGTTACGGGCTACAAACATCTTCTAGCTTTATCCTATGCTGGTTATCAGTTTTCTGTACGATTTTATGGCTATTCTATGCTGGTTATCAGGATGGTTCATGTGTTAATTTTCAATGGGCACTAGGTATGTTAGCTTTTCGTGTGGATACTTTTGGGTTGATAATTGTTTCTTGAAATTTGAAATACTGCATATTCCCTTTGCTTGGTCCTGTTAACCGGCTATGTTGGATAGTGCTTGCGTCATATTTAGATGGGCGACTAGTTGATGTCTGAGAACCCTCATAACTCATGGCTAAACTTCATCCTCTTTTTGGCGTTCAAAGCTGTGATTAACATATGCAAGCCTAATTTTATTCCATAACCGAGTTGGGTTTTTTTTCCTGTTTCACACAATTTATTGTAATCACGTAGTTACAAGATGAACAAGATGCCAGTTACATGTGACATAGGTCAAGATGTTAAGTGGATAGGTATTTCAGATTATTTTGATGGCCTTATATCAGTAGCTATGACAAGAACCCAATGTCCTATCACATCATACAATTCATTGTTCCACATCGTTTGTATACTTCGGCATGTATAGTTTTGAGCTTTTGCTCCATCCTATGACCTCAATAACATGTAAACTCCTACTAGGTTTAGGCTAGTGTCTTGCGTTAAGCATTGTGATATCATGTTCAATCATCCCCTGTACATTGTTGCTGTCCAGGTCAGACTTTTCATTTGTTTTTCGCTGACTTCTTTCAAAGTTTGTTGGCTTCTTAGAGCTTCACTTTAGAAGAAGCATTTATGCTTATCAAGCCTCCAAAATAGCATGTGTCGAGCAAGGATTCCTTTGTCGACTGGCGACCTTGGTGCCGGCCGGCAAATCTCGAGCCGGTGGCTTAGCGGCTCCGGCGGCTTCGGGTCTGACTCAATGGATTTCGTAAGTGAGCCGATCGGCACGGGCTGGTGCCGGTCGATACATGGTGTTGCCGGTCGGCAACGGGTTAGTGCCGATCGAAAAGAAGAGGGGAAGAGAGGAAGAGAAGAGGGGAGAAAGGAGAAAGGAGAGGAAGATGAGGGTTAAAGAAGAGGAGGGGAAGGAGAGAAAGAGGAGAGGAAAAAAAAGGAGAGAGATGGAGAAAGAGGAAGGAGGAAGGCCAGAGTCGGGATCGATCGTCGGAGGCGGAGGCGGCGAAAGGAGGAGGAGCGGGGCTTAGGGTTACAGGTAAAGGGTCTTATGTATTAAACGTAACGGGTTTTGGGTCCAAACCCGTTATTTACACCCTTTATATCATCTCTCATTCTCTCTCTCTCTCTCTCGATTGCCCGCCTCTTCTCTCTCGCGATCGCCCCCGATGCCTCCGATGCCGGAATTCACCCTTGTCTCCGCCGGAATAGTCGCCTAAGCCCACCACTGACTTTTATTTTATTTTTCTCTCTCACTTTTATGTTCTTTTCTCCATTGTTCCCCCGGCACTGCTGGTGCCGGCGGCAAGTCTCGAGGCACGGCTCGTGCCTCCGGCACGGCAATCCTTGGTGTGGAGTTTGGTCTTATTAACTGTTCGTGCTTGGCCATTTACTTTCCAAACCTGTGACGCGCCCAACTGTTCTTTCAGAGTGGTTTTATTAAGATCAAGCATCCAAAGTAAGGCTTAAGTTCCCAATTCTTCATCTATGATGTCCTCTTCGTGAGAGATTTGGAGATAAGAATGTTCATGTTTGGTCATCTTTCAGTCTCATAGGAACTCTGAAGAAATACACTTTTAGTATTTCTTTGTTATACTAAAAGTATTTCATTGTGCTTTGTTTTCCCTATCACCTCTCCTCTTTTTACTGCTTGTTTTTTCTGGGGGTGGAACTATATGGGTAATTTTTCAGTGTAAAGTGCAAATCTCTTACTTTTGACCTCGGTCCAGTCTTGCATAAATCTTCATTTGGTTCTGTAGAATCGAATGCTTTCATATATGCATGATCATCTGAAGTTGTCGATATGGATGAGTTAACTGTTACATAAAAGTCTGATGTTATCCAGAAATTGTGTAACACAAAACAAATTTTGGCAACTCTCTTTAGAACTAAAAACGGAAAGTGATAATGTTGTCCCTATCTTTGTCAACGACTGGTATGATGTGCATGCCCTATGGTGACCATACACAAAATGCGCAGTCGAAAAAGCGCATAATTGGTCGCGGCAATGCTGAAATGTGTCTCAATGCCACCATATGTCATTAGTCTCTCTTACTCTGTCCGAAAGATATTTGTTGCTGTTAATTATGCTTTGTTAACTCTGAGCTTTTAGATTAGCATATTAACAATTCCAGAAAATTCATGGTTGTCAATTTGTCGTGATGGTGTATTTCTGGTTATTTCAGACTATTAGTAATATCAGCCATGCCAAAATTCATGTGTATGTCTGATCAAAAACTTCTTTTAGACATAGATGGTGGATTAGCTTCCAACTTTTGCTTATTTGTACCACCATACCTGTACATGGCTATCTATTGTAATTCGTAGCAACATACTTATCTCATGGTGTGTAAGTCCGTAGTCTGGTGCAAAGTGGCAACTGTTTTTTTGTGCCTAGGAATGTATATGTGGATGCTGTTAGTGGAGTCCATTTGACATGCTAAATTATTTGAGGGCATTGCAGTAATTATTAGTCAAGCTCCTGGCGTCTTAGTTCCTTTGCTGGCAACTACTTTGCATTGGCTCTGCGCATGTGCCACTGGTGGCTTTTTTTTGCAGAGAGTTATAAGTGAAATAATCCCCAGGATATAGAGCCTTCTTTGTTCTTTTTTTGTTTGCTAGTGATTTTTTGGTGCATAGCTTGTACCCTTCGTTAGCATTCCTTTCTCTATTCCTCCTATCTAAGATTTTATCCTTCCTAGCTTTTAAGAGTTTCTTCCTTTATCTCTGCCCTATGGTTTTGTTGCTTCATGTTCTACATGCTTATTTTCTGTTATCATTCTATTTGTGTGGACGAATTTGTTTATTATCTTCTGCAAACAGATAAAATATGAGATGAATGCATTAAATCTCTTTCTTTGCTTTTTTTCTCCTTTTCTTTTCTGTTGAGTGGATATTCCTTTTTTTGATGTGGGTGCACTTTCTGGAAACTTTTAGCAAATCAACGGAAATCTTCTACTCTAATACAGCATTTGGAGAATTAAGAACTAAAAGTGGCAATCACATATAGCTTGTAATTACTACATTTGTTAATTGAAACTAAATTTTTTGTGATGGGAATGCTTTGTTTATTATATGACTTGAGATTTATCTCACCTCTGTATTGGGAAAATAATAGAACCAAATCTAGAATTTTTTAGACCAAATAAATTGTCGTTATGAGAGTGAAATATACTATAAGAGCAATTTATCAGTTGGGTTAGGCAATTGTGTAATACTTCACTAGCTAGCGAATTGCTTCTTGCTAATCGGAGGTTGAACTGCGACTTCAATGGGCGATGGTTTAAATGAAACAGTTTCAACAACAAAGCTAGTAAAACAGTCTATTTGTAGGAAGGATGAAAAAGAAAAATGTAAAAATTGTTCAATCCACTTGTTAAGATAAGATCTTGGCCTATTGTGATTTTAATTTGTTCTTGTTAGTTAAAGGGTCCAGATTGATTTAATATGTGGCACGTGAAGATATTCGCTCATTATTTTTGTTTCTTCAGGTAAGGGTTTTTAGAATCTATTTCATGCTACCTGTATGTGATTGCATTGGCTCAAAATTCAACTTAGACAAGGATGATATTCCACAATTCAGGGTATAGTTTGGTTTACCTCTCTCTCTCTCTCTCTCTCTCTCTCTCTCTCTCTCGCTCTCGCGCCCTTCCTCTAGGTTTTGGTTTTCACCTCCCAAACTACTGTAGAATTTTTAAGGTTCAAAGATCTTGAATATGTTGGGAATGATTTTGAAGGATTAAATTGGCTTTATAGGTCACGTATTCTGGTTCGGCCCAATAGCTAGTGATTGAGCCAATTACCTAGGGGAGCATATGAGGCCCTTTGAGACCTTATATTTTGGCCCAGGACCTCATTCAGGTAGATTCCATATGGACTTATAGAGTCAGATGTTATGAAGGGGCTCAAAATCGCATTACTTGGATGGCAAATTAAAGGACCTATATTATACTCTTCTTTGGGCCTCGAATTGGGGTTCCCAAATCTAATACCTGAGCTGGGATCTCAAAGGACCACGAAATATATGCCTAGGCCCGTAAACTTCATGGAAGACTATAAAATGTTATGAACAGGACCATAATTTAATAGCTCTGATCATGATATCTAATGTCAAGTTAATAATTACACATGATGTATAATTTAGTTTCCTAAAGTCATAAGTTGTAAATGAATAATGCTACTCACTTCTCATAGAAATATTCCGGGAAAGAAAGGAGGTTACTGAATACTGTTAATTTCACAGCAAACTTCAGGCCTTCTAGCTGTTGGTGCCAAGCAGAGAAGGAAAAGTGATAAGAACCTTTAAGAGCTTTAATCAGCATCCGTAATTTTAGTTTTATATATGAAATAATATTGTTGCGTAACACAAGGGCATTTTCAATTTGTAGTTGCTGGTTTTTAAGCTACTGATAAAATCAGAATAGAAAGATCTAGCATAAACTCCCTGAAATGCATTTTATGTTACATGCCTGCTTCGGGGAAATCTGTAAAAGTATCCCTCCAGTATCTTTTTTTGGGGAAGTTAAATCTGTAGCCAAGCACCTGCTTTAGTTAGGTGAATGCTTGAATAATGTTTTACTTTTGTATGTTGTCCAGTTAATTCATTGTCTTACGACCAGTAGCATTTCAGGCTCTTCTGATTGAAAGCATTGTAACAGGCTTTGGCTTGCTTAAATCAAATATTTAGGGTATTTGAGAAACTGATAGAGTATGTTATGATGCTTAACAGAAATTCTTATGGTGGGAGAAAGTGGTCTGCATCTATCTGGATATTTCTCACAATGAGAGGAATTTCGGAGAATAATCTATTGAGTAGCTGAGTTTTCCACCTGCCTTTATGTTGTTTTGGCGATTTGATTTGCTCTGCTATTGACATATGGTGGTGAGTTATGTGCAAAAAACTTTTGTGATTGTTAATATTGTAGAGTTTTATCCTTTTATGGTTTATGATTTTGTTTAGGTTATTTGGATGGAAATGTGTTTTTTCATACTCTAGCATATCTCTTAGGATGCTAATCCAGTCCATAATCTGTCAATAGGAAAGATGGCTGCAATACAACTTGACCTTTGGACAGCGGATAGAAGAGCGAACTACTAGAGTAGGACATCCAACTGGTAGATGCAACCTGTTGGAGTGGTTTTCTGATTCTGACATGACATATTTCACCAGACATCCAAAAAGCTACATGTTAATGGATAGCTTGACTTCTTCTGTGTCCTTTTTGCTTCTCTTACTGTGTTTGGCTTTAGTTGGATCTGTCTGGTAGAAGTTAGTGATCACGAAGAGAAACAAATCAATTTTGGAGCTGGCAAGAATGTTGAGTAGGCTTTTAAAGATGAGCAGAGAAGAAATCATTTCACCTATGCTAATTTTACAGTAGCTTATCGTCATGAATGAATTATTGGTCAAAAATGAAAGCTGAATTATGGCTTCTCTAGTCTTCATCACCGCCACCTGTCGTGGACAGATTGCATTTCTTTCGTGTAGCCCCTGAAAATAGCCTCTAACTTATGATTACCAGATGATGGCGACTGATAAAGGATCATAAACGGCAGGCATGCAGTAAGAAGAGGTGCCTACAATACTCATGGTGGAAAAAGTGTTTTAAGGAAATAGACATTGTTTAATATGGGGTATGGGACCTGGTCCTTCGTAATCGTTAGCAAAATCTAATTCTTTGTGCTGAACTAATCACAGAAAACTCGAACTTGTCCGTGAGTATGAATGGCATAGAAGAAACTAATGACACATACTAAACTGGCTTTCTAGGCATATCAGTTCTCTGCTTGTGAAAATTGCTATTGTCGCTGACATTCTCAAATGCTATTCTCTATTTCTTCCAATTGTAGTTTTGCTCTTTTCCTCTAGTTTTTGTGGACAACTAAGTCATATTTATGTGCTTATCATCGGCGTAATCTTTTCCTAAACAGTTGTGGTCGAATTATGAGGTCGAAGAGACTTGTATGGCTTCGACCTTAAGATTATATTCAGGAATCATGTACATACAAGTTTCAAGTTTTTTTTTTTTTTTGCTTGCCTTCTTCTTCAGAGAAGTGTGTTACTTATTATGTCTGTTCTTTGGGCTTATTAGGGTACACCATCAGTCGACTTTAGGTCTCTTAGAAGGCGAAATAGGTATGGAGACTCTATTACAGTAAGTAGACCCAGATGTGACATCAATCACATTTGTTGGCACGTCTTTAGGATTGTGGTCAACTTTATCCACCGACAATAATGATTGTGACCTCCAGCACATTTGTTGGCATGTGAGCACATTTATGTGCAACTTTATATCTGAAGGCAGAGATACGTCAACTTAAATTGGACTGTCAGATGCTTCTAGACAGAGGCATGTGCTAGACGTGGTCTGTCATAGGTGCCTGTCTAAGTACATAAAGAAGAAGATAACAAGAAGCGGTTAAGTAGTTGTGTTGGATGATTCAAACATGCTCACTGCATGTTAGAAGACAGACATGAGAAACTAGAAACTGGCTACTACTCACGGATGTTATTTAATCTGATTTTTGGAGGGAAAGAAGAACTTTTCTGTACTTGGTCATGAGGAGCAGTAAGTGGGAAGTATGCTGATTGCCATTTGATGGACATGCATGTATAATTTAAAGTTAAGAATATAAGCCTGTTCATACATATCCAATAATAGACAGTGAGTGGAGAGTTTTTGCTAATGATACATCTATCTTGTATACATTCAAGCTCATCAAGAAGATTTACACTTGTTAGTGTTTAGTTCTCGATGTATGTTTTTTGCTTGATATTTGAATTTCTAAATGGAGTGGGATTGGCTTGATTTGAAACATTTAAAAATACCTGTTTGATAAAAGAATCTACAAGAGAAATACATTTAATGGCTAAGCTCGGATTGGAGGATTTTTCTTAGAAGTATATGTAATAGTAGGAGGCAAAAATGTATGTTAATGGTTAATGTTAGGGGTATAAGATATATAATCCCCATTAGTGTTCAAAGCTTGATGCATGATTTCCCCCCTTAATGGTAAAACTTTGTAATGTAGTGAGGTTTGTTTGGTTGGAAGCATTAAAGAATACTTGCAATTGGTTTCATGAAGACTCTATTTATATCTTACAAACAGTCAATCCTAGATGCAATGATATTGCTGGCGATCATTGAACCGCTACAAAACAGTCAAAATCTTTGTTATATGTCTGAATAGATGCACAATGAAGAGTATTTCGACTTAGGAGCAAATGTAACTTATGCCTTGATTAGCAATCAAGGATGATATAGCCAAATTCATGACAGAATTGTAGAATATTTATCAGAGTGTGGTTAGTTTGAAGAGAAGTATTTGTACTATTTCATAGAACTCTTGGGAAACTTTTATTTGCGGGATATGTAGGCTTTGATGGAAGAGTTGGCATAGACGTTCTTCTGCGTGTGCACTTTTGTTCCTGGACTTGCATCCTTTGCTACCCAAAACCATGTGGTAACTCTGTCTCGTCTTTTTGTTTATATTTTTATTCCTTTTTAATTCATCCTAATAAACTTTTATTGACCGTTCTGGTTTCATATGTTTTCTGCATCTCATTTTGTCCTGTTTGTTTCTTGACTTTACATGTCTGTAAGACAGCATCTATGATGATTTCTTTTGTTGTTATCCTTGCACTTTGATTGCTAGTGATGAAAGCTTTGGGGAAATGGTACTGAGATGCTGCATTTTTCGTTTATACTCTTGTCTTTTAGGATTCTGTAATGCCTTAATGTGGTTTTGTCCTTAAAGGGTTTGCAATCAACTTTTTTTTTGGTTTTGTGTGTGGTTGTTTTGGGGGCTTTTGCTTGTTTGTTTGAAAATGGTAACATTTGTTTATTTAGTTATTTCTGTTGTTGAGTTTAAGGATTGATGACAGAACTGATTTAAGTTAATCTCAGCAAATTCCGCTTGCTTAAAACCGTTTTTTTTTTTTTTGTGAAGCAACTGACTAAAATGTAAATGCGAGTTGTTTTTGTTTGTGAAACAACTGACTAAAATGTAAATGCAACGTGGCACCAGAAGTCCTCTTAGCTGCTAGCTTAAAGCTGCAGGTATTATTTGTGTGGCTTTTTCTTCAGTATCAATGAAAACCTCCAGTATCATCTATAATACCAAGAAAATTACTGAGATTTGGGCTGCCTTCGATGATCCTGATGCACAGAAAGGATTGCAGACTCACAGCAAATAGTTGACCTATTTCGTGTTGGAATCTTATAGGCTAAGGCTCTCTGCATGATTTAGAATGTTAAACCAATGTGGAAAAATTCCCATACAACCATAAGACCTCATTCCGAGGATTTGAACCGAGGACCTCACCAAGGATGTCACAAGCCTTGACCACTACCCTATGTACTCATGTGCCTAGAATGTTCTAATAGTTAGTATGTTTTTCTTAATGGAATCTTTAAGCTTGCTTAGGACGGTCATGCTTTCACGACTTAATAACCATTTAGTACCTGAGAGGGGATGCTAACCCAATCCCTTAACCCGAAGTAGGTGGTGACCATATTTACATGAGCTATTGCACAAGTCTAATATTTGTATTTTGTTAGTGATTGTTAAAGCACACTTCCTGTGTCATGATGTGTTTGTTCATAACCGCTTATTCTCATGCTGCTTTTCCTAACAATTGATTTCCTTGCAAGTTGCTGTTCTTTGTTTTCCTCTTAGACTCAGTTTTCAGGAAAGTTGAACTGAACTCCTACTTCCTGCTTAGTGTTCGTTCATCTGACGGTTTGCAAGTCTCAAAAAGCTTTGTATATTTCATGCTGTGAATTTTTCCCCTCTTTTGGATCCAATCATTGAACATCTTGATTGGTCATGTTGTAAATTTAATATGGGATCTGGTTATTTGAACAGAATGCTTGTTAACATGTGTGCTTGAAGTACTTGCTTAGTGCCACATTCCCTTCGGGGAATATGTTGCAAGAAATCTAGACTCTGGAGAACGAAGTCATAATTTATCGGAAAAAAAGTATGCGCAACTCTCTTCTGCGTTTTAAAACGTTTGGGCATTTAGTGTGGATGTTGTGCTGTCTGCTGGGCGCGTGACTTCTAATGTTGTGGTCTGTATCTGAGTTTGTGGAGCCTCTGTGATTTTTTATTGATTAATTAAGCCCTAGGGCTAAAAACCTCGTAAGAGGTTAATCACAAAATTACTGGCAAGCTGGAGGTAAGTCCCCAGCCTTCCCTGCGTTCAGAAATTCACACCAAAGCCTGAGCCTCTCCCGTGCCAACTGGTCTGTGATGTTGAGCTGGTTTGTTGAGCAAATTGCCCGAGTCCAAATATCATCTACCTGGCTATGTTAAATTGAGGGACTCCAGAGGTTGCTTAGCATCCAAGGGGTTGTGGTTTAGCTGCGTGTTACCTTGAACACTGTTTGTCTTCAGTCTTAACTAAACGCTTGATGGTGCTGGTGCCTGAATATTTCTTTCGGAAAGGATCGTTTCATATGGTGAGATTTGGCTCACGTCAGAATGGGTGTGAATGTTATCCTAGTGATCAATTTGAAGGGGCCGTTTGGATAGATGATAGTTTGGATAAAAGATAGGATAAGTTTGTATAGTGGATAAAGTAAAAGTCAGCAAGCATTGAAGGTAATTATGAAGGATTTAGAGAAAAGTGTGAATGTATTAAGCCCTAGGGCTAAAAACCTCGTAAGAGGTTAATCACAAAATTACTGGCAAGCTGGAGGTAAGTCCCCAGCCTTCCCTGCGTTCAGAAATTCACACCAAAGCCTGAGCCTCTCCCGTGCCAACTGGTCTGTGATGTTGAGCTGGTTTGTTGAGCAAATTGCCCGAGTCCAAATATCATCTACCTGGCTATGTTAAATTGAGGGACTCCAGAGGTTGCTTAGCATCCAAGGGGTTGTGGTTTAGCTGCGTGTTACCTTGAACACTGTTTGTCTTCAGTCTTAACTAAACGCTTGATGGTGCTGGTGCCTGAATATTTCTTTCGGAAAGGATCGTTTCATATGGTGAGATTTGGCTCACGTCAGAATGGGTGTGAATGTTATCCTAGTGATCAATTTGAAGGGGCCGTTTGGATAGATGATAGTTTGGATAAAAGATAGGATAAGTTTGTATAGTGGATAAAGTAAAAGTCAGCAAGCATTGAAGGTAATTATGAAGGATTTAGAGAAAAGTGTGAATGTATAAACAAGGATTATGTATAGTTGTCCTTAATCCAAATGGGTCCTAAGCTAATAAGATAAGTTCATGGTTTGATTATTTGAGCATTAAAAGTAGTTACGAAGGATTCAAAGAAAAGTGTTTGGATGTATAAACCATGTTTATGCATAGAAAAAAAGATTTGTCTATAGATAGTGGGCTACTGGATGGACTAGAATAAAGATTCGGTATCCTACTAATCAGTGGCGGAACCAGGGGGGGCCGCCCCCCTGGCAACGCCGGAACTCTTTGAGTTTTTAATAAAACTCAAAGTCTAAAACTTAATCACCTTCATAAAACTTAAAAAACATCAAAGTCTATAGGTTTAATGTATGATTTAGAGTTAGGACAAACAATAATCTAACTAACAACTTCAATAATTACATGTACCTTGACCCTTGTCCACCGACGTTACTATGCTTCTAGCTAATGTAGAAGAATCCAAGAACTTTGTCCTCAATCTAGCTTAGATTATTTAGCTGGTAGGGTTAGTCCTTTAATTTTATTACCTCCCAGATGTTGGCCTCTGACCATTAAATTAGTAATAGACTTCCTCGTTTAATTAATTTATTAAGCTTGAGTTTGTATCCACTATGCATTTGATGAGGAATATAATGATGGAGTCTAGTTAGAACAAAGATCCATGGCTATGAGCTTGATGGATAAGATGAAAAGTTTTAAGTTTGTATTCACTATGCATTTGACGAGGAATATAATGGGAATTACAAATGAATTGCCACAGGTTTTGCAGCGAAATAATCAAGGCATAGTTAATGTACTGTGAGTTTGGTTGTAGCAGTGAAGGAACGGTTGCATGATTTGAGAGAGACAAAATGAAATAAATTTTTGGGAGAAGTCAAAACTTTTTGTGTCGATAATACTATTAGTGTACCCATTATGGAAGATATTTTATGAACTCACGGTCATTCGAGGCGTGGAGGGTAAAGTATTACTTATATGCACCATTTTCGTGTTGAAGTCATTTTGCAACGTTTTCAAAAAATACAAAAGCGTAGGATCCAACTTCCACCTCTCAATCACATCACATATTACGGTACATATATTTTAATATTTGTATTGTTTTTGTTCCTTAATGTTCGATATTGTAATTCTAAAGTACATTTTGCATTACTTAACAAAAAATTTGGTCATTTCGTTTTAGATTTCACCTCTCCTTAGATCTCATCTTGGTTCCGCCATTGCTACTAATGATTGGTGGCATGTGCAGATGTCACTTGACCATGTACATAAATCACGACTCTTACGCATATTGTCCTTGATCCAAAGGGGGCCCTAAGCTTATAAGATGCAAGTTCGCGGATTAATTTATACGCTATTTATAGCCATTTTTGCCCACCTAAGCTGGCCATGGGTTTACCTTCGAATTTGATTTCGTTGCTTCAATAATTGTGTCATAACTCTATTCTGGTCCTTGCTGCACTAATCTGGTCTACGATTGGGCCTCTTTCTCACGCGGCCTATTTAGTTTGTTCTGACCCCTTTCCGAGCAAACCAATTGCATGACTATTGAGGACGCCCGTTTGATTGGGGCTGCTGGGATGGGGGGTCCTGGGTGTGCCACGTCGGCTTGCACGCTCGTGGAATCCAGCTGTATTCAGATTCGAAATTTGAATGTCCAGCTCGATCTGACCGTTGGAGAGCGTCGACTCGTGCCACCTCCTCTATTTCATCGAAATCCACCCATTTCAAACAGAAATAAGAACTAGCCGTTGGGCCCTCCTCTTCCCGTCCTACATAAATCTCTCTCCGCCTCCTCCCAAGTCACCCCCCTTTTTCAGCTTTCCGACTCATTGCCTTCCTTTCCCTGCTTCGTTTCCTCCATTCTAGTCTCTTAGAGCTTCTAGAGAAGATGCGTGAGATCCTTCACATCCAGGGCGGCCAATGCGGCAACCAGATCGGGGCCAAGTTCTGGGAGGTGGTGTGCGCGGAGCACGGCATTGACGCCACCGGGAGGTACCACGGCGAGTCCGAGCTCCAGCTCGAGAGGGTTAATGTCTACTACAACGAAGCCAGTTGCGGGCGGTTCGTTCCTCGCGCCGTGCTCATGGATCTGGAGCCGGGCACCATGGACAGCGTCCGATCTGGAACCTACGGCCAGATCTTCCGGCCTGACAACTTCGTCTTTGGGCAATCCGGTGCTGGGAACAACTGGGCTAAGGGGCACTACACCGAAGGCGCCGAGCTCATTGATTCGGTGCTCGACGTTGTTAGAAAGGAGGCAGAGAACTGTGACTGCTTGCAAGGTATGATGACTCTCCTCCTGGTTTGCTCGGAAGGGGGTTTAATCTTCTGACGAACTTCTCAGGCTGATGATGGATCCTATGTACTGTTTATAGGTTTCCAGGTGTGCCATTCTCTGGGTGGAGGAACAGGGTCTGGAATGGGGACTCTCCTGATCTCGAAGATCAGGGAGGAGTACCCGGACAGGATGATGCTCACTTTCTCAGTCTTCCCCTCTCCCAAGGTCTCGGACACGGTCGTCGAGCCCTACAACGCGACGCTATCCGTACATCAGCTGGTGGAGAACGCCGATGAATGCATGGTGCTCGATAACGAAGCTCTCTACGACATCTGCTTTAGAACCCTCAAGCTCAGCACTCCAAGCTGTAATTATCCTCTCTTTCTCTCTATATGTCTGCCAATTTGTGCTTCCTCTGGATTATTTTGGTCTCATTTAGGCTCTTGTATTCTCTCGTTGCGCAGTTGGGGACTTGAATCACTTGATATCAGCGACGATGTCGGGGGTCACATGCTGCCTAAGGTTCCCCGGCCAGCTCAACTCCGACCTGCGGAAGCTCGCCGTCAACCTCATCCCTTTCCCTCGCCTCCACTTCTTCATGGTGGGCTTCGCTCCTCTGACATCCCGCGGATCCCAGCAGTACCGTGCTCTCACAGTCCCAGAGCTCACCCAGCAAATGTGGGATTCAAAGAACATGATGTGCGCCGCCGACCCAAGGCACGGGAGGTACCTCACGGCCTCCGCCATGTTTCGCGGCAAGATGAGCACCAAGGAGGTGGACGAGCAGATGCTCAACGTGCAGAACAAGAACTCTTCCTACTTCGTCGAGTGGATACCCAACAACGTGAAGTCAACGGTGTGCGACATCCCACCCACGGGGTTGAAGATGGCTTCCACGTTCATTGGCAATTCGACCTCGATCCAGGAGATGTTCCGGCGTGTCAGCGAGCAGTTCACGGCCATGTTCAGGAGGAAGGCTTTCTTGCATTGGTACACAGGGGAAGGCATGGACGAGATGGAGTTTACCGAGGCTGAGAGCAACATGAATGATCTGGTTTCGGAGTATCAGCAGTACCAGGATGCGACAGCTGACGAGGAGGGAGACTACGAGGAAGAAGAAGAAGAAGAGGGGGAGGAGATGTAGAAGAGTGCTGAAGTTTGGAGACTGCAACCACCGGTTGCTGTTTTACAAGAGAATTCAGCCTGGCTATGTGATGTGATCTCCATGGGATTGTAGCATCCCTTACTCTTTTTTTTTTCTTTCTTTCTATGAATATGCTGCTGCATGTGCGAAGAAGAAACCATCACTTGTATGCTTATTTTGATCTGTGCTTTTTAACTCTATGATGTCAAGATTTTGTTTTCCTGCACTATGTTTAGCTTAAATTACTTTGGGAAATTCGAGCTTTTATATCGACAAATGAAGAATCTTTCATGAGCAGAGGTTTTTTTTCTATGGGAAGAGTGCTTGAGTTTTATAATTTTAGCAAAAGAAGTAAGATTGATATGATCTTAAGCAGCTAAGGGGGTATTAGAAAAAATGGGGGTAAGAAACGAACAGGGTAAAAAAAAATAGAGAGGAATGTGAATTGTGGAAAAGTAGTAAACCATAATCATTGTTTTGATGTTTAGTGAAAAAATAGAGATAAAATGGGTAACCCTCTTAACCCGTTGTCAAACAAGGGCTGAGAAGTTTCATCTTTTGTTTTGTTTTTGTTTTTTGTTATTGTTGTGGAGTTGTCCTCACCCAAAGTAATATAATTCAGTCTAACCGAAGAGTTATAAGATTAGAAGCATTATGGTCTCAAGAGAGTTCAAACTCTTTATATTCCCTAGGGAATTGAATGGGCTCGTGAATGGTGTAGCACGACAAGCGCGCATGGTTTCAGAGGTTTTTTCTATGGAGGTCGAGTTGTCTGATGCTGATGTAGATGAGTTTGGCCTCTTTGGCCATCATGTTACCTAGTGTGCAGGGTGGGTGTCTCACTTAGGCTGGTTTGTAGCTTCGGCATAACTTCTAAAAAAAAAAAAAAGAGAGAGTTCAAACCCTTTATCAACCTGGTGAAAGAAGAAGAGCTCTGGCATTGTTAGAGTTACGTGTCGGTAGCTCCTTTTTTACAGGCTGTTTGCGTAGGTCGGCAACACTTAAATAAATAAAGTTTCTGGTGCTGTATGGATATGGATCTCGAGCATCTAAAACAAGCTTGGATCACCCTATCTGATTATTATAGGTCTAGAGCGCCCTGGAAGACTATAAGATCATCTACTCTAGCACAACTAGTATACTCCAATGCTTCCATCATTATGCAGGCTTGGAGTACATCTTGATAACATGCTTGATCACATACTCTCCTAGAATTTCAAAACCAAAAAGTTAATCTAACTAGTCCAGAGTTGAGTACAGCTTATGTCCAGAGTTTGAGTACTAAAATAAGGTACAGCATGATCTATCCAAGCACGGTTGGGCATTCTGTTCCAACACAAAGAATTGTGCTTTGGCTCTTAATCTGGGTTTATATATTTATTAATGCACTCAACTTGGCAACCTGGGATGTCAATGACTAAGGAAACTCAAATGCATTAGCTACCGACAGTTACTCCCGCTCAGCTTGGGGGGCTCAACTTCTCCAAAAGAAAAAATAAAAAAACCTATCAAAAGTAACAAAGAACTGAGCACAAAATCAGTCATCATTTCGCTTCATACACCCAGCCTTGCATCTACCATCATAATCAGCACTTATTTTGTTTCTCTGTGCAATTTAGACATCAAAGAAAAGAACAATGTTGTGTTTTAACTAGAAAATCTTACGTTCTTTCTGCAACTAATCTTCCATAGAGGAGGTTCTATTTCCTTAGTCTGCTCATTATTTCTAAATCACCTCTCTCTTCAAAGGCTGTTGCACGAATATATGGAGCAGCTATCAGCACTGGAGGGGCAGATAGCTGAATCAAGGGTGTTGATACTGTTTGGACAAAGATAATTCAGGATTATTATTTACTAAATAAAAAGCAGATAAGCATATCAATCAAACTTATTGTCTGGCTTGTTGAGTCAGAGAATCACTCACCTCCCAAATTTGACTCTCCTTGATACCACAGAGTTTATTCTGTTGAAAATTAGCATTACTTATCTTCATGCTGGATTACGCCAATTTGATAGAGAATGCTGACCCTGCACCAAGGCCATAGAGAATGCTAACGTTATCTAATCATATCAAGCGACGGATAGTGTAGTTTTGTAGAAGAAAATGGCAAACAACAGTGTGCACCAACAGTGGTCTAGCTACAAATTACAATAACGAACCAATGAAAAATTTACAGTTAGAAAGAAATGACAGGTGAATTGAGAAACTTACAGCTATATTAAGTTGACATCACGTTGTCTCCGCCATAACTTGATCAATATCCAGATCTACGAAGCTCTCTTTGCCAAACAACATGAGCCCAATAGTGGCCTGTGGTAAGGTAACTTCTGTCACTAGAGAAACTTAATGATGATGAAAATATATGTCCCCATGGGTATGCTATAAAATGTGTTCAAATAAGGCACACCCTTCCAGTCTTCCGATTCAGCTCTTTCAGGCGGCCAGTGAAATCATTAAATGGCCCAGACAGGACACGAACAGTTACACCCGGTGCAAGGGAGTTGCCACTGTCTTCAGCCAAGTCACTTTTAGAAGGCTTTGATCCTTTCCTCGACTGCCTTGCAGGTTTAGTGGTCCCACTGGAGTTAGCATTGTCCATGAAATCAATGTTTGAACCAATATTCTGTTTCTCTGCCATTTTGAATGCTTGATCAGCCAATTTTTGTTCTTCATTTGCTTGTTGGAAGACCGCCTCCATCTCATCAACTGGAACGGGTTTGGGCCTGTTAATCTGCCGCACACTGTGATAATGAAAGAATAGTTAGATGGTCATAAGATGCATGAAGCAATGTAGACCCCCTTGTTGTGCTATGACAAGTACACAAAGGAAGTGATAGAAGGCCGCAATCCCTATTTTCTTTCTCGTCAGGCTATGGATACTAAAGTCATATGGCTATGGTAATGACAACTGAAGCACAGAGATGCATCCTACTTATTTCCAACTCTGGATCCAACAAAGCCTCCAACACCATCACATTCTCTGATGAAGTCATGTAGCTCCTTGTTCAATATACAGTGAAGGAAGACACAGCCTGGAAAAAGGGGTTTCAGCTTAGTGGTGAATGAACCATTCTTTAGTTTCCTGTTCTCCCGAACAGCTGGGTAATAAACCTGATACAGAATTGACGATAGGTCAGAAATTTTCGATAGTAACCAGAAGTAAAGCCCCAAAATGTAGGACTAGAATCATCGCTAGGACTGACAGAATCCTTGCGAAACACCATGTTGTATGGAACTGAAAATCTCCTATTAAACACAGAATCAATGGAGTATATTGTCACTGGAACGAGAAAGAAAATGGCGGAAGCTGAGATAGTGCCTCATGTGATCTGCTTCCTCAAATTCTGATGTTTGTATTTCTTTCATTGAATGAGTTAGCTATTATCAGAAAGAATTCTGTCAGTCTCTAGCGATTATAGACAGCAATTTCTCAAATGGAGCACATATCAGTCTCAACCTACAGCTTCCTTTACAAGAGACTTCTCCTTCGAGCATTATTAATCTGATTGCTTTACAAATAACAAGAGTGACTCTGGCATGAAGCAACCATTCGCACGTCGTTTCCGACCTCATATCCTCGAGGAGTAGTCATTCTTCCACGAATTTAGACTATAAAAAAGGCAGATATAGAGACCATTCCTATGATCCCACCCAATTCATCAAATCGCATATCTCTTAACATTTTTATCCAACTCAAAACCAGCAATTACAGCTTGGAACAATTAAACTTTGGATAATCCACTCAAAGATCTAGAAACGAAGAAAGCGTGAAGAAATCATTGGATACCTTAAAATCCTTGGCAGGGAAATTCTTGGCGAGAGACCGGGCGAGGCGGTCGGCGATCTCGTGGCCTCTCATACGGTGGACGCGGACTGTCCACCACTGGGGACCGTCGACGGCGAGGTTGTCGAGGTTGAGCTCCTCCATCCACGAGGCATACCGCTTCTTCGGCTTCTGGAGGAGCCTCTCCTCCACCTCCTCCCTCCAGTTGGCCACCCCGGATCGGCTCTCCCTCCTCTCGTTCCTCAGCTGCCTCCGCTCTCTCGCGGTCAGCTGATCGCCCCCGCCGGTCGAGACCTCCACCTCCGCCGACGCTCTGATGATCGGAAAGGAGGGGCAGCGTCTCGTTACTCGAAAGGAGACGGAGAATAGGCGTGGAGAGGGGCGAAGCGGACTCCATTGCAGCAGCACCAGCGCGGGCTCCATCTCCGCTGCTCTATCCACAACGATGGATGCCTTGTAGCCCCGTTGTGTCGGGCTAGACTACTGGGATGGTGCGCGAACGTTGAGATCCGCGGTGTAAAGTGCTGGTGACTGCTATTGAGCTCGGGTTTGTTCATGCGAGGTTCACGGATTTTGGAGCTCCACGTGTAGTTTTAAATAAAACCCGTGTCTTTACATCCGCTTACATTAACTTGAGAACCGCTAATAACTACTCTTTTGGCAAGAGACCACACAACACGCTCTTCCTACTAGACCCTCGAGTTCCTGACATTAGGCAGTGCTTTGCTCATAGCCTTCACCGTGGGCCTTGATCGGAGCCAAGAGCCCTCGAGATGGGGTGGAGTCCAAAGATAGCACCACCACACCAGAGCCAAGCCGCGGCAGGGAGAGCTGGCGAGCAGCGCACGCGGAAAGGCCAGCAGCAACGCGGGCCACCATCAGTGTTTGGTTGCGATGGGAATTGGAACAAGACGGAGAATTGGAGAGAATGGGAACGAGATTTGGAACTTGGAGGCAACTATGATTGTTTGATAATTGGCATGTCTATTAGCTAGAGGGGGTAAGTGTTTGAAATGCATAATAAACGTGGGAATATAAATGAGAATATGAATTAAAAGATCAAAATATCCTCCCTTTTTTCTAATAGTATAGATGTTATATTTAAAACATAGATCAAAATAAACAAAAGTATGCTCAGCAGCGATAATTGAATAACACTGATATATCATAAATCATATGAGGAGCTCTCTCAAATAATGGAATTCTATTACCATCATCTTCTCCTTATGGACTATATTCCTTCCACTTTTATGCATTTAAACTTCTGATATTATAGGTTGATAGCATGAAAGAGCTCAAACTGCTTAGCTCAAAAAACTTGAACTACTAGATAATGATGATTTTATATTAATATAGTTCAACGATGACGGGAAAAAAAAGATGACAAAACATAGCTAAAACTGTATTATTACGTTTCAGAAAAACAAAAGACTTCATCACAAACCATATGAAGCAAATGAAAGTCAAGTTTGAATTTCTTCAGAATCAAGCCGCCCTTGTCACCCATAGATCAAACGCTTCATCATCCGAGTGACCCTACCAATGTAATCAAACGGTTGAGTGGTTGAAGTTCTTCCATGGTATCAGAGTGAGTGTCATGAGTGCAAACTCAATGTCACGCATTCCACTGCTAGTATATATATGTACTAGCGTGTTTCATAAAGTCAAAGGGATAAAAGTATATAGAACCTAATACAACAAAAAACTTTTATAAAGATGAAAAGATGAGAGTAAACTTTCACAGCAATGATCCCAGTCGACGTATAACCAATAATTTACAAGAAGTAACCAACCATTTAAAAAACAAATCCCAAAGCCAGGCAACAAGTGGCTTTGTATTAGATAATATAACAAACATTGTTACGAGCTGCTCGAATACCATGTTGATGTCATGGTTGAGCCCCAAGACGGATGACCTGAGGTTTCGATGTCACTCCTGATCTATGGTGGCGTTAGTGTAGGGTAAGGCTATGATCAAACCATGAATTCGTGACCATCAGGTCAGGTGGAAGGGCCAAAACGCTTGATTGCAACACCACAGTTAGCATCGAGGAGCTAGCCACGGTAGACGGTGTTCAACGACATAGAGTGTCGAGAAACGCCGCAAAGGCGGGGGAGGATGTCCTTCCTGTCTTATGACTCGATCCGGTTTGACAAGAACCCATCCGTCCCGCCAAGAGCTTGTTCAACCCGAATTTGGTGAAACCAGTAGAATCCCCCCATTGCCAGTACCATTGTCCTCTCTGTTAAGAACCAACTCAAGACTCAGAACGCCTCACTTATACAAAGATTCGGCACACCACTACCCTCCACCATGTAAAGTATTGGAGAAACTCACAACTGCCATTGGACTCGAGTATGATCATGTGACTTTTAAACTGGGTCTCACTTTATATCCGATAACATAAAGGGCTTGTTTGGTTTGATGATAAAAAAAGTAAGGATAAGGGATTTCGGGATAAATAGAAAAATCAGAGATAAATGGGGATAATGGATTCTGGGTAAAAAAAATGAGGATTATGAATAATGATTGATAAATGGGGATAAATAATGGATTTTGGGTAAAAAAGTGACGATAATGAATAGTGATTGAAAAGTTAGGATAAATCAATAATAATTGTTTAGGGATAAACGAGGATAACAGATTTTAGTGTATGGGGATAAAGTTGGGGACAAAAGGGTTGTCCCCGCGTATCCCCGCTTGGTACGGGTATAACTTTATTCTGGGTTAAGGGATTTTATTCCCGGTTTCGGGAATAACTTTGTAATGATCACTTGGAATAAGGGAAAAGTAGAGTGGTGAGTGGAAATAACTTTGTAATGATTACTTGAAATATGGAAAGGTGTTTGGGGGATAAAGTGTGCAATAACTAGTGGATTCGGAAATATTCCAGGAATATTCCCTCCTTAACCTGGGGTAAGGGTTATTCCCGTTTGGTATTTCCGGACCCGTTTAATATGAGGTTAGAAAAAATTACGTTAAGGGGAAATAGCGTTAGAAAAAGTGAGGTTAAGAAATGAGGATAAAAAAAAATAGAATGATAGTGATAAATGAAATAGATAATTGGAAGTTACACCATTTTTGTGTAACTTGTTGATGGGTACACCCATGTCTTTAGATTTAAGGGTTAAGCACCAATTTTCATCAGTTATGGTAGTTATGGGTGGTTATTTTTAACTTTAGGACCTTTCTAACCCTGTTACATCAATTGCTATTAATGTGGGCATCATGCAGCATCAATTGCTATTAATGTGGGCATCATACAGCTGTATTCTCGGGGGCCAATCGTAGACATCCAACCGGCTACAGCCAGTGGGCTTCCAATTATCTAAAAAAGGGGGAAGGGGCTCCAATTATCTAAAAAGCTACAACCAGTGGGCTTCATAACTTTACTCCAGCCACGTCTAGTACAGTGGACACGCGTCGGTTGTGGAGAAAGGTAAGGAGCAAAGGCGTCGCTAGTTACTACCGATGCTTGTGGCGGTGGGGAGCGACATTTATATGGACACGTGGCCTTTTGTCGCGGTGAGCTCGGGGCAAGCGGATCGGACGACGGGATCCCGGCCAGCGTGGCAGGAGGTGTTACACCCCTTTCTAAAAGCTCCATCCACTCATTGTTCCACACATGGATGCAATTGTTTGGTGTTACGTTGTTCCGCCGGTAGATGATAACATTTTCAAAATTCTGAGGAAGTGGATGTTGACTTTATGACTACGCACCCGTACGGCTCTTTTCTCTCACACCCGTACGTACACAACATCATTTCTCTCATGTTCAAACATACGCTACTCAATCTCACGCGGGTCCTACATGCCCATTAATATCCTACGCACAATTAATAGCTATCAGGGAAAGAGACGGTGAGAACTCCAGCTTGAACTTGGACTTTTCACGATTGCATTCCAGTATTCTTTTTTCTCTTTTCTCTTTTTGGTGATCTAGTCCACTACTTTTCATGGTTGCATTCCAGAATTCTCTTTCATCTTTTCTCTTTTTGGTGATCTAGTCCACTACTTTCACGATTGCATTCCAGAATTCTCTTTTCTCTTTTCTCTGTTCTCTTTTTGGTGATCTAGTCCACTACTTTCACGATTGCATTTCAGAATTCTCTTTTCTCTTTTCTATTTTCTATTTTCTCTTTTCTCTTTTTAGTGATCTAGTCCACTACTTTTCATGGTCGCATTCCAGAATTCTCTTTTCTCTTTTCTCTTTGTGTCCACTACTTTCACGGTTGCATTCAAGAATTCTCTTTTCTCTTTTCTATTTTCTCTTTTCTCTTTTTAGTGATCTAGTCCACTACTTTTCATGGTCGCATTCCAGAATTCTCTTTTCTCTTTTCTCTTTTCTCTTTTTGATGATCTAGTCCACTACTTTTCATGGTTGCATTCTAGAATTCTGATTTATGAAGTATGTTTTTTCTCTTTTTAACCACAATTCTCTTTTTCTCATCATGAATAATACACATGTTTTATCTAGAATTCTCTTTTCTCTTTGTGGTTGATAAGCATGTTTGATCTAGAATTCTCTTTTCTCTTTGTGTGTTTAATGCACATGAATGCCTCCACTGTTCTCTTTTCTCTTTGTGCTTGATAATTCTCTTTGTTGAATTCTCTTTGGAGAATTCTCTTTGGAGAATTCCCTTTGCAGAATTCTCTTTGTAGAATTCTCTTTGCGGCTGGGGAAGCAGGGGGGCGGAGGATGGATTTGGAGCAGGGGGCGGAGGGCGAGTGGCGGAGCAGGGGGGCGGATCGGGGCTGGGGACACGGGGAACGCCGAATCGGGGG
>OY986966.1:527877-777040 GCA_963920575.1 Narthecium ossifragum
GGGAATGTATTTTGCAATTTGTGAAGATTAAGTGAATGTTTAACTGTCCATCATATGAATCATAAATGTATGAAGTTAGGTATCAAACTTGATTTTAGTCCATACGTCCTCTTATTGTTTATCCCTTTTCTTGTGCCACTATAACAGCAGCAAGGAACCAATCGCTTAAATGGATGTTGTTCATATGTAGCTTTTATGCCATTTATTGCCTCTAGAGTCGTTGAACACTTGATGGTATTTCCATGAAGGTTTATTTCCTGTAGGTGTTTTTGACGTTCGAGTGCAAAAGGTTGTGTTGCAGGGTCTCTAGGTTCATAGACATGAGGAAAATAAGAATGTAGAGTGCTTAATCTAGATTTTGAATGCTTCTTTCTTCGGAAGGGTGGCTTTTAATCCTTCTGGGGCAAGAAAGATGTGAATCAAGAACCTTTTACACTTTTCAAGTAGGCTCCCTTCCTTAGCATAATGACCACAAGAGGTTTCAACTCTTGATTTTCTATTCTTTCTAGAACATTAGCCATATTCTCATGTGAAAGTATCTCATGATGATTGGACAACGTTGTTCATTTGTATGGTATCAGTTGACTAGGTTCTTTTGCTATCACATGCTTATTCAGTTTAATTTTTAAACAGCAGCATCTCTAGTTCCACAGAGCACATAAAACCATTGTGTGCTCTTAGGTTTGCAATGCATTGAATCCTATCACAAGTACAACTTTTTTGGTATCCTTGCTTCCAGAACCATAATTGTGATGAGAGGAAAAAAAGTATCTTAAGCAAAGTACATGATAGGGAGAATAAACGCCTGCAGCTTTACTTTGGTTTCCTTTTCTTTTTCATTCATATGGTTGTCAATATAGAAGTTTGATTCTTTCTAAAAATGTGGTGACACTGGTTCCCTTAAGCTTACTTGACGATGGCACCACTTCTTAAATTCTTCAACTAGCTTCTCTTTAATGAACTCCAAGTGGTTTGCTCATTGTTTTCTTTTGGTAAATAAAGAAAAACTTATTCCTACTCATTTTTAATTTTCAGGTTCCACAATACATGGCTCATCTGTCACAAGCTATGATCAACAACCTATGTCTATACTTAAAGCTGCTGAACCAAACAATGTTCCAACTTCTGTGCCCAATGCCTTATCTTCTAACAAGAGAAAATCTTCAAACTCTGCCCCCAAAATGCCTCCAGCTCCAAAGAAATTACATGGACAATGTCCCACAGATGCAGGAGGTACTTATATTTGTCTTGAATTGTTTAGCAACTCTTTTGTTTTTTCTTTTTCTTTTTGGCTGAAAAGTTACTTTTTTCCTCTTTCAGGTGCTATGCTAGCCTCACGAGTCTCAGGAAGCACAAATACTAAAGAAAATAGCGAGTGTTCATCTGTTCAGTCGGTATCTGAAATACTAACTAGATCTAATTCTCCAGTTCAAGGATCAACTGCCACAAAGAGCTTATTCAGTCAGCCAGCAAACTCACGAAACTATTCTTCCCCGAAAACCCCTCCTCAAGCACTCCCCTCTCAAGTTGAAAAGTTGGCTTCTCCTCATAGTTCAGTGTGCATGACTGATGCCTGTAACTCGCAGGGGATTGCCTCATCCAACTGTTCTCTAATCTCTTCACAGACAATCATAGTCAGCCCTCTCAAGCGTGTGGGTTATTATGCTTTTGAGAAGAGCTACCATGTTACCTCATCACCCTTTAGATTAAATCCAACAAATGCAAGCAAAAGAGAGCAAGTGAAGGGGAGGCTAAATTTTGATGCATCTGATGTGCCAAAGACTTCAGAAACAACAGTTTTTGCCGAGTGTACTAACTCCTCCACTGATGAGGAAGCACAGGGGTTTGACTTTGATCTTTCTGACCTTGATATTCTTAGTGGAGATCTCTCCTTCTCCCAATTTCTGTCAGACATTGAACTTGACTATGATGGAATTCCTAGTCATCAAGCATCAATCCCTGCTGATTCCATCCCAGGGTAATTTTCAGTATACTTTCATGTGCTGCTCTCTTTGTATTGTTTTTTTTTTTTTTTTGCATTGGCCTTGGCCTGCATAGGTATCAATTATTTGCCCTCTGAATTAAACAGGTCAGGACACAATTTAGATAATGGATCTGCAGTAACAGAAGCTTTACTGAACTCTTATCCTCCAACACTGGCAGTCTTATCTGAAGGAGACATGAAGACTGAAGGTCATAAAAAAATCACGTTCTACAAAAATTTTGCACCTTTCACTATTTGCTGCTAGCTACTTCATTAGGAATATCAATTCTGACATTTGAACTAATGCTTTGGATGTACACAGCTCCTGATTCTGTGACCTCAGTACGATCTATAAGGAAGTGCATAGTAGTGAGCCCTGGTATGTTTGTTGTCTCCTCCCTATATAACATTTCCTCTTCTGAAAATTTTGCTGATTACTATATGAGTTCCATAGTGAATTATACTTCCATTCATGTGGCTACTGCAGCTAAGACAAGAAGAAAGTCTTCCTTGGAACCCACAATATCACCAGCAAAAGCATAGGTATCTTTCTGGAGATGGGAATTCTGAATGCTGGACTTCCATGGATGACTCAAAGTTTTCACAGCTCCTAACCCAATTATTTTACAGTCAAGGTTGTGTATGTTGTTATTAGAACAACTCTCCCTCTTTCGTGACCTATTAATTTTCCCTCTTGTTTTATCATCAATGGGAAATCCTGGATAGCTTGCTCAATCCGCTAGTCTCGTGTTGCATTGGTGTGGACTTTTATTCACCCGATGTATATAATCCATTTAGTTATACACGACAATGATATTTGGGTTGTGGTGAGGCTGTTATAGTGTTATGGTTATAGTGGGCTGTATTGGGAGCCCAACCCTCGTAGAGGGCTAAGCATTCCTGGCAAAGCCTAATTGTAACAGGCCTAAGTATGGGCCGATGGATTACATTAATAGCTCTCGTCTTCAGACGGGTCTGTACGTTGCAAGACAAGAGCCTACTTTCTTAGAACTGGTCCAGGCACGGCGGCCAGGGGAAACCTTGCAAGTCCAGCAAGAGATCATCTGTGGTGCTCACGTGACGCAGAAAAATGAAAAGGGAAAGGCGAGCAATCAGCGGCATTTCATAACGATTCTTATAACTGATCCAGAAGAAAGGTATCCCTTCAAGGGGTGACAGGACAGGGTTTGTATCTGATTGGCTATCTTTTTTTGTTTTTTGAGAAGTTGAGCCTGAGCTAGAGCCTTAAAGGATTACACGGAACTAAACTCTCTCACATGGGCATCATGAGCTAGCTCGTTTATCTTTACATTCCACTCTTTAGGTATGTAAACTAAAGATAAATTAATAAAATTTCCCAAGTGCCATCAAAGATCCAAAAGTAACTTTCGGCAATCATTATTGATAGGCATTCGCGCATTAATCATATCCACAGCAAATCTAGAGTTGCTTTCAACCAATATGCTTGTCAGGCCCCGTCGGCTAGCCTCCTGAACCGATGCCAGAATTACAAAGATCTCTGCTTGAAGCACCGAACTAGCTGACGATGCCAATGATAATTCCCGAGCTTGCTCAGACCCCTCAAAGCAGACGACCCCAACGCCTATTGATCCCTGTGCTTTCTGGCCATTTAGGAGGAGAAACTTCCTTACCTATCGCTTAATGCTGTGGCTCAAACTCGGAATCGCATCCTCCTCTTGTCCATGGACCACGCTGCACCTCCTCTTCCAGAGAGACCAGAGAGTGTAACAAATGCTTGATTGGGTCAACTTAGTAGCATTTGATTTCTAGGGCTTGAGTATCCAGTCCAAGCACAACGAAAGATTTATTGAGTGAGGATCCAGATCAGAGTCCTCCAACACAAACCTCCAGATAGCGGACGCCACAACACACTCAAAGAAAATATGATCCAAGGTCTCCTCCTTTGCACCATAGGTAGGACATGCTTTATCACTGATTAAACTTGGTTCCCATAGCCTATCTCTTGAAGCTACCTCCCGTGCGTCAGCTTCCAAAGGAACTGCTGCACGCAAGGTTCAGCTGAGCTCCGCCAGATACTCCACCAGCCTGGCTATCTAATGGATTAAAGAACAAGAAATAATTCTACTCTCGCTTTCTGATTACGGTCATGACTATGATATTTTTTATTGTGAATCTTGGATTAGAGAATGTACCAGAAATAGTCTGAACCTAGTTTTTAGATCGCTGGCATTACTATAATATTTCTGATTGTAAACGTTGCATTATAGAACGAGATACAATTTTAAACCTCAGTGACTATGATTTTTTTATGGTGCTAACTAACTGAGATTCTATGTTTGTAAAAACGTTGCATATGTACATAAGTATTGGTCATATGTGGGAACGCGTTCTTGTTTACCTGGTCTCAATGCCGTCCCATTATAGCTTAGCTTTTTTAATGAATTGAACCCAAGGGCTAATCAAATAGCTTAGCTATATTTGCACGAAGTCAAATGGCGATCCAAAATCCAGCCAACCACATTTGATTCATGACCATATCAAATGGCTCTCCAAAGTCTAAGTCAAGCCCCTGTTCGTAGCTCATGTCTCGATCGTTTCCACGATCATAACATATGACTTAGTAATCAAGCACACCTCGACGACCAACGAACGTAGCGCCGACTGCGCTTCAATGGAACGCTTCCAACTTCCATACGTGGATCTCTCCGGTGGAGAACCTAGACTTACGACTTTAACTATTCAAAAAATAAAACTTCCATACATGGATTCCAAGACGCTAAGACAGACGCGTCTATTAGGAAGTTTCGTTAACTGGAGGCCAAGTGTCGATCGACCGTGTCCAAAGTCGTCGTCTTCGGACAATATTTCCGCAAAACTCTCTCTCTCTCTCCCCGCTCTCTCACTATATATAAGACCCAACAAGCCCTTCCTCTCTATTCAAAGCCATCAACGACACCTCTCCTCCCAACCTCACGTCCTCCTCCCCTGAATCCCTTCCGGTAAACAAAGAAGAAACACCCAACATAGCCATGGCTTCTTCTATGATCTCCAGGCTGCCCCTCGCCTTCCTTCTCTCCATGGCCCTCCTCCTCCCATCCGCTCTTGGTACGCACGTCTAATCTCATATATATATCAGCACTTGTAATTATACATGAGTTTGTTGTTTAAATCTTTTTGGTATTCATAAGGTTTAATTGTTGTTTAATGGTTGTTTGATTAGGTGGGTTGATCTGTGAGGACCTGCCGCGGGACCTGTGCGCCTTTGCGATCTCGTCCTCGTCGAGGAGGTGCTTGCTGGAGAGCACCCCGCAGAAGGGTGGTCGCACCGTGTACCAATGCCGGACGTCGGAGGTGGTCGTCGACGGGATGTCGGATTGGATCGAGACTGATGCTTGCGTGCGGGCGTGCGGCGTGGATCGCAGCGCGGTTGGGATCTCGTCCGACGCGCTGCTTGAGCCACAATTCACCGACAAGCTCTGCTCCCCGGATTGCTACCAGAAGTGCCCCAACATCGTCGACCTTTACTTCAATCTCGCCGCAGGAGAAGGTAATTAAAAAGGAACTTGGACTCGTAGTCGTATCTTGTATAGATATCTCATGCATGCACGGCTTAGAATTATAGGCACATAAGTTGCTTACAATCGGATCGCAACGGAATTTTAGCCGGATCGATTTTATTGTTTTTTTGGCCAAAATATGTCTGGGTTGTCTTTTTTATAAAATATTTTTCTAAAATACTAGGTCTATTTTCTAGAAAATGTGAAAGCACTAAAAATAAACTTTTTCACCTTTTTGTTAGAAAAAAACGAAAGCATATTGCAAAAAAAAAAAGAAGAAGAGGGTGAGTATATGAAAATATTTTTCAAAACAGCCACTTTATCTTTTTCTTCCCTTTTCCATCTTTAGCACACATTTCTTTTCCTTTTGTTTTAAGGTGTAGCCAGCTATAGGTATCTGCGATTGAATTTTTAGATACTTTTCTAAGCACGATGACTATGCGCCTTGTAGTTGATCTCAACCGTCTAATCTTCGTCTGACGATCGAGATTAACTAACTATTAGAAGACCCGCAATAGGTGGAACTATCGCAGGCCCACCAAACCCATTGCATGCATTCACGTATCACAGGCCCACCAAACCCATCTCACGCGTGGACCGAGTCGTTGTTTCATGGCGGTGGGACTCTTATTATAGGCTTGCGGTTGATATCAAACAATGTTTGACCAGTACTATAAAAAACCCATGTAAAACCTTCACCCAATAAGCCAAAGACTTCGGTAATTGAATATTTGAATTCTTCTTCCCTTGGGCTCGAAGCCTTCTGGAAGCCTCGTCTTAAGCCGGCTCGAGCTGGGCCCCTTGTTGTTCGGGCTGAACCGGGACATTAGTGGGCCTTCTGGCCCACAGTAATATACAGTAATATAATATAGAAGTTATTACGTAAGCGAATTTGGCCCACCTAATGGGGAATGGCTACAATGGTTGCAGGTGCGTTCTTGCCGGACATGTGCGCGGCGAGGCAAGGGAACCGTCGTCGCGAGATGGTGGAGCTCCTCAGCTCCGGGGCCGCATCTGGTCCCGTTTCTGGCGGCGTCCCTGTTGCCAGCGGTCGGAAATACTTGAACATCGCTCCTTCACCCCTGGCTTCTCCTCCTGCTTTCGCCTAATTAATCTCTCTTTCGCGCCTCTAGTGCAAGCATTGTTACCATTGGCTAGCACTTCTTTGTTTACATATATCTATATACATGTAACTGTACTGTACATCATTCATTGAGTGATTACATGTCACCGGGGAGGTGTTTGAGGATGTCTTTTGTATGGGTGTACGTTCTTTGTTCAGATATACCTCGTTATTTATTTCCGACATCTGTCTGATAGGATGCACTGGATCTTATATAATAGATTGATCGTGTGATGTTCTTTGTTTGTTGATCAATCGGTTTCTCTTTTGTTACGTAAACTGTGTATTTGCATGTCATGGTTTATAGCTGTGCTGGGAGAGACAAACAGGCAGCTTTACCTTTGGTGTAAATTAAGAGAACATAGTTTCACTTGCCTGCCTTCAAATTAGAACTACCAGCTCTATGAGTACAGGGCTTTCATCTTTCCGGGCAGGGAGAAGCAAAGGCTAAGAAACCTTGAATCCTGTTTTATCGAAAATGAAATAAGCTGGAAGACCCATGATGATTTCCAGCGATATATAGTAGTAATCCAGGTATTGTACTAATTAACAGTGAGAAGCTCTTCAATGAATAATACAAACACTTCATAGGCATATATGCACTCGATCTTTGAGGAATCAGAGAAGGATACCATGGCCATACCTCGCGAGCTAATCAACATATAGTTATACAAGACTGCAACTTTTAGCCCCATTACTCACAAGGAGTACATAGTGCGATCTGTGGACTTGTAGGCTTCATTCTGTGATGTGTTACTCAGTGCAGCCACAAAAGCATCCTTATAAATTACTGGGTAGATAAGATTGATAACTTTTTTTTTGCCTTTGTTCTATTAGATAAGCGAAATGGCTAACTAAAGCAAGCTTACAAGTTACAATATATGAGGATATATGCATCATCACACCAAATTAATCAGCTAGCGCACAAGAAGTTCAACAGGTTTTATGCCAGAGATATATGCATCATCACACCAAATTAATCACAGGCTTCATGCTGTCATTTGCATCTGATAAAAGGCAACAAAGTAACGTCATAAAACCAGCAAGAACCAGCTAGCTAGACAATGGAACACATACAAGAAAACTAAAGGATCGTCGATTTGGTATGAGGCATCAAATTACATGCATGGTCCATATCCAGCGAGATGTTTACCCTTTGGAGTTAAGGAACCCTTGTTCAGATGATTGATTCTTTAGCAACTGGGGTACGTACGTGCTTCTTTATTTCAAGAAAACTCAGTAGTGCATTCACTATAGAATTTTGTTGAGATTCAAACGCTAGGAACCAAGAAGGTTTTTTTTTTTTTTTTTTTTTTTTTGCTTCAATTGAGCCCGAAGGCTAGGTGTTACAACTCTTGAATCTAGCTTACACTACGGCCCCAACCGAAGGCTAGGAACCAAGAAGGTACGTAGTAAGAGATCACTGGAAAAAATAACAAAGCTGCATCAAATCTTAGCTGTAGATCAACGCATCAATTCTTACTCAACCTTGAAGGTATATATATATCTAACTATATATCTATCTATCTATCTAATTGCGTATGTCTATAAACTTATAAAAGATCAAAATGAGCACCCATCTTTACCTCTTTGTCTGTGTTTTCACAAGAGGCAACATGAATTAAATAAGATCATAGGAACTAAGTTTGTCATCCTAAAATAAATAACCTTCATGGTCTGCACAAGAGGGTATTAACTCAATACAGGAATTAAAATCTCGAGATAGCTAAGTGTGTAATCAGGTAAATTTCATATCAAGAGATCTAATTAAACACAATAGAGGATAACGTACCAAGCATATTTTTATCGAATTAAACCATGGTAAGGGATCGAAGAGACGAAAATCTCCGGGAAGCAAGATGGTGGATCGATCTATCTCCGAGAAAAGAACAAACCAGCATGATCAATTGATCTGCAACCAGATCTCTATTGCAGCTAGAGGAGCAAGATCATGAGAAATAATGGAAAAAAGGAAGAATTCAAAGAGATCGCATGATCCTGAGACCCATATATTTATATATATATATATAAATGCTAACAATTTGGATGTGCCAAGGATCAATGCGATCCCTTTGGATGCTTCCTTCAGCCATTGATGATAGATAGCTCTCTCTCTCTCTCTCTCCCTCTCCCCCCCTCTCTCTCTCTCCAAACCACAAACAGTCACAAACAGTGAAGAGGCTCTGAAAGAGCACTCAGTTTAAAAGCGTTATTGGAACCTTCAGGAGCCCTAGTTTTACAGCAGTGAATACAATGACCAATATGGCCTCTTGGAGGAACTAGTACTATATTGACAACAGGAGGAGCCAAATTAAATGCATGTCTCACTTTCAGCTTTCAAAATGGCATGTTTTCACTGTCTAAAAAGAGTACAAAGCTATCGTCAATCGTCTCAAAAGCAAGCTTCAATTATATTGTAGTTCTAACATGCATAGAATCAATTTTTTACAAATAATTAATATAGAAGCAAATAAGTAATCTACAAGAAGTAGAGGTGGCATGGCAGTCACTGTTGTCGCAAGTGATTTGAAACAGAGAGTATTCATCATATGGGATCTCATTGACCCATTACATGCAAGGGTGCTATCCAGGTCCTTGCTGCCTCCTTTGTTGGACATAAATTTGGTTCCAGCCCCTCTTGTCACCCAAGCAGCAGAACAACAGAGCCTAATTGGTTGTAGCCTGCCCCATATGCCTCCACACACCACTCAAAAATCCCTTTACCAACGTACAGATGCCACTATTGCTCCAATAGCCACCATAGTTCCATTGCCATGATGCCTAGCTATTAAAGCGAACCTGTCGGACGACCCATTAAGATCATGGACATCCATTCACTGTGTTCATCAGTCTCCTCTTGTAAGGCTTGCATCAATGCATAGTTCCTTCAGTCCTAAGCATCACAAGGCTCAAGTATGGGTTCCATAAAGAAGGTCCGCCACAGAATAGCATAGTGTGTAAGGTAGATGCGCGCTGTCCACTCAATTGCCTGCCACTTAAGTGTTATGTGGTCCATGGTGGCACCTGCATTGTTGCATATGGGATGCTCTCACACTACTATATATATGTATACAAGAAGTTGAGTGGAGGGGCACTGCTGATATATGTTTAATATATGTGTCTCCTTGAGCTCATTGCTATTGATGTGAAGGGAGTTCTTATTCCTTCTAATGTTTGTCTACTTGTAAAGATAGGCTTTTCATCTAATTGGGAATATATGGGGGTACTTTTATGAATATGATATCCTTTACCAAAGTAAAATACACCATCATATAGCTTCTTGATCTAGCCTTTTCTTTACAGTTGAGCTGATCGATAATATTGACTTTGGAAACAATGAATTTTTTTCATACACAATAAGACAGGGCCAAATATATGTAAGACGTCTAATTTGAGATAACCATTAACCGCCAAAACTTGGGGTAATAACCAAAAACAGACAACAAGCATATATAGGAAATATAAACTTGATCAAAATGAGTGACATCTAGCATATTTCTTTCAATAAGTTGATCAGAATATTAGGCCATATTATAGAGAGAACCAATGACTGCTAAAGGGCCTAGTTGTGGACAAGCTAACGGGCCACCCATAACTGCTTGTGGTCCTCTTGGCCTAGTGCCATTGTGGCAGTGAGCAATCCAGAGCTGCGTCGCCGTATGTTCGCTACGTCGATGAGACATGCATGGGGAAAAGTGGGAGGAAAGGTGTAACCTTGTTTCAGAGATCTCTGAGAGCCCAACCCAAACGAGGGGGGGGGGTGGGGGGGGGGCGGGGGGGGAGAGAGAGATGGGGGCAGAGGGAGAGCTGCCACCTCGCCTCTTGATCCCACTTCTCCTCCTCCTCCGGTAGTCCTCGGCCTGCAACCGGCGGCGCTCATCGACCACGTTGCGCGTGTGGATTCCTTCTTCCTTGACCGCATCCCCGGGGACCTTTGTGGCTCACAGCAGGTCCTCTCTCTATCTGACCGCATCACCAGCGACGCGATGGTGGCGCTGACCACATCCGCCATTAACTCTCTTCTCTCTCCCTAGTTCTCTCTCTCTTACCACGTGTCATTACTTTATTCATTAATAAATATCAAAATTAGTTAAATTAGATTTGTAATTAGCACATGTAACGGGACGTTGACTTTTGAAATTAAAATACGCATATAAGAAATTCGTTAGGGTATAAAAAAATTCTTTTTATTTTATAAGATATCATATTACATATCATCCAAAGTGGTACCAAAACGTATTTTACCATAATTTTATTTTACCCAGTATAATGGGAACTGTCTTTTAGGGCTTGGGAAAAGGGTAGGCTTTAGCCGCAGCTCTGGGCCGGATTAGGGGAGCTCCATAGACTGTGGGACGAACGAAGCGCGTTGAAGTGGGCGTGCCACCAGAGCGTGCCCTCCTGGTTGATGATCTTGAACTTGTACATGTAGTTGTTGCTGGGCTGTATTGGGCATTGGGTAATATAGCTCAGCCCATGAGCCCAAGGAGTTAGAAGCTGGAATATTCCATGCCTTTGCATACCCAAATAGTTAGTCATATACAAAATCATGATCACAGATCACCCACTAACAAAATCATTATATATGGTGTTAGGTATGTACTATGTAGTAGGAAGCACATATGAAATTATTCAATCAAGCCTAGTTGCCCTGGCATTAGTCTCCTTGTTTAATTAGGAAAATAAAACAATGACATAACTGATAAAAGAACATGTAGACTGACAGAGATAAGCTTCAATCGATTAATTGGCTTAATTGGGCTTGGGCTTGGGCTTGGCTGAGTTCTGGAGATCACGGTCGTTTCTAGTTCCAGACTGCACAACTTTGATTATTGCTGGCCTTCTTCAGCCTCAATGTTCACAGTCTCCAGAAAGAACAGTTGACCTTTTTGCTTCATCGATGAGATTTTTCTTTCTAGAAACCAATTTTTTTTATAAGTTACCTTTCAGATGTCACTTAGCCCAAAAGTTTGATCATAGAAGACTAGCCATGGCCTTTCTCTCCCTGATGACGCCATTCGTGAGTCCATGGTTGATGACAGCAGTGCATAATTGACATAAAAATGTAGACGATGATGGATTCAAGGCTCCTTTTTGGTTGCCGATAGCTAATTAGGTGACACACTCAGGTGGTAGGAAAGAATACACCAATGAGGAGAGATCATGCAATCATGCAGGCAATTGAGCATCATCCTTATACCCCATGATGGGTATCTATTTTTATGTCATGCTGCCACAAGGGAATTATTTCGTGGAGTTGCTGAAATATCAACGTCCTTGCTCCAGCCGGCCTTGCAAGGAAGAAAGATGGGTTTCCGAGCTTGGTATTGACGGCATGATCCAGAGATGGCACCCTAGTGGATGTATACGTGACAGTCAGGGGTTGTTTGATTGGGGGTGAATCGGGGTGATGCACCCTGAGACGTCGATCATGTGTTTGGTTCAGCCATACGTCAGGAAATGCATGTACTGTGCGATGTATATTTTAGACCAAATCATGCATCATATGAAATGACCGTTTCATGTTATGCACCCTCCACGGTGCACTGCCGTATGCACGGCCCCGACACATGTACCCTCACCACCCCCCAACATCTATCGTCAAAGCCGCTTCTCCTCGTTCTCTCTCTCACCACCTCGTTCTCTCTCTCACCGTCGATCCACTCTGGGCAATAGAACCCCAGCTCTTCTCCGATGGGTGAAACCCGAGGTCACTGCTGTCAATCCACTCCGGCTACCGTTGAAGCCCCTTCTCTTCACCCCAATTTCTATCTCACAGTCGTCGTTCCATTGCAGATATGAGGAGCGCTCTACGGATCCAAGAAAACCCAAAGGTACTGAGCACCGCTTTGATCCCTATTCTTCTTTCTCATCAATTTTCTATTTCATCATTGAGTATTTACTATTCACCTCTGGTCCATGCATCGATCGTAGTTTCAGCTGTCTAGCTCAAAATGTAGCCTTCAAATTTAATGGTCGATCCATGCATCCACCGTCAAATTGGTCGTAATATACAAAAAATAGCATTCATGCTCCGTGGTCGATATATGCATCATCCATCACATCGATCGTGAGCCTCTGTCATGAAAATGACACCCCATGGTTGATGCTTCGTTCGACCACCAATCTTGATATTGCTTCGTTCGACCACCAATCTTGATATTGAATCCACATGTCTCGCGATCGATCCGTGCATCATCCACCACATCGTCCACCGCCATGAAACATTTAAAAAAATCTTTCCCTGTAAAACAAACAACTTCCGTGATTGACCATTGCATCGATCGCGAGGCTTTGTTAAGATTTTGACACTCCATGGTCGATGTCTGGATCAACCGCCAACCAAATTTCAATTTTGGCTAAGTTGGGTGCCTCGTCCGTGCCACCCTACGATTTATCCATCCATCGACCACTGGTATAAGAAATTCACAAATTTGGATTTTAAAGTTTCTTATAAATATTAAACTTATATTCTATCATTCAATACATATTGGCATCATCGAAACAAGATTAGGAATCAATAATAATATTATTGTATTTATAAAAGTGTATGATTAGCAGCCAAATTAGTTAATTAGACAAATAATAATAATCTTATCTTTGTTATTTATAACAACTGAAGGTAACCTCACCGTTATGGTAGTTGGTGATCACATCTCATCGATCCAGTCTCCCTAGACGACAAACCAAATATGGGATCATCCCAAAGGTAAACCAAATTGCAACATAGGGTGCATCACATGGCCCATGCTTCAAATAATCTCAGCAACCAAACAAGTGATTGAATGACCATGCATCTCACGATTCCTTTGCACTAGCGATTCGAGCAATCAAATACCCCCTTATTTTTAGTGGGTGCGCTCTGCCAGCTCGTTGCTAGCTAACAATGAGGGAAGTCCAGCGGTGGTGGAGGGACCGTGGTATCTGGTGTTGGGCCGTTCTCTACTTCAAAAGCCATTGCGAGGCCCCTCGCCAGGTGGGAATCCAGGTGGCAATGCATGAACCATACCCCTATGGATCGAGGCCATTTCAAATTAAAGATAGATCAATTCATGCTATTCTTTTCGTTGTCGAGATGTACCTAAAATGCAAGAGAATTAATGGCTCTGTACCTGGATTATTGGCGACGAACCGGATGACCGCCCAGCCGGCCACCGGAATTCCAATGGTGTTTCTCACTTGGGGATTTACGAGATTGAATCTCTTGGGGTCTCTGGCGGGATCATAGGTCCCGAAACCCTGTGCCAACACGAAGAAGCTGAAGCCATGGAGGTGCATGGGGTGGTTCTCCGCCCCAATGACCGCTGTGTTCTGCAGTACCATCTCCACCGTCGCGTTATACTTGAGCTTCTTCAACTTCGTGCCGACCACTGGCGTAGGATTAATGGTATTCGCCGACAGGTTGCTGGTGAAGTCGAACACGACCGGCGGCATGTCGGGGAAGTCTGATTCATAGATTCCCCGCACTCCTTTGAAATGGGCCTCCAGCAATGACATCTTAGTGGGGAATTGGAAGGACACATTGTTCATGGTGCCGGCGAGGTTTCCACGAGTACACGACTCTTGGTCCGGACGGCAGGGGAGGACTCCCAGTCCACAAGTAACGAACATGTGTTCATGGACAGAGAGGGGTACCTTTGGCAAACCAGGCTTTTGGAGGCCGGTCAAGTTGCTGTAAAAGCGATGAGCAGTCGGGGTGTCGTTGAACGCCGGCATGACCGGCATCTTGGGCCGCTGGTGCTCGGCTGCTGACGGCGTCGTCCTCGTTTTGTAGTTGATGATGCCAGTGGTGGTGGTGGTGTCGAAGAGCGCGGGTGGGGACCTAGGAATTGCACTGATGTATGCGCTTGCTGCCATGTAGTAGCTGGCCGGAGGGGCGTCGGCCACCATAAGGGCGTCGACAGTCTGGCCAGGAGCTAGGACCAGCACGTCGGTGGCGTAGGGGGTGGTGTAGGAAGCATCCACGGCTACCACCGTGAATGCGTGCCTGGTGATCTTGAAGAACAGATTATTATCGACTGCAGCGTTGATGATTCTCAACAGGTAGGTCTCACCGTGCACGACGTTTAGCTTGAATGTTGCTGCAACCAGATCAAGTATGAGCAGGGCTGTTAGTTGATTTCTTTTTTTGTTTTTTTATTAGTTAAGTCTTTTATATCCTGCTTATGGTCCGAAGACTTTGCCCTTACATTTTCAACGAATCAAATCTGCGGTTTGGTCACTTTATTTTTATTTTTTATTCAAATATTAAAGTAATAATTATGAAATTATCATTATTTTACCTACCCATTTCTCTCTATTTTTTCTTACCCATATTTCTTAAACTCACCTTTTCTAACGCTATCACCTTTGACTCCACTTTTTTAAAACCCGTATCACACGGAGGCCGGGAGACTAACCGGTAACCGCTTGAGCTACTTGAGGACTTGTGTTAGTTGATTAACTCGAGACTTGGGTGGGGGTAATGAAATTACTTACTTTCCCCTGAACATTTATAGAGATCTCCCATCCTGCCGTTGATGGTGAATGCATCAGAGACGGGAGAGGGCTGTGCAGTTGCTAAGGCTTCCTTCTCTATATCCACCACATTGGCATTCCACCATTCTCCTGCATATCAAAACTCAAGTAGGTCTTTTTTGCGCCAAGAATTATAATGCCAGATAAACAATTAAATACTAGTAGAATTGGTTTCATTTTACCCAGAATGATGGGAACTTCCTTATAGGGCTTGGAAAAAGGGTAGGCCTTCGTGCCAGCTCTGGGCCGAATTAGGAGAGCTCCATGGACTGTGGCGCGAAGCGTGGAGAAATGGGCGTGCCACCAGAGCGTCCCCTCCTGGCCGATGATCTTGAACTTGTACGTGTACTTGTTCCCAGGCTTTATTGGGCACTGGGTAATATAGCTCGGCCCATCAGCCCACGGAGTTAGAAGCTGGAATATCCCATGCCTATCCATATATATACCCACGCTCAATTAGTCATATACAAAATCATGATCACGGATCACCCACTAACAAAGATCAAATAGAGGGGTTTTTATCTAGGGTTTAAATTTACCAGTGGATGGTGATGTTGTAGGGGGATTGATTGATGACATGAACGATCAAAGTGTCACCTTCGCGAGTGTGGATCGTTGGGCCGGGCAGCATCCCGTTTACCACGGTGATCACTCTTTCTTCGCACAGTCTCGTGACTGTCAAGTTCCCCACCTGAGCAAATACCTAACGTTTTAGACATCCTCTCTCTCGATATTATTTAAAGGGGACTTGTGGGTGCTAGTTTCTCTATTTCTTTTGTTTGTGGTGTCCCTAGCTGTTGTTTACATTTGTGCTTTTCTAATCCAAAAACAAAAGAACAAAGAAATCAAGGACAAATGTTTTTAATTAAAAAATCTTCATGAAAAATTAGACTCCTCAACGACTGCACCGGATTTAAATAAGTAATTGCTGATAGCCACTCGGCACCAAAAGTGGGGGCGGCTAATTAATTAATTACTAGATATTTCATGTTAATTCTGTCCATAAAAAAATGGCTTGTAGTTGTAGATTTATGAGGCTTGTTTTGGAGTTTGCTAATATACTTCAATGATACCTCTCGCTTCTAATTAACGTCTAGTGAGTTAATAAAACCAGGAAATGTAAGCAAAGGAGTGAGAAAACGAGTACGTAAAGATCTTCTTCTTTTATAATTACCAATAAATAATTAACGTTGCAAAAAAAAATAAAAAAAATCATGGTTTTGTTGGAAAATTCATTAACTGCTTGCTATTGGTGCAATTAAATTAGCAATGATCCATTTCTAAGCGCATCAATGGCCTAGCTACTTCATGTTAGGATGTCCTTCTTGGCAAGTGAGCTTAAGAAAGCAGTCACTCAGCATGCCCAATGTCACTCCTTGCTTGTATGATTCCACATTCAAGTATGTAGCACAGAACAGAACTAACAACGAGAAGAAAGAAACAATTATGAAGCTGCAAAGATAGATAGGCAGGTATTGCTTACATGGAATGTGTGCTCCACAACTGATGCATGAGTCACCAATCCCAGCAGTGTGAATGTGATCACGCACACCGGTAAGAATATAAACCGCGCCATGCTGCTCACGGACTGCTAGCGCGCAGAGAACTGATTGAGATAAGTGCAGAGCGCGCGCGCGGGCGGGGAGGATTTGTCTGAGAGATTTCTGAAGAAAGAGGAAAGAAGCTCAATGCTCGTATCCAGATGGTGTATAGAGAGAACCCACGTATATATGGTGGCCGTGCATTTATGGAGCTTAGGAATGTAGTGCCAAAGCTAGCTAGTGACGACGATACAAACTTAAAGTATCAAGGAAAGTCCATCCTCCATGCTTGCACGTAAGCTATTTCATTATATATGGTGTTAGGTACTATATAGCTAGCTAGCTAGGCAGCTAGCATATATTAGATTATTAAATCAAGCCTAGTTGGCCGGCCTGGCCTTAGTCTCCTTGTTTAATTAGAAAAATCAGACAATTACACGATAATTAATTGATAAAAGAACATGTAGTAGAGTACGTGACAGAGATGAGCTTCAATCGGTTAATTTGCTTGGCTTGCCCTTTAACTGGGTTTTTTGAGATCAGATCACTGTTGTTTTTAGTTCAAGCCTTGACAAGTTGATTATTGCTGGCCTTCTTCAGCCTCTATATTCATAGTCTCCCCAAAAGAACGTGCAGTTGACCTTTTTGCTTAATAGATGAGATTTTTCTTTCTTTCTAGTTACCTTTCAGGTGCCACGTAGCCCAAAAGCTTGATCATAGACCAGCCATGGGCTTTCTCTCCCTGATGACGCCATTCGTGAGTCCATGGAATTGATGACAGCAGTACATATAAAAATGTAGATAATGATGGATTCAAGTCATTAATTAGGAGACACACTCAGATGGTGGTAGGAAAGGATACATCAATGGCGAGAGATCATGCAATCATGCAGGCAATTGGGCATCATCTTTGTACCCCATGCTGTGTATCTATCTATGTCATGCTGCTACAAAGGGAATCAATTCATGGAGTTGCTGAAATATCAACATTCTTGCTCCAGCCGGCCCTGGGATTAACTAATCAGAACAAAAAAGTTAAGAAATATCGACATCATGCATGCTTAATTAGCGTGGTCGTATTTCTATGGAGGTTAGTTGTATGTCACGCAAATTAATGACTGAAATATAAATATGTAGAACATTTGTTTGGAGCTAAAACTACTTGTAATAAATTGCAAATTACTTGCCATTGTTAACAAAAATGGCAGATCATGTAACATTATCCATGTTGGACTTCAAAGATTTAAACCCATTAGGCCATTACCACATTACGCATGCAGATTCTTTAGCCTTCGTTATTCTAATTGTGGATAAAAATACATATTAGATATCAAATACAGTTTAAAATAGCAATTATTTTACCATATAAATTATTGTTCTGTTGATGGACCTTGCCAGGAAGACAGACGGCTACCGGTCTTGGGTTTGACGGGCCTAGAGATGGAGCCCTTACAGTGGATCTATGGATGTACGCTGATGACACCATGTTGCGCCGGAAGGCACCCCCAATGCAAGAATCCACCACCAATCGAGAAAGAAAACAAACCACACACCAACGAATAGAGGGAGAGAAAAATAGAGAACACACAAAGAACACAAGGGTTTAACGTGGTTCGGCAATAGCCTACATCCACGGGCGGCACGGCGGGGTCAATCCACTAATCAAGATGAAGGATTACAAAGTAGGGCAAAAGCCTCTCTCCAAAAGGCTCTCAAGCTCTCTCCAAAACCCTATTTTTCTTCCTTAGATATTAGGGTTACAAACACTCTATTTATATCCCTCCAAATAACCCAAACCCAGAATTAATCTGAGCCATCGGATTTGCCATCCAATTGGGTCCGATCGATCCTACTAGAGAGGAAGGATCGATCGATTTGCTTGAACGTCGACGGATCCCAGAAATCCCGAGTCCGATCGATCCTACAGTAGAGACGGATCGATCGGAACCAAATAGGAGTGATCCTTGGCGTAGGAGCGATCTTAGGATCGATCGCTTGAAGCTTCCTCCAAAACACCGTCCTCTGTCTGGGGAAAATGCAGAGCAGGATCGATCGCTCTATAGAGCTGGATCGATCATGCAGAGTCCGATCGATCCAACAAGTGTGAAATGAGCCAATAGTCATCAAATGCAAGAAGGATCGATCGGATGTTTGAAACAAGCCAAAAAGCCAAAGCCGGATCGATCGGATGTTGGATGGAGCCAAAAAATCAACAAATCTCCACCTTGGCGAAATTTCCAACATCAACCAAATAACCTCTTCATCTCCAAACTTCAAAGTAGATAAGTGCCAGCCGCCTGCAAATCGCGTCCGTAGACGCCAGACCCGAAGGTATTCAAACATGCAAAATATTGGCCAATTTCAAACAATGTTGGAACTTGACCCCAGTCACCACCTTGGTTAACATATCTGCAGGATTATCTGTAGTCCCAATCTTCTGAAGAAGAATATCTCCTTCATCCAAAATCTCCCGAACAAAGTGAAAACGGACGTCGATGTGCTTCGTTCTTGAATGATGAACTTGATTCTTTGCTAAATGTATTGCACTCTGACTGTCACAGTAGACAACAACGTGCTGCTGAGAAATTCCCAAGTCCTCAATCAAACCATGTAACCAAATAGCCTCTTTAATGGCTTCTGTAGATGCCATGTACTCCGCCTCCGTAGTAGACAAAGCAACTGTAGACTGCAAAGTCGACCTCCAACTCACTGGCCCTTTAGCAAGAGTAAAAACATACCCTGTAGTAGACCTGCGCTTATCCAAATCTCCAGCATAATCTGAATCCACATATCCAACTATATGACAATCCAGCTGATCATCACATCCAAACTTCAAACCAACATCTACAGTACCTGAGATGTACCGTAAAATCCATTTCACAGCCTGCCAATGCTTTTTCCCTGGATCATGCATGTACCTGCTTACCATACTAACTGCCTGTGAAATATCTGGCCTTGTACACACCATAGCGTACATTAAGCTTCCAACAACATTTGCATACGGAACTCGAGCCATAAATTCACGCTCCTCATCCGTCTGTGGATACAACAAAGCACTAAGTTTAAAGTGAGGGGTCAAAGGAGTACTCACAGGTTTAGCTTTTTCATCCATGCCAAATCGCTGCAGAATTTTCTTCAAATATTGCTTCTGTGACAAACAGACTGTCCCCTTCACTCTATCTCGCTCAATCTCCATGCCCAAAATTTTCTTTGCTTCACCAAGATCCTTCATCTCAAATTCAGTCTTCAACTGAGCTTTGAGCTTATTAATCTCCACCTTGCTCTTAGATGCAATGAGCATGTCATCAACATATAAGAGCAAATATATGAAGGATCCATCTCGTAACTTCCTGAAATAAACACAGTGATCAAAATTGCTCCTTGTATACTTGATACCTTTCATGAAGTGGTCAAATCTCTTGTTCCACTGCCTTGGAGACTGTTTCAAACCATACAGAGATTTCTTCAATTTGCAAACCAAGTTCTCTTTTCCAACAATTTTGAACCCATCTGGTTGAGACATATACAGATCCTCCTCCAAATCACCATGCAAGAAAGCAGTTTTGACATCAAGTTGTACTAATTCAAGATCAAACTGAGCAACCAAGGCTAACAAAATACGAATAGAAGAATGCTTGACAACTGGAGAAAATACCTCATTGTAATCTATTCCTTCTTTCTGAGCATAGCCTTTAGCTACAAGCCTAGCCTTGTATCTCAGATTGCCTTTTGCCAATTGATCCTCCTTCTTAGTGTAAACCCACTTGTAACCAATAGCTTTCTTTCCCAAAGGAAGTTGTACCAACTCCCATGTCGAATTCGTAGAGAGAGATTGCATCTCTTCATCCATAGCCTTCTTTCATTCTACTTTCTCAAAACTCTTCACTGCTTCTCTGTAAGTAGATGGAATATCATCATCAATAACTGAAAGTGCAAATGCTACCAAGTCTGTATACCTGGCAGGCTTTCGAATCTCTCTTCTAGGTCTATGGACTGCAATTGAATCTGGTTGCTGTGGATCCTCCTGAGTCTCCTCCTCATCTAAACTTGATTCCTCATTCTGAACATGTCTGCTATCCATCTTCACTGGAACAACTGGAGCCTCAAACTCCACCTGCTGAAAAATACTCCTACCAGTACTCTCCTCCTGAGAGTTTTGCATATTTTCCTTCAACATGGATAACTCATCAAATTTAACATCTCTGCTCATAATAACCTTCCTGGACTGAGAGCACCAAAGTCTATATCCTTTTACACCAGTCTTGAAACCCAAGAATATTGCTTTCTTGGATCTAGGATCTAGCTTACTTTCCCTAACATGATAATATGCAGGGCAACCAAATATATGTAAAGAATCATAATCTGTAGCAGGATGTCCAAACCATACCTCAAGTGGAGTCTTTCCCTCATTTGCAGATGCAGGTAATATGTTGATGAGGTGACATGCATATGACAAAGCTTCAGCCCAAAATTCTTTTCCCAAGCCAGCATTAGACAACATACATCGTACCTTCTCCAGTAAAGTACGATTCATCCGTTCTGATATCCCATTCTGTTGTGGTGTCTCCCTAACAGTGAAGTGTCTAACTATCCCTTCATCCTCACATAGCTTCAAGAAAGGATCTGATTTGAACTCACCACCATTATTAGAACGAAGACATTTAATTTTTCTACCAGTTTGAGTTTCTATCATCTTCTTCCACTTCAAAAAATTATCTAACACTTCATCCTTATGCTTCATAGGATAAACCCAAACTCTTCTAGAAAAATCATCAACAAAAGAAACAAACCAATGCATACCTCCCAAAGATGCTGTCTTGGTAGGACCCCAAACATATGTGTGTATGTAATCCAAAATACCTTGAGTTTGATGAACTGCGGTGCTAAATTTAACTCTAGTTTGCTTGCCCAAAACACAGTGCTCACAGAAACTGAGTTTGCATACCTTTGCTCCTTTTAAGAGACCTTGCTTCATCAATCCATTCAAGGCTTTTTCTCCTGCATGTCCCAATCGCATATGCCATAGTCTGGTGGTATCTTCTAACTCATAATTTTGAGAAACAACTGCTGCTCCACCTACTATAGTGCATCCCTGTAGAAAATACAAATTCTTCTTTCTAATTCCTTTCATCACCACAAGAGCTCTTGAAATAACCTTAAGAACTCCACCTTTCATTGTAACTGTGAAGCCTTTAGATTCCAAAACACCCAATGATATGAGATTCTTCTTCAAATCCGGGACATACCGAACATCTGTTAACTCTTTGACTGTTCCATCATGCATCTCCAACCGGATTTTACCTATCCCTTTCGTCATACATGCGTTATCATTACCCATATAGACTACTCCACCATCCAGCTCCTCAAAGCTGGAAAACCAATTCCTATTCGGACACATGTGATAGGTACAACCCGAATCCAAAATCCACTCGTCAGTGTCACAAACCAATGCTGAACCAGTCAAAGCTATATCTGAATCTTCATCATCTGAGTGCGCTACATTCGCCTTCGAATTCTTATTGTCCTTGTTCTTCATCAACACAGGACAATCTTTCTTCCAATGCCCTTTATTGTGACAATAGGAACACTCATCCTTCGCAGGAATTTTTCTTTCAGCCGATGCACCCCTCGACTTCGATCGGAACTTCCCATGTTTGCCAAATTTCTTCTTCTCTGATCTACCTCGTACGATCAAAGCTTCTGAACCTGAATCTCGATGAACTTGCTTATCCAATTTCCGATACTCATTATTTATCAAAGCATTAGCAACATCTTCATACTTGATCTCACTTTTCCCATATAATAAAGTAGTAGTCAAGTGCTCATACGAATCAGGTAAAAAATTCAACAACAAGAGAGCTTTATCTTCATCTAATATCTCAACTTCTAAATTTTGTAAATCAGCAAGAATCTTATTATAACCATTCAAATGCTCAGACATAGAAGTACCTCCTTTGTATTGGAAACGGAAGAGCTTCTTCTTCAAATAAAGCCTATTCTCAATGCTTTTGGTCATAAACTTGTCCTCCAATTTCTTCCACAATTCCTTTGCTGAAGTCTCCCTCATTACAAAATACTTCTGATCCCTTGCCAAACAAAGCCTGATAGTTCCACACGCCAGACGATTGATCTTCTTCCAATCTTCATCTGACATCTCCTCGGGCTTCTCTTCCAAAGTTATGTCTAGTTCTTGCTGGAACAAGACATCCAAGACCTCGCACTGTCACATTCCAAAGTTGTTAGTTCCATCAAATTTCTCTACCTCGAACTTCGTATTCAAAACTGTGGATCTGGTCGCCGGTGTAGATTTCGACGACGACTCCTCAGACATCTTCTCGATGTGGATGGTGAATCAACTCCAATGCCTAGATTTGAACCTGAGCTCTGATACCACTTGTTGCGCCGGAAGGCACCCCGATGCAAGAATCCACCACCAATCGAGAAAGAAAACAAACCACACACCAACGAATAGAGGGAGAGAAAAATAGAGAACACACCAAGAACACAAGGGTTTAACGTGGTTCGGCAATAGCCTACATCCACGGGCGGCACGGCGGGGTCAATCCACTAATCAAGATGAAGGATTACAAAGTAGAGCAAAAGCCTCTCTCCAAAAGGCTCTCAAGCTCTCTCCAAAACCCTATTTTTCTTCCTTAGATATTAGGGATACAAACACTTTATTTATATCCCTCCAAATAACCCAAACCCGGAATTAATCTGAGCCATCGGATTTGCCATCCGATTGGGTCCGATCGATCCTACTAGAGAGGAAGGATCGATCGATCTGCTTGAGCGTCGACGGATCCCAGAAATCTCGAGTCCGATCGATCCTACAGTAGAGACGGATCGATCGGAACCAAATAGGAGTGATCCTTGGCGTAGGAGCGATCTTAGGATCGATCGCTTGAAGCTTCCTCCAAAACACCGTCCTATGTCTGGGGAAAATGCAGAGCAGGATCGATCGCTCTATAGAGCTGGATCGATCATGCAGAGTCCGATCGATCCAACAAGTGTGAAATGAGCCAATAGTCATCAAATACAAGAAGGATCGATCGGATGTTTGAAACAAGCCAAAAAGCCAAAGCCGGATCGATCGGATGTTGAATGGAGCCAAAAAATCAACACACCATCCATCCTGAGCCTATCCGGCTATCCCTATTATTGAGTGGTAGTGATTTCTTTCTCAAGATTTCTCCCAAGCTCTCTCACGTTCACTCACAACCAACCCTTTTTTTTCATAATACATAGTTTTCTTCATAATACATATATAGGTAAACAGCCACCTATATATAGGAAATCATGAGAGTCCTGTTATAATAGGAGACAAAATCAATTAATCTTACCTCTTTCTCACCCGTACATACTATGCCAAGAAAAGGTAAGTTGTTCGAAAGAGAGTCCTACTAGAGAACAAAGTTCTCCAGGATAAAAAAGGAGAGGAAAAAGATCTGTTGATTGGGTTGCTGGATTGATTCGTATTTTTCAATCAAGAGTGAGCCAATAATGGGATTTTTTTCGATAAAAAGGAAACTCTTGCTTGCTATAATAGTGAGTTGTATTGGACGTAAGTTTAGCCTCCACTGACTCAATATAAGGCATGTGTAATGCAAATGAGGCTTCTCATTAGTTGCTATATGCATGAGACTCAAAAAAGAAATCTCGCTTATTAACCCGTAGAGCCCTACCTAAATAATAGGGGGAAGGGTCCAGAGCCCCACATGCAAAAGACCATTTGACTAAATACCCTTGCACACTGTTTCGGGATAAAAAACCCAAACCCTTAAATCTTTTTCTTCTTGCAGCGTTTTGGACGCCACCACCCCAAACCCCATGCTCTCTTTCACTCAGCTTTCCTCTTTCTTTAATTACCCGTTTACATCTTTATTAGGCTTTCATCTTACAGCTGCTCACGACTTCTTCTTTCGCCCTTGTCTTCTCTAGCTAGATAGCCAACTTGAAGATAGATAGATATATAGGAATATAAGTCGTCTCATCTTCTTTGATGAACACTTAGTAGCCCATTGTTCTCCATGGGGTTGTCAGAGAAGGATGGAGTGGGAGTACTGGCTTCGCCAGAGGAGGATCCTGGCGCCCACATGCTTGTTGTCCCACCCGAAGGTGTTGTCCGACTGCTCGCCGCCGAGGGTTTGACCGTTGATCTGGATGTAGTTGAGGTAAGTTGGGTTCCTTGTGGCCATGTGCAGCCATGGAGCACCCCATAGCAGCTCATCCTTCATATGCCATTGATGTGCCAATGTACATGAAAGCCATTAGAAACAGAGCCTTTTTTTTTGTAAAAAAAGCTAGCTTTTGAGAAGAAATAGAGGAGATGAGGAACCTGGCAGCCAGAGTAGGAGCGGAATGAATTCTCGGATTGATAAATTCCCGGAATGATAAAAATCAAATTCTCGAAATGTCTCGGAATGATAAAAATAAAATTCTCGGAATGATAAAAATGAATTTTTATCATTCTCGGAATGATAAAAATCAAATTCTTGGAATGATAAAAATTATTTTTTTATCATTCTCAGAATGATAAAAATGAAATTCTAGGAATGTCTCGGAATGATCAAAAATTTTATTTTTATCATTCTCAGAATAATAAAAATGAAATGCTTGGAATGATAAAAATGAATTTTTATCATCCTCAGAATGATAAAAATGAAATTCTCGGAATGATAAAAATCCATTTTCATCATTCTCGGAATGATAAAAATGGGATGAATGACTTTTATTCTCATTTTTTATCAATGATTAAAATGGGATGCATGAGTGTTGTGATTCCCATTTTTATCAATGATTAAAGTCATTTTTGTCAATGATAAAAATGGAATGCATGACTTTTTTGTTCTCATTTTCATCAATGATAAAAATGGGATGCATGAGTGCTGTGATTCCCATTTTATCAATGATAAAAATGAAATGCACAAACTTTTGGTTCTTATTTTTTATCAATGATAAAAATGGGATGCATGAGTACTATGATTCCCATTTTTATGATAAAAATTTATTCTCAGAATGATAAAACTGCATTCTCGAAATGATAAAAATGAAATTCTTGGAATTTTTCTCATTCTCGGAATGATAAAAATGAAAAAGGTCACTAAGGTGGGTATGTGCAAATAGTCCTTGGTCTTTATCAGCACGTGCACAACACGTGGAATCAGCGACCGTGAGTTTAGACGGAGCCCAGGGGTCAATTGGGGATTCGGGGGGCAACCGATGCACCCCGCATCGGTCGCCCAACCGATGCACACGCGAACCGTTGGATCGTGTGTGCATCGGGATTCCCCCACCTCAGACGTCAGCGCCCCTCGATGACGCCCCCCCTCCCCCGCGACCTCCTCCTCCTCCACCTCCACCTCCACCTCTCCCTCTCCCTCTCCGGCCGCCTCTCCCTCACCGTCCTTCTTCCCTGTAGACTGGGCCTTCTTCAGCACCTTGTTTGGCTCCACATACCCTGTCACAGTCTCCTTCTGCTGCTTCCTGCTGACGTCCACTGATTGAACCCCTGCAGCAATGGCCAAAAAGCTTTGATCTTGGAACTCAGGACATCATCCATGAAAAGAGGAGATGAAAAGGTAAGTTATGAGCAAACCTTTCATGTTGGAGAGGGCATTCTTGACCTTGAGCTCACATCCCTCACAATCCATCCTGACCTTCAGCTCCACTGTGGTCAACTGCCTCTTCTTCTTGTGGCTGCCGTGGCCTCTTCCCAGCAAGTCAGAGAAGTATTCTAGGGTGCCGCCCATGCCCGTGATGTCCTCCTTTGTTTCCTTGAGTAGATCTTCTGAAAGAGAGAAAGGAAGCTAATATAGAGAAGGAGGTGGCTGTGGAGCAGAGGAAGCTTGTATATATGTCAGTGGGCTCCCCACCAGCTTCTTGAACCGGTACCTCCTTGTCCCGGACAGGAAGATGCCGAGCCCGGCGGCGATGGACGCGACGCATATGCCGTAGCCCCACACCCGCCCCAGGTTATCCTGGATGTAGACGAGCACGGTGACAGCGAGGAGGGAGGCGAGGCTGATGAAGAAGAAGAACCAGTTGAAGAACGTCATCATCTGGCTCTTCTCGCCGGCCGAGGAGGCAGAGGAAGCCGATGAAGGTGTCGGCGAGGAAGCCGCCGAGGAGACAGAGCATGAAGGATGTGCCCATGAAGTTGGTGACGGTGTTGGCGGCGGCGGCATTGCCGAGATGCATGGTGCCGGTCAAGTACGTGACAAGGTTCACCGCGATCCCCAACGTCGTCAGTCTCTCGTTCAGCTCCACCACTTCAAAATCATACATATATATATATATATATAAACTAGTGTTGTGATGGAGGCCGCGGAGGAGATCCTCAACGGCTCTGGCGGCGAAGAGGAGGAGGTGGAGGAAGAGATTGAAGAGGAGGTGGAGGAGGAGGTGGAGGAGATAGAGGAGGAGGAGGAGGAGGAGGGCTTAGGTGAAGGAGACGGTGGTGATGTCGGAGATGGTGATGATGTTGGAGATGCTGATGGTGGAGATGGGGAGGATGGGGAGCGTGGGGAAGATGGAGGAATCGGAGGGGAGACTCGTGGAAAGGTGTTAGATAACGTAGATAGTGCCAGCGAAGCCCGAGTGTATTCAACAAGCTTTTGCTAATTAGATGGGTTTTTTATCAAATAGATTTTTAATAGGGTTTTGGGATGAAAAAGGTCACTAAGTTGGGTATATCACCAATTAACCCTAAATAGTAAACCCTCCAATAGAAATATCATGTGCATTACAAGGCGGCATGTGTATAAATCTTTATTCAATTCATCGTAAACATCTTATATATCCTCGTTTTTCATCACGCTTCGAATGACTGTTTCTTAATTAACACACGGGGAAGTCATGTGGTGGTGGTAGAGGGAGAGTAGACTAAGAAGTACCACCAATTTCAACTTCGAAAGCCATCGCCAAGCCCCATGCATGGTAGATGGGCATCCAAATGGCAGTGCATGATCCATACGCCTAGATTACATTCAAATGAACAAATAGTTAGTTCCATTGTCACTTCAAGAACATGAATCATAATTTTCACAGGAGACATGCAGAGTGGCCAGCTTCTAAAATTAATTACCTGGATTGTCGGCGGTGAACCGGATGACTACCCAGCCACCGGCAGGGACAACGACGGTGGTCCTGTCCTGCGGATCGACCAGGTTGAAGCCTTTCCGGTCGGTCTCAGCGTTGTAGTTGCCAAACCCCTGTGCTAGAATAAAGAAGTTGAATCCATATAGGTGAAGATGATGGTTCTCTATCCATGGTGGTGCTGTTATTAAAGGACGCACCCAGTGGCGGAGCCAAGATTTTAATCCAACCTCTCCTTAATTACCAAAGCTAAGGACAAAAAAAAATTCAAAAATTCAAAAAAAAAATAAAAAAAAATAAGAATGCATGAAACACATGGACACACGTATAAAACATCTAAGAAGCTGAATTTGGGCCCAGCTATCTTGAAGAAGCTAGAGCTGGTCATTGAGTCCAGCGTTGATGATCCGAAGCATGTAGGTCTTGCATGCCCTGCACCACCTTCAATTTGTACGTGTCTGCGTATATGCATGTGCCATGATCAATTTCTCTAGCATCACAAAAATAGGACAGTTAATAAGCAGATGCTGGCATGTATGGTGATTTAATCACTCGCGCACTTCTATAGATCGCCCAACCTCCCATTGATGGTGAATCCGTCAGAGATGTTGGGTGGAAGACCTAGTGCAAGTGCTTCCTTCTCCAACTCTATCACGTCCGTGTTAAACCACTCGCCTGCACGTCCGTACGTGTCCATATATATATCATTCTTATATAATGTTATGGTTATAAATGAAATTTTTGTTGTCCTACGTGGCGGGAGAATGTCCTAGATGGAGTCTATGTGACATGATAATCCTAGGTTGAGGAGGGTTTGGTGGGATTGAGTTATTGGTGGTTATTGGGGTCGGGTTGGTGGTTACCCTGTCATGTGATAGGGGCCACAATTAGTTATATATATATATATATATATATATATATATATATATACATTTCGTACGACAAATACTTAACTGCATGCATTAATAGGCAACTGATAGATACCTAACAGGATGGGTATTTCTTTGTAAGGAATGGGGAATGGGTAGCCATAGACGCCGGCTCTTGGTTGGATGATGAGGGCGCCATACACAGTTGCTCGGTGCCAGGAGAAATGGGCGTGCCACCAGAGCGTGCCCTCTCGGCCCTTGATGGTAAATTTGTAGGTGTAACAGTTCCCAAGTCTTATTGGGCATTGGGTCACGTATGCCGGGCCATCGGCCCAGGCACTCCGTAGCTGGAAAACCCCATGCCTGCGTCATACGAGCCAATAGCTACAAGGAGCTGGTTTAATTTGAGGATTATTATAAGCTGTGAGTTTAATTACCAGTGGAAGCTGATGTTGGGTGGGGACTCATTTATGACTTTAGCAACCAAAGTATCGCCTTCGTGAACTTTAATTGTTGGCCCAGAAAATTGGCCATTCACTGCCGTAATAACTCTGCTCACACATAGCCGTTTAACTGTCATATTTTTTTTTTTAATTAAGCCTGATGGCTGGGGAGGAAAGAAGGGGTTACATAGCAGCTAATGGTGGCCAAGAGGGACCACTCCTAGCTGAACTAGCAAACATATCAGCTGCCGCGTTAAACTCGCGGGGGATATGAACAAACAGAACAAGAGAGAGAGGGGATGAAAGACTCCAGATGAGGAGCATGACTTTTAGAAGATCGTATGGCCATCCAATCTTACTGTTGATGAAGCTTACGGCAAGCAAGTTTGGAGTTATATTCGACCACCAAATTCGCTACCCATTTTGATTTGACTTCCGAGAGACCTCCTAAGATGGCGAGTAACTCTCCTTCCACAACTGATCTAATTGGTTGGCGATAGCTCCGTCGATCTCCGTCTCCAAACTTCAGCGTCATTTGAGAATAGGATAGATGTCAGCTCGGCATCACCAAAAGACACTGCTGCATCCGTTCTTAGGACATAAGCAGAGAGGATCTGCACTCGATCTCTAACCTGTCTAAATATGATGTTGGAGAGTTGCGCAGGTTGGAGCTTTTGGTTATAGAAAACCACGGCATTTCTTTCTTTCCACAGCCACCAAATCATGTAGACAACCACCTGATGACAAAATAGAAGAGATGATCAAGTCCCCAAAATTATTGGGTTAAAGTATATGCTCCTAGCTAGCGAGTTTTTTTTTTAGCTTCGGTTTGTCTCTTCAAGAAAAAAGCTAGCGAGTATTTTCTGAAATTTTTAATTTTCTACTCTACACCTAGATACGAAAAGATGAACTTCTTGGGGCCGGGCTAGGTTATTCCGGGTCAAGTGATTTTGAGGTTAGAAAAATTAGGATAATCAGTGGGGATAGACCAAAACATTTTTTTATGGGTTAATAACATCTTACTTCCCTATAGTTTGAAAATATGTCAATTTACCCTCTATATTTTAAAACGTGACAAAACGCACCCTTAATTTATCAATATGGTCATATTACACCCAATTGACCCCTTATATATGGGGTGCGTTTTGTTACATTTGGGTGTAATACGATCACATTGATAAATTAAGGGTGTGTTTTGTCACGTTTTAAAATATAGGGGGTAAATTGACATATTTTCAAACTATAGGAGAGTAAAATGTTATTAACCCTTTTTTTAATAAAAAAAATATGGCCAATTGTAAAAATCATGTATTGTTTACATAAATTATCTCTAAGTTACATGAAACTCCAGATGCAAAGAAATATAGAAGCGAGTTTTTTTTATTAATTGAGCCCGAGGGCTGAGAAATATAGAAACGAGTTAATAATACTATGAGAGGATTGCATATAAGCAGGTGACCATATAGAGTGGCTTACATTAAATGTGTGCTCCACCACTACTCCACGAGTCACGAGCCATGGACACCATGAGAACCAGAGTGCACGCTAGCATCAGCATAGCTCTCGCCATGGCCAAGAATAGAGGCAACGAAACACTAACCTCCAAGAAGGCTATATATACCTACTAAGTTGTAGAGACGTGTTAGTTAGGCCACTGCTACATATCTGGCATTCCTACAGACGTATGGCTGGAGAAGATTACTTAAACAAACACCGTCTGAAAGCTTGCTCGAGATCGCACGATGAGTTCCAATGGCTCAAGCAAAAGATTACGCTCACGCGCAGAATTGAACTCATATACCTGTTGATCACGTCGTACCTATCTAGCTTATGGTATGTGGTTAATCTGGAAGGATAGGAACTCTATTGTTTTCGGGGAGAAGGGGGATTCGGCTGAGGGCATTGCTTGCAGAATTATTAGGCTTGTGAATGAGTTCATGGGTCAAGAGCACAGGAGAGCCTCCGAAGCTGCTGTTCATACCGCCGGCACCGACGTCGTTGTGATCCAAACTGATGCCTCGGTGGATCCACTGTCCAAGACTGCCGCTATAGGGGTTGTTGCCTTGGCGAAGGATCGGAAGGAAGCCTGGGCTTGGGCTAAGCCAGTTGAGACTGGATCGATCCTTGAAGCTGAGATGTTAGCCATTCTGGAGGCGATGAGAAGGGCAAAGATCCTTGGGCTTAGAAGGTTAGTTATTGAGACTGACTCACTAATTGCTGTCCGGATCCTGAATGGGTTGGCTGGATGGCCCCCTGATCTCGAAAGGTTAGCGAAGAGCATCTGGTTGCATGTTCTTCTCTTCGAGTCGGTTTTGTTTTTTTATATCTCCAGGGATAGTAATGCGAGAGCCGATGGTGTTGCTCAAGCATGTCGCAGGACCGGGATTGTCTTAGACTGGACCTGTTAGCCAGTGTATCCTGCATGTTGTTTCGAGTCTGTACTTTATAGCCATTTGGCTCAACTAATCAAAAAAAAAAAAAATATATACGCAACTTAAAAATATATATATATATATATGTTAGCCAAAATAATGGCTAAATCATTAAATGACGGACACGTAAGCAAAAAGCAATTACTAAATGGACGATAACTACATAATCTTATCGACCAGATGAAACCTATCGACCAAATGAACGATAGAGTCTATCGACCAAATGGACGATAAAATATCGACCAAATGAAACGATGGAATCTATCGACCAAAATGGATGATAGAATTTTAACCAAATGGACGATATCGTCCATATGGCACCATCATTTAAAGGACTATGGACGATCATCGCCCAAAAGTCACAATTGGACATGTTACTCAATTTTATCGTCCAAAAGCAATTAACACGTGTGCCAAATATGATTAAAAAACATATGCAGGTATGACATGGACAAGAAACGATAAGTAAGCCAGCGTAATCATGACGTATGCAATGAACGAGAATCAACAACGTGTACTCTCCAAACCAGACACAGACGTGGGAGAAGCTGTTACGGAGCAGTTCGCGCACGATCTCCTCCTTCCACGCCATCAACCCTCAAGGCGGGAGCAGTTATTCAGTTCCTTAGTATAAATAGCTTCTCTTCTCCACTGTAACCCCCCCGACAACTTGTAACCTGCTCATAAGCATGGCTTTTGTTTCTTTTGTACCTGTAAGTTGATTAATAAAGCTTTCAGTTTGATTAATGGCGTCTTTTATTGCTTTCTTAGTATAATTTCGATAATGTAGTCGTTTTAATCGTCTTCTCCTCTTTTCTTTCTGTTTTGTAGTTTTAGATTAATGGATTTGTTTCCGTTTCTGTTTTCTGTTCGTTTCTTTTCCATAGTTTAATTAAGTTAAATTAGTTTTAAGTAAGATTAAATTAGTCTTTTAATTACTGTTTTCGTTATTCATGATCATAGGAGTATTTTAAGATTAATTTAGGTTTAATTAGTCCTTTTTATTGTTTTTGCTTACAGCTTTCTTTACTGTTTTCCATTAGAGTAAGTTACTGCTTTATTAGATTAAGTTAATCCATAGATTTAAATGCATTTCTTAGATTCAGTAATTTAAGTTGATCTTTTTGCTTTATTTAATTCCGTAGTTTTAGATAACTTAAAGTTTTTCTTAGGTTAATCTTGATAATTAGATTATTTAATTAGGTCTAATCTAGATTTCCATATTACTTGACATCTCTGGTTCATTAATTTGAAAGAATAGAACTCAACTGCAATCGTTTGATACTTAAGTGTGGAATAGGATTTTGACTTTGACTATTTGACCGGACAACGGTCGGATTTCCTCTCTAACAATATATATATAGTTGAACTGAGACTTGCTTCCTAGGGTTTCTCTTCCATATTGGGCGTGTTTGGTTCATGCGAAGTGACTCGGAAGTCACTTTTTGACTTCCGAGCCACTTCATGTGTTTGGTTGCTCGGAAGTGAGGCTAAAGTCACTTCAGCCCCCACTTCCAAATCACTGTAGCCAAAGCTGCCACTTCCCATTTTGACTTCGGGGCCTTTTGGCCTGAAGGCATTTCAAATGGCATTTGAAGTGGGAAATAATATTAATAATATTATATTATAATAAAATATTAATATAAGTAGGTCTCACATATCACGTGTCACCTCGTGATTGGTCCACGTCATCTAAAATAGTATTAATAATATTATAATGTAATAAATTATTAATATTTTAAGATTAAAATATTATTTTAATGCTTTAATTTTAATATTTAAAGTGGCAAATAATATTAATAATATCATACTGTAATAAAATATTAATATAAATGGATCCCACATGTCGCGTGGCACCTCGCGATTAGTTCACGTCATCTAAAATAGTATTAATAATATTATACTGTAATAAAATATTAATATAAGTTATTAAATTATTAATATTTTAAGATTAAAATATTATTTTAATGCTTTAATTTTAATATTTTAAGTGGCAAATAATGTTAATAATATCATACTGTAATAAAATATTAATATAAATGGATCCCACATGTCACGTAGCACCTCGTGATTGGTCCACGTCATCTAAAATAGTATTATTTTTAATATAGGGAAATTATTAAAAATATTAAATAGTTGGGGGTGACCATATCCCACTTCAAACACCAGCCAAACACCAGAACTCAGAAACCCCTAGAAGGCTAGAAGTCACTTCACTCCACTCCCCATAAGTCACTTCAGTTCAGCTCACTTCTCATCAACCAAACAGGCCCATAGTATTAGACATGACCATGCTTCATTCTCATCCTAAAGCCTGGTCTTTTACGAACAAGTTATCATGGATGCATGCTAATCGCAGCTGTCAGTGGTAGGAACACTTCACCTAAAGCATCAGTACCACATATATAATCGGTTACTTCCATAGATAGATCTCCAATTAATTCCCCGTTTGTTCTTTTTCTTGATGAAGCGATTTAACAATCCCTTCTGATGGTGAAGTACTGTTGACTTTTAGTTCATCGATCATATAATATAGTTATTAGGGGTTGGTGAAGTTTATCTTTTATGTTCATCAGTTCATATATATCGATCGATGTGGGCTGTAGTAAACTAGCTCTTTGCATGACTATGACTGATGGCAGGAGATATCTCAAATTGATCCAATCCATCAGTCGTATGTCTCTCCTCCAACTGATTGCCCGTAGAACTAGGTGGAATCTAGAACGGTGGTTGGAGCCGTAATACCATGCATGCACATTCCACGTGAGTGTGCATTTTGCACACCTTATGTGGCATTGCGTGACATGGCACCGCCATATGTAAAAATATTCGTAGAAATCCAAACACTAATTCGGTCATGATCAAGCGACTCACGCCATGTAATCCAAACTTTAGTTCGGTCATCGAGAATCTCACGTGATGTAATCGAAATTTAGTGACTCCCGCGATGTAATCCAAACCTTAGTTCGAATCATCGGGAATCTCACGTGATGTAATAAAAAACTAAAGGTTTTCTTATTTAAACATGGCACCCATTAATTACATGATATAAAAGGCCTTGCGTGCCAACTGGCAACTCCATTTCCGCTGCCTCGTCAAGTGCATGTGCACGAATGCACACCCACGTGAGCGAGCGTGCATTTCAGAAGACTGGATCCTAACCCTATGGTTTGTAATTGCTTCATCTGTTTTATTTTTCCACAGTATTAGATGAGTTTAGCTAGGCATGTTACCCGGGTGTATTCACCTTAGGTCTCAGCTTGTCAAAAAAAAAAAAAAAAAAACTCTAGCCAGCTAGCCTTCCTTCCTTCTTCTAATTGAGAAGAACTGCCTAATACGTTAAAAAATGCAACTAATGTTTAATCTGGAATCCATCTCAAGATATTGTTGCAAATCAATGACTTATATTTTCAAAATAGTATCGTCCTCTAGGACGATGCTTCCTCCCATGTTATGGTTATGGCTTTGTCGACAGATCGGACCAGGAAGCCAGAAGAAGAGCTGACAGGCTTGCTCTTGACGGGCTGGGATCGGCGGAATCTTAGCGGGCCAAGAGCTGAACCTTAAGTGGCCTTGAGGGCCAGGTTTAGACCCATCAATCAGTAGTTAGCCCATTTTAGTGCTGTGGTCTTTGGTAGACTGTAGACATTTTTCAACGCGGAGGGCAAAGGACAGGAGTGCGTGGAAATCGTGGGCTTTGTTTTCGCGGAACAAGTTTGCCCTATTATATAACAAACGCAACGCAACGCACCGTCGGCCGCTGTCCCCACTATTGCGGTTAGGCAGGTCGGTACTTTGTTAGTGGGGAAACCCCCACCCGCTCTCACCACCACTCTTTTTAACACCAAGCTCAATCATGGAGACCGATACGCCGTTCACCGCCGCCCCTCCTCCGCCTCCGCCCTCTCCACCGCCGTCCTTGGCCGAACCCGCCGCCGAAGCAGTGCCCGCGGCTGGAGAGGAGAAGGATCTCCCACTCTTGCCCGGGGAAGGATCGAGCGGCGGGGATGGTGGGGCGGCGGGGGAGGACCGGGTCAAGGGGCCTTGGTCGCCGGAGGAGGACGTCATCCTTAGCAAGCTCGTTAGCAAGTTTGGGGCGAGGAACTGGAGCCTCATCGCGAGAGGGATCGCCGGGCGGTCTGGTAAATCGTGCCGCCTCCGATGGTGTAACCAGCTCGACCCCTATGTCAAACGCAAACCCTTCTCAGGTTTGTACCGCATCGTCTCCGTCCGTTTGTCACTCTCCATCTTCTGTTTGCTGTTTCCATATCCGCCCGTGTTAACCTTTCTCTATATATATTTGCTATTCCTGTGAGTGGGTGATTGATAGGAATGTAGAATCATAGAAACCCTAAAGATTGAGTATTGGGGGATGCTTGTTTTTTCTTTCTTCAAGTCAACATGTGCCTATGTGTGTTTTCTCTATTATGTAGCATAGATGGAACTGAGGTATGCGTATTGTCATTGATCCATGGTTGGAAAATTGGGGGCATTGTTGCGCTGGAAGTTAACTGACTTCACGTCCCTTTTCTAATATTACTAATTAGCGATTTGATCTTCCGCTCACCATTTTATAGTGTTTTCTCTTTTTCTGAATGAAGAACTGTTGAAATGGAAGGAAGGGGTGAGGCTTTACATATATAATATTGCTACAACTTGGTGTGTTCATTGGCTCTGAATGACTTAGACAGTCTTAGCTGGAATATTTTCAAACTCCATCATCATGGAAAAATTCCTAACTTTAATACTATCATAACATTACTGATGAAAAAAAAATCTTTGTGCTTGTTTGTAATTTTGAAAGAGCCATTTAAATTGCCAACATGGTTGTTCCAATATGCTACTGAACTAGAGCAGCATTTACATTTATAGTACAGATTGTATAGACTTATAATGATGCTTCCACAAACGATTTACGTTGTAGAACATAACTAGGATTCTAATTTGTATTGACTAATTTGATAGGCCAACCAAGTCTTATGATTTATCCACCTGCATTAAGAAGGCACATGGCTAGCTTAGGTGGGTGTGGCTGCACTCATTCACTGTTCAGATCTGATCTCACTGTAATTTAGATGCAAAAGAAAGCATATATTGCTATCTTGTGGAATTATATTCGTGCATAGGCAGCATATATTAATGTGAGTTGGTTTGCCTGTAAATTGCAAATATTGAATGGACTCATATATGAAAGAACAAATATGAGATAAACGTTACTGTAAACATGGATAACAATTAATAGAAAAAGCCAAGACAAATGGAATTCATGTGTATTTCTCTGAGCCCTACTTTATTTAAGTGGGTGCTTATATTGGGGTAAAGGTTCATGCTGCATTTGGACATTTGATTTTTATGGAAATGTGATCTGTTAGTGGGAGCTCGTTTCTGACCTCGTCTCTGACTTGAATTTGGTAAGATTTTTTATCTTCTGTCTAGGCGTCATGTGAATCAGTTAAGCTCAATATCTTTTATGAATCTCAAGGCCCATATGTATTGCTCAGATGCCTAATCAAGGCTTTCTTTCAGGATTTATGTCGATTTATAAGGGACTTGGAATGCGGCATCTATATGTTCTATTAAACCCATAAAAACACACTTAACACTGAGAGTATTCATGAGGACAACCATAGAATGATTCTGATGGAAGTCGTGCATCACACATATCACGCTAATTTGCATTATGGGATCAATTTCCTTAGTTTCTGACAATTAGCTCTCAATTTAATATATTATGAAATGGGGCAAAATCTCCAGAGATGATAGCATTTGAATCATATTTGCTTCATGTGCTATGATGTTCTTAGCAACTTTTAGACATCATTGTTGATGCATTTGGACAAGTAATCTATATATAGTTGTCACTATGAAGGTTTAAAGAGGACATGTAATGAGCCATAGTACTGATGATTACATTTTAACTCTTACTTGCCATGGATATCTAGCTGCTTGAAATTCACCATTTATAATGCCAACTTTGATGCAGAGGAGGAGGACCGGATAATTATTGCTGCCCATGCAATACATGGGAACAAATGGGCATCAATTGCAAGGCTTTTGGAAGGGAGAACAGATAATGCAATAAAGAATCACTGGAATTCTACCCTGAAGCGCAGATGCTTTGAGGTTGATCGGATTAAGACAGAAACATGTGACCTGCTTGAAGATGTTAGTGTAGAGAAAACAAAAGGATCTTCAGAAGAGAATCTATCTTTTGGGGATGTAAATTCCTTCAAATCTTTGGATGCAAGAGACGCTGATGGTTCAAGGGAAAACACGTCTGACAAGTTTACAGACAAGGTTCACATAAGAGATCATGACTCCAAGCCTGAAGCTAAAGACCTCCCTAGCCTGTTCCGACCAGTTGCAAGGGTCGGTGCCTTCAGTGTCTTTAATCCTGTACATAGCCAAACAAGTTGTTCCCTGCAGTCAAAACCAGTACCGATGCACGGGATGCTGCTGCAACCTTCCAAACCAAGTGGTGGAATCGGAAAATTGCTTGAAGACTTCTGCTGTCCATCCCAGGTGCCACAGCGATGTGGGCATGGCTGCTGTGGGACTAAGAATGGGAGTCGTCCCCCAAAGTCTTTGCTGGGTCCTGAGTTTATCGACTTTGTAGAACCCCCGCCAATTTCAAGTCATGAATTGGTTTCAGTTGCCACTGACTTGAGTAATATTGCTTGGCTCAAGAGTGGCTTGGAGAGCAGCAAACTCACCCTATATAGTAGCTCCCCTAGCCAGTCTATGCCACAAGGAGTGTCTCCGCCTCAAATTCAAATGAGGGAGTCACAAGGATGTACCAGTTGAAGGTATCAGAAATTAGTCTGCGGCGTTTTGTTTCTTTGCAGTTGGAAAGGCAGCCTTTGCAGTTAGCTGAGAAATTTTAGCTGGGAGCTCTTAGAAATAACAGATGTCAACATCCGTTTCCATAGTTGCGTATCAAAAGCCATTGAGTTTAATATATTGTAGCTAATTGGTTACTGTTGTATAACTTGTGCTATTTGCCTAAATTGTTATGCGGAAGTATAGAAGTATTGTCGTCTATTGGAAGTTCACTCCTGCTGGAGACGGCTTTGCTGAGTCATGTTCTTCAATTGTTGATCTGGGTTGCTCGTCTATCCACATGATTTCATGTGGATGACCTTCATACATGCTTCACAAGAAGATATCAGTCAAACTCATGTCAATCTGCGTATCAGATTTCCATTCCTATTGGCTAAAATTTTTTTCGATCTTGTGAAGGACTGTAATGGGGATTGATGACTGTCTTCAAGATCCCAAAGCTTCGGAGCCAACGGGATATTAAGAAATGATTATAAGACACAATTCCAGAGAAAGAGACTGCTTTGCAGTTGACAGATACAATCACAGCATGGCTTGGCCTACAGCTCTTTCCCAACAGAAGGAAACAGTCACCAGACAACGCTACGGAATCTTAATTCCCTTGCGACGCCAACAATTAAAAGACTCCAGAGAAAGAGACTGCTTTGCAGTTGATAGATACAACCACAGCATGGCTTGGCCTACAGCTCTTTCCCAACAGAAGGAAACAGTCACCAGACAACGCTACGGAATCTTAATTCCCTTGCGACCCCAACAATTAGAAGACTACACTCGGACGTGACAGCATCATTGAGATCCTCGTGTTCTCATTTCTCCCACACAAAGTAAGATAACCACCCCAATCCTGATCTCTGCTCCAAAATCCAGATTAAAATAGCACCACAATCCCTCTGGTGATGTGGTTGTGAAACTGCCACAGAATCTTCTCTTGGTTCAGCTGGTCCACACCTTCTCTATAAATAATACCTCGTGACACAATATCACTAGTACCACTGCCACCATGAAACTTATACAAGGTACTTGCTCCTCTTCAACCGCTACCATACATGTGCCGTGCCGACTAAAGCTATTTGTGACGATGGGGGGTCCTTTTGACCAATGGTCCCTACCTTAGTCTGGTTAACATGTGTAGCCTTTCTTAACAAGACCATGATACCACACATGGCTGATGTTTTCTAGTATGTTACTATCTTTAAGACCATTCTTTTGTTTAATCCTCAGGACTACTGTTCATCTGCGGTCTCAATCAAGAATATAAACCTCATCGAAGGCTTAAACTAGTCTTCTTTGTCCCCTCTTCTTTTGGTCCCTTTGCTTGCAATATACTCTTCACCTTTTACCCTCACTGATAAATCTAGGAATTAGACTAGACCCAACTTAAATTACTCGTAAAATACCTTGATAAATAGCAATGATACATGTTATTCGAGCTACTCTAATGGAGAAGTAGGAGGATATCCCAAATCCAAGGACTAGGAAACAAAGAACTCTCAAGGGATTCTGCCTGTATCTATGGATTCTTAGCATTTGCCTTGGGCCAAAATTTGACCAATGGTCCCTCCCTTAGTTTGGTTAACATGTGTAGCCTTTCTTAACAAGACCATGATACCACACATGGCTGATGTTTTATAGTATGACACTATCTTTAAGACCATTCTTTTATTTAATCCTCAGGACTACTGCTCACCATGCAGTCTCAATCAAGAATTTAAACCTCATCGAAGGCTTAAACTAGCCTTCTTGGTCCCCTCTTCTTTTGGTCCCTTTGCTTGCAATATACTCTTCACCTTTTACCCTCACTGATAAATTTAGTAATTATTATCATGGCAGGGAATAAAGTTTAAACAAAATGATCAGCTGGATACTGACTGGACCCAACTTAAAATACTCGTAAAATACCTTTATAAGTAGCAATGATACATGTCATTCGAGGTACTCGGGTGGTAATTTGGGTCACGGGTCGGGTCGGTTTCAAATTGGATCGAGACAATGTATCTTGATCTATATGTTCAATTCAAACCCGACCAGTTTATTTATTAAACAGGTTAGGTTTATAAATTAAAATCCAATTCATTTATAAACGAGTCAACCCGATTCGACTCGTCTAACCCGTTTAGTAAACGGATCAGGTCGGATCGGGTCCGGGTCGGACTGACTTGTTTAACAACAATCAATCACCTATAAATTAAATCAAACAATGATAACTTAATAAAAATAGTAAAATTGACCTAAACCATAATAAGCCATAATAGTAAACAATAAAATTACATCCAAACCATCAGTAATTATGTGATGCAACGAGATCAAATTAGACAATTAGTAAGTAATAAAATTACAACTTATTTAAATTACATCCCAATCATTCAACCTAAATAATAAAATTATAACTTGTTTTAATTCTTAGGGTTACGTCAGTTAGTCGGGTCTTAGAAGGCCAAGTGACATTAAATAGATAAATGAGTTGACCCACCTAACCCACGGGTCAATCCAATCTCACTCATTTATGATTCAAATCCGATAACATCAAACCCAACCCTCCTAATTTCAAATCGGATTGGGACGAAGGTTATGACCCGGATCGCCACACTTTTAACTCCAACGGAGAAGCAGGAGGATATCCTAAATTCACGGACCAGGAAACAAGAACTCAAGGGATTCTGCATGTATCTATGGATTTGGCTTTAGGCCAAAATTTAACCCACACAAAAAAATCTCTATATAACCCCTTCCTCGGTGTCCTGTCTTCAACTGGCTCTCTCTTTCTCTTCCTACACGCAGTCCTTTCATTGTCATGTGTCTCCCAATGTCGAGAGAGATCCAAAAGAAAAGCCTGTAGGGTTCTTCTCCTTGGCTGTGCAGAGCAATCTGTTTCCTTTATTTATCTTTCACTGTTTCTTTGTTTCACTTTGAGGGTTCTCTGTTTGTGAGACAGAGAGAGTGGTCGCCACAACCATGGTCTTAGAACGCTCCTCTCCTATCTCCTTATGGTTCCAGCTTCTGGCACCTCCGTTCTCCCGATAGCTAGCGCGCTGAAGCCTTCGAAAGATCCCATCTTGGGTTGGTTTTCACTAATTTCGGCTCCTTTCTTCCAACATTGGCTCCTGGATTCGTCAAGAACGCATTTTGGTGGGTTTTTATTCGTCGCGCATGTGTCTCGGAGAAATTAGGGTAGAAGATTTAGAGGTTTCATTTCGAGTGGGTTGAGAATGCCTTGGGTGAGAACTTCTGGTTCTAAGATTTTTCACTCTCTTGGAGGAAAAGGGTTAGAACATCCGAGAAATCCGTCTTGGCGTTTCTTTTAGTTTATGCTGATCCTAATGTTTCTGGCTATGGGTTCTTGGCTTCGGATTTAGTCCATCCAACTTTGGCATTACGCGATTCATCCTCCCAAATCTTTTTGCTTGCTTCAGAAGATTAGAGATTGCAGCCGCCACTAGTGTCTTTGTAGGCCAATTTCTCATATTTCCCGTGAATCCGTGCCTTTTTCGCTTATAATCTTTAGAACTTTTATTGATTGCTGGTCAATTTTTTTGGGAACTTGGACCGAGCTCTCTAAAAGCCTCTTGGAGGTTTTTATGCATTGCTGGTGACTTTTGCTTCTGGATTCTTTGACAAATGGCAACGAAGAGAGAGAAATCTTATGAAGACATAGAAGCAGGGTGTCACCAGTGTCCTAGTGATGATTGTAGCGAGGGCAGCCAATGCTTCTCCGATGCAGAGGATCAATCTTGGCATTCGCCGTTCAATTCAAACTGTGATGCTTCACCATATGACGAGCTTCGGTTTTCTGGTGCCTCCAGTCATGACGGCGACGCCTGCAGGACCTCCTGCGTCTCAGAATCATCATCGCTGGGTGTTGATTTGGAGAGTGGGGTTCAAGAAACTAAGGTGAATGTGGCTAAGGATGTTGAGAGGGATTGCAGGATTTGCCATCTTGGTTTGCAGAGTGCTGCTCTGGATTGGGGGGCTGAAATGCAGCTGGGTTGTTCTTGCAAGGATGATTTAGGTGCAGCTCATAGGCAATGTGCCGAGACATGGTTTAAAATCAAAGGGAACAAGTAAGTGAAATGTGGCACATCTTAGCATTTGTTGTTCTTAGTTTCTGAATTAAAGTACTTTTCAAAAGTTCCATTCTTTCATGTTATCTCATGTGTTCACCACATTCTTTCAATCTTGTTTATAGAATTTTAGTTCGGGAAATGTCATTTTATGAAATCGTCTCCTCTTCCCTGCTAATCATGGAGCAGAGGTTTGCACTTCATTGTAAAAGTCTGTGCTCTTAGTGTTCTGTTACTAGAAAAATCCCGACTTTGTTCTCTAAGATAAAGATTGTTGGAGGTTATCTGTTTCTGAATTTAGAGTTAGCAAAAGTATGAGAAGCTAATGCATATATTTGGAGCATTGTTCCGCGCAAAGCACATGTAATAGAATCAGAAAATGAGAACCATAAGTTTATTTTGGTGAAAGAAGAAAGGGCAAAATGAAAGGAAAAGAAGATTCAACTAACTAAAAAGTACGAAAGAATTATGGTTATGAAGTAATAACTATTCCGGGTCATATAGTGATCAAGTACCAGGAAATCCAGTTTATGAACAGCTTACTGCTCCTTATTTGCTTTTATCTCTTTTCTGACATCTTTCCCCACTTCGTTGTATAACTGATATTTATTTGTATAACTATTCGAGTACTGATGCATGCCTCAATCAGGAAAGAAGTTATTTCCTGCATGTGAGCGGAATACTTAAAATTGATTGAGATGGTATTGAATGCATGGTCCTTTTAGCTGCCAAGGAGAATGGATCCATTATCCTTAATGTGACAAGGTTTTTCGAGCTTTTTCTTCAGCGGATTATGATGACTCTGTTAATTTGTTTCATGGGCATTATTCAAGCATGCTTACCTTTTGCCTATTTGTCTCATACGAGACCATATTGTATCATTTTTTACCTCTCGATTGTGAAGTTTTCAATCATCTCTTTTGCAGTAGATAATAATGTTGATAATACTGGTTCCATGTGAAGTTCAAGGGAATATCCTCTGCTGCTGCTCTTGTGTTTTCTGATTCATATGACTTGGAACTGTGCTATTGCTTTCGCTATTCACCAAAAAAGTTTTGCATGAATTCAATAAATTAACCAGGTTACCATCCTCGAAGTATGCTATAGCCCTTTGATAACCAGGTTATATGCTATAGCCCTTTGATAACCAGGTTACCATCCTCGAAGTATGTTGCTCGTGATTCATCATTTGCAACTGCTCCAATTAGGGTTCTAATTCCTAAAATTGTCCAGTAGCTGATGATCATATCATAACTTCTTGGTCTACATGATTGACCAAGTGAGAAAAGTCGTGCAAATATACTCAAGCCAATCATGTCTACTAAACAAAATCAGACCATTGAACTCTACACTACTCTCTTCTACTATGTGCCACTATTAAGTTGTGCATACATCAAGTGCTGAAGCAGGAGTTGTAAATCAAAGTACTTTCACGTCTTCTGCTGGTGCATTCTGTAACTATTTATGTGAACCTTTGATGTCTTTAAAGGTATGACTTACCTTCGAGGTCTAGTTTCCTGAGTGTTTTCTCGAGAAACCTTTGGAGGCTTTGCTCTGCTTTAAAGTGTTAGCATGATAGTATCCTTATTAGTCACTAGATCTTGTCAGGATCATCATCTTTGCAGCATGTCATGTACCCAAGATTTAATTGCACGTTGTAATATTACCATCTCCCGCCATGTACTAAAGTGATCATCTGGGACATGATTATTTTTTTCTAGTGTATGTCTTCAGCTTGTATTGGTGCTATATTTTCGAAAGACTTGCGTAGCCAATTAAAACCTAGCCAGTAAATTTTTGTGCTCTCAGTTGTATTAGTAGTGTACATTGAAAACTAGATAGTGGCATATAGCTGCTTCTTACTTGCAGGGAATACCTTCCGTTAGTTGTGTAGTAGCACTAAATCCCTCCTTTTTCCCTCCTGACCCACATTCCACTAGTTGCTGGCAATTGGCATTGCCCTTTTTCATTTTTCTTTCCTTTCTTTTTCGCTTAATCTGATGTTTGCAACTTCCAGGCTATTGGTTTTATGTGCTGCTACCTTTCTTCTTAAGAGCGCCTCGACTTTGAACAGTTCATGTCGAGATCTACCTTTGCTATTAGTCTCTGTCTTTAATTTTATTCATCTTCCGCATAGAAAAATCATATCTGATTTGTAGCTGAAGTTTAATTTCTATGTAATCCTATGGTTGAGATTTCAGCCCAAACATTGTGAAGCTCGCGTGTTAATGAGTAAAAGTAAATTGTCTTCTAGAATGAGTCCTATCTTTTGTGCTGCTAGAATGCTTATATAATGATTCGCCTTGTGATTCTTCGTTTAGGATCTGTGAGATCTGTGGATCAACTGCAACGAATGTGATTGGCATGAGGGAGAATGCTTTAATTGAGCAGCCGATTGAGACAAGCAATACGGCTGTGACAACTGCACCGCCACCTGAAACCCGAAGATTTTGGCATGGACATCGCTTCCTCAACTTCCTGCTTGCCTGCCTGGTCATCGCCATTGTCATCTCCTGGCTCTTCCACTTCAATGTTCCAGCAGGCTGACCTGAGTTCTTCTCAACTATCTTATGAATGAACCCTTTGGCATCATCGTCAATGAAATCCCAAGAAAAGAAGGAGATGGCTGGAATGCATCGTCTCAAAGCTTTGTGATTGTTTCTTTGTATGCTTAATGTTCAAAGGATCGGCTTCATAATCTTCTGTTTTATTCTGGTAGCGCTGAAACTTGTTTCGGTTTGGGTTCAATGTTAATTTTCGATCTTGGCGACCTTTGTTTGTCCAAACTTGGAATGGAATCTCACAGAATTTTGCACCCATTATCCAGCCACCTAGATTGGACCCAACCCAACTCAATTGGATTAGGTCCGGGTCCTTATGAGCGGTGTCTGGATTTCATTGGTAGGTCCGACTCGACTCGGTTGACTGGGTCCAATATATACCTAGCCGCCTGCTTCCCATCGTCGTCACTTCACTATTAAAGCGACTCCTCTCAACGGTTGAGATTGGCTACTGCAGGTTCCCCGAGATTCCGACTTTTACTAGTGATTGGTGGGTCTAAGCCTGGCCCTCAAGGCCACTTAAGTTTCAGGTATTGGCCCGCTAAGATTCCGCCGATCCCAGCCCGTCAAGAGCAAGCCTGTCAGCTCTTCTTCTGGCTTCCTGGTCCGATCTGTCGACAAACCCATAACTAGAAGACGATACTATTTTGAAAATATTAAGTCATTGATTTGCGACAATATCTCGAGATGGATTCCAGGTTAAACACTAGTTGCATTTTTTAACGTAATAGGCAGTTTCTTCTCAATTAGAAGAATGAAGGCTGGCTAGAGTTGCGGCAACTTGAAGGCCTCTGAATGGAGCATTAATTTGAGTGGGATGAAAAGAAAAAGGTTACTGGCCCATAGCCCATTGGGGGAAGCCCAAAAGGAAGGGGTGATTGGTCCACGGGAGGATATTACCGGTGGGCCAGGTTAGGACGTGGTTGAAGTCATGCAAGCCCATGGCATGCGAGAACCGCGAGATTTAAAAGTGATCAACATCATAGAGCGGAGACAGCTTTGACCTGGCTGCGAGTCGGATCCGGTCAACTGACCCTCAGCGATGCCTTCAAGAGTATAAAAACCATGCCAAATGTCAAGTCATCATTTTATAAGCTTGATTACTAAATCGAAGGAAATTAAGCCCAACTAATCTAGCAAATCATTATATTATAAGGCTTCAACTCCATGTTGAACTTTAGGATAGCAGGTTAGTTAGAAGTTGCACGCCGGAATGGCTCAAAATGTTACATCCAATACAAATGTGTAAACATTTTTATATATATATATATATCAACTTTATAAGGAGCAATAACGGTTAACTTGCATTAATTCATATCCCTTAAGTTTTTTTATATATATTCTCTAAGTTTGCTTTATATAAACCTGCATTAATTCATATCAATCTAAGTTCTATTAATATTATCTTAATATGTAATATGCAAAGACTTATATGTATTTTATATACCCTAAGTTAGACTTATAATATTTTATTTTATATTTTATTGCCTATGTTTTATGGTGGCAGTGAACAAAAAGCTATGACCAACCTTCGAACCCTGGACCACCTACGGGTCAACACAGCCGTCTAACCAGACAAACTACATGGAGTTTGTTAAAATTTTATATTAACAATAACTAAAAACTGTGTCAGGGACGCATATATATATATATATATATATATATATATATATATATATATATATATATATGCGTTTAACCTCCATAAATAGACAACATATTGTTGATTATATAATGAGTCAACCATCGAGATGGCACAAAATTAGGGTACCCTCGATCTCTTACATAAGTCGAACTTATTTTACCACCAATATGGTGGAGTGGTTAAGGTTTGTGACCTCTTATCTTTTATTGGAGTATACAGATAGATTTTTATTTTCTTTATGTATTATATTAGTGATCATTGAATAGACTTTTCAAATTGACTGTATAATAGCTTATGGCTGCTTATAATCAGCAAGTTTTTTTTTTTTGAAAATATAAGCCTGGAGGCCGGGGTACAATCAACTAGGCAACCTTCTACCGAAGACTACCAACCACATGAGTCACACCCGACTCCTGGTTATTCACAAGGAAAGTACTAGCAAAAGCTCTAGCTTGACGAGCAACCCAGTCTGCCCTCTCGTTCTCCTCACGGGTTATAGTCAAGAACCTCACGTTACGGAACTGGCCCATTTGCCACCAGATTTCATGTAACAGTGGAATAAATGATGAAGTCGCAGACATTCTTCTATCAACCAAAGCCACCGTAACAGATGAGTCACTCTCAATAACCAGATCACGCCGCCCCCTATTCCCACCTTCCGCAAGACCAAGTCTAATGACATATACCTCCCCATACATTATACCCTATGATGACGACTCTGTTATTACCTCGAGGCTAATCACGATATAATATCCTCCTCCTCTAAGCAAACCATCCAAAGTCCACGCTACGGAACTGACCCATTCACCGCCAGATATCATGTAACAGTGGAATAAATGATGAAGTCGCAGGCATTCTTCTATCAACCAAAGCCACCGGCAGATGAGTCGCTCTCAATAACCAGATCACGCAATCCCCTATTGTCACAATCCACAAGACCAAGTCTAATGACATATACCACCCCATACAGTATACCCTCTGATGACGACTCTGTTATTATCTCCGAGGCTGACTACGATCTAATATCCTCCTCCAAGCAAACCACCCCAAGCCCCATTGCCTCATATCCAGTAGCTTGGGATGCATCCACCTGTATAACCATGCCCTTTCCTTCGATGGTCATCCCGACAACCCTCCAGTTGTCGATGAAGCAGCTGAAACTAGATGATCAGACATGTATAACCTTTTCCACACCGTATGAGAAGATGAGATCTTTTCTCCACGTCAACATACAGTTCATTAAATAAATCTAAACTAGGTGATCAGACAGCTATACCATTGAGCATACATGCTGATAAAGTAAACGAAAAGCCACAATTTAGTATTCTACTTTTGATTTAGAATTTAGCTTTTATTTTATTCTTCCGTAGCAGGTGAGATCAAAGTGCAGACCCGAACAGCAAATTCATATCTCGACTAAGTCAGATGATAGGTTCATAAAGTATATTAATAAAATTTAAATCCAAACACTACAAAATAACATATCGATGATAGGCGTGACATATAAGAATAATATATATATATTCTTTATCCGCCGGTCAAATAGCAAAACAAACAGTGTACCGTGCGATTATAGTTTGTAATTGTGTAACCATGCAAGCATCATATCCATGATAGGCGTGGCATTAATATATATCCTACTACCAACCGGATCTTTGATTGCATAATTAAATATTTCTTTATATCAATAATGTGATAGGTGATGCACGTGAGCGGTTTTCGTCAAGAACCATAGATGACGTTTGGACTTTGATACTAAAACGCGTGGTTTGAAAACTCAATGGTATTTAAGAGTGTTTTCAATAGATAAAGGTACTGAATTGCGATTCATCCAAAGTACAGGCTAGGTACCCATATGCAATTTATCCCCAAAAAAAAAAAGTGAGGCCGACGGCAACTGTCTTAGGGGCTTGTAGCAACTCTTTGTTTCTTTAGTCTCTTGAGAAAGAAACGGTGGGTTTTGGGGGAGAGAGAGTTTGGTGGGAAAGAAGTAAGTTCTCTTGTAATTTTCTTCTATATTTTAGTGAATCTAGTGTGGCCCGTGGCCGTACCTCAATTTGAGAGAACCACGTAAAATCTCTGGTGTTTGTGTGTGCTTCTTCTTTGATCTATTTTTTTTATTTTTCTTTTGATTTGCTACTCGATCTCAATCACATGGGAGTGTCCAGCATATACTCCAAGAAATCCCAACACCCTTCAATGCAACAAGTCCCGGGCACAAATCACCACTACTCAATAATAGGATGGGCTCAGGATGGATGGTGTCACCACATCTACAGATCCATTATGGGCCTGTTTGGCCAATGGGCCGATCCAGAATCCGGAATCTGTCAAGACGGCGTCCGCTTGATGACGGATTCTATTTTTTGGGATCTGTTTGGCATCCAAACAGAGGAATGCATTCAAACGAATTCGCTCCATTCAGCTTATCCAAACAGGCCTATAAAGTTCTTTCTTCTGTAGGCCCGTCAAACCCAAGCCCAGTAGCCGTCTGCCTTCCTGGCTAGGTCCATCAGCAGAACAATAGTTTTTATGTATATAATAATTCGTAACTTATCTAAAGAGTCAAGACAGGTATATGGTAAAATAATTGCTATTTTAATCTATATTTGATATCTAATATGTATTTTTTCCACGATTAGAAAAACGAAGGCTAAAGAAGTTGCATGCGTAATGCGGTAATGGATTTAAATCTTTGAAGTCCAACATGAATCATGTTACATGATCTGCCATTTTTGTTAACAATGGCAAGTGATTTGCAATTTATCACAAGTTATTTTAGCTCCAAACAAATGTTCTAAATACTTATATTTCAGTCATTAATTTGCGTGACATACAACTAACCTCCATAGAAGTACGACCACGCTAATTAAGCATGCATGATGTCGATCAAAACGCATAAATTTCAGCAACTCCATGAATTGATTCCCTATAAAGATGATGCTCAATTGCCTGCATGATTGCCTGATCGATCTCTCATCATTGACGTATTCTTTCCTACCACTGAGTGTGCCACCTAATTAGCTATTGGCAACCAAAAAGGAGCCTCGAGTCCATCATCATCTACATTTTTATTATGTACTGCTGTCATCAATTCCATGGACTCACGAATGGTCAAGCCAAGCCAATTAACCGATTGAAGCTTATATCTGTCACTATATATGTTCTTTTATTAATTAATGGTGTATTTATCTGATTTTTCTAATTAAACAAGGAGACTAGGGCCAGGCCGGCCAACTAGGCTTGATTTAATAATCTAATATGTGCTAGCTGCCTAGCTAGCTAGTGCGTACCTAACACCATATATAATGAAATGCTTACGTGCAAGCATGGAGGATGGCGTTTGCTTGATACTGTAAGTTTGTATCGTCGTCACTAGCTAGTTTTTGCACTATATTCCTAAGCTCCATAAACGCACGGCCACCATATATACGTGGGTTCTCTCTATATTATATACAACATCTGGATACGAGCATTGAGCTTCTTTCCTCTTTCTTCAGAAATCTCTCAGACAAATCCTCCTCGCGCGCGCGCGCTCTGCACTTATCTCAATCAGTTCTCTGCGCGCTAGCAGTCCGTGAGTAGCATGGCGCGGTTTATATTCTTACCGGCGTGCGTGATCACATTCGCACTGCTGGGATTGGTGACTCATGCGTCAGTTGTGGAGCACACATTCCATGTAAGCAATACCTACGTACCTATCTATATATCTTTGCAGCTTCATAGTTGTTTCTTTCTTCTCGTTATTAGTTCTGTTCTGTGCTGCATACTTGAATGTGGAATCATACAAGGAGTGGCATTGGCCATGTTGATCAGTGAATATTGCTTTCTTAAGCTCACTTGCCAAGAAGGACATCCTAACATGAAGTAGCTAGGCCATTGATGCGCTTAGAAATGGATCATTGCTAATTTAATTGCACCAATAGCAAGCAGTTAATGAATTTTGCCAACAAAACGATGTTTTTTTTTTGCAACGTTAATTATTTATTGGTAATAAAAGAAGAAGATCATTGCTAATTTAATTGCACCAATAGGCGGCTTAGGCCGCTGCCTAGGCCCCACTTGAAAGGGGTCCCAAACTATATCTTAATTAAAAAAGTTAGAGTATGTGTATGTATTAAAAAAGTCAAGTTATTGAATTCATGTTTTATTAGATTTCTAATCTAACCGCTGGACTCCAAAGATTAAAACTGTACCTTCTAATTAATATAAAGATAGATGTTAAGCCCCATAAATGGTCACTTAGCTACCCTACTTGGAATTTGAAAAATACATGTACGATTCGCAAAAAAAATCTTGCGACTTAATATGGACATGTGTCCATAAATTTTATACTCTTGTTAATTTATAACTTTACTATTGATGGTTTGGATTTATATCATGAACTAAAACTGTTGAAAGAAGTTTTGTTATAATTTTGGTCCCTTAAGTTTCATCAAAGTAACGTTTAAGTCCTTAATCTTTTTTAATATTCAATTGGGTCCCTACAGTCTCATTTTCGTCACAATGTGGGACATCGCCTGGGATTTAGGTGTTAGGAAAGCTATGTTTAAAATCACCTGGGATTTTGGTTTTAAAATGTCCTAGTGTTTCGAGTATTTTTGGTGAAGCCGTGTTGTTTGCGGAGGTACTTTTTAACCTATATTTCAAGGGACTCTAACGGGGTCGTGGATTCTCTGGCGAGAATCGGGTTGGGTAATTCGACCACCCTTCTCTTAACTGTGGAATCTACCACCCGCCTCATGTGGATCTCCCCTCTCCCATGTGGTTTTTGGTTCCGTGTTTCTTTTTATGCTTTTTGTAAGCCCTCTACTCAACTTGTCAAAAAAAAAGAAGAAGAAAAAACCGCCCCTTTAAATATCGAGAGAGAGGATGTCTAAAACGTTATCTATTTGCTCAGGTGGGGAACTTGACTGTCACGAAACTGTGCAAAGAAAGAGTGATCACCGTGGTAAACAGGATGCTGCCCGGCCCAACGATCCACACTCGCGAAGGTGACACTTTGATCGTTCATGTCATCAATCAATCCCCCTACAACATCACCATCCACTGGTAAATTTAAACCCTAGATAAAAACCCCTCTATTTGATCTTTGTTAGTGGGTGATCCGTGATCATGATTTTGTATATGACTAATTGAGCGTGGGTATATATATGGATAGGCATGGGATATTCCAGCTTCTAACTCCGTGGGCTGATGGGCCGAGCTATATTACCCAGTGCCCAATAAAGCCTGGGAACAAGTACACGTACAAGTTCAAGATCATCGGCCAGGAGGGCACGCTATGGTGGCACGCCCATTTCTCCATGCTTCGTGCCACAGTCCATGGAGCTCTCCTAATTCGGCCCAGAGCTGGCACGAAGGCCTACCCTTTTTCCAAGCCCTATAAGGAAGTTCCCATCATTCTGGGTAAAATGAAACCAATTCTACTAGTATTTAATTGTTTATCTGGCATTATAATTCTTGGCACAAAAAAGACCCACTTGAGTTTTGATATGCAGGAGAATGGAGGAATGCCAATGTGGTGGATATAGAGAATAAAACCTTAGCAGCTCCACTGTCTGCACAGTCCTCTCCCTCTGATGCATTCACTATCAACGGCAGGATGGGAGATCTCTATAAATGTTCACGGAGAAGTAAGTAATCTCATTACCCCCACCCAAGTCTCGAGTTTATTGAAAATCTAAAGGCATCGTCTTCCATAAGCCAAGATATAAAAGACTTAACTAATAAAAAAACGAAGAAAGAAATCAACTAACAGCCCTGCTCATACTCGATCTGATCGCAGAAACATTCAAGCTAAAAGTCGTGCACGGTAAGACCTACTTGTTGAGGATCATCAACGCTGCAGTCGATAATCATCTGTTCTTCAAGATCACCGGGCACGCATTCACGGTGGTAGCAGTGGATGCTTCCTACACCACCCCCTACGCCACCGACGTGCTGGTCCTAGCTCCTGGCCAGACTGTCGACGCCCTTATGGTGGCCGACGCCCCTCCGGCCAGCTACTACATGGCAGCAAGCGCATACATCAGTGCAAATCCTAGGACCCCACCCGCGCTCTTCGACAACACCACCACCACTGGCATCATCAAATACAAAACGAGGACGAAGCCGTCAGCAGCCAAGCGCCAGCGGCCCAAGATGCCGGTCATGCCGTTGTTCAACGACACCCCGACTGCTCATCGCTTTTACAGCAACTTGACCGGCCTCCAAAAGCCAGGTATGCCAAAGGTACCCCTCTCTGTCCATGAACACATGTTCGTCACCTGTGGACTGGGAATCCTCCCCTGCCGTCCGGACCAAGGGCCGTCGTGTACTCCTGGAAACCTCGCCGGCACCATGAACAACGTGTCCTTCCAATTCCCCACTAAGATGTCATTGCTGGAGGCCCATTTCAAAGGAGTGCGGGGAATCTATGAATCAGACTTCCCCGACACGCCGCCGGTCGTGTTCGACTTCACCAACCCATCGACGAATACCATTCCTCCGCCACTGGGACGGGTGCCGACGTTGGTCGGCACGAAGTTGAAGAAGCTTAGGTACAACGCGACGGTGGAGATGGTGCTGCAGAACACAGCGGTCATTGGGGCGGAGAACCACCCCATGCACCTCCATGGCTTCAACTTCTTCGTGTTGGCCCAGGGTTTCGGGAACTATGATCCCGCCGGAGACTCCAAGAGATTCAATCTCGTAAATCCCCAGGTGAGAAACACCATTGGAATTCCGGTAGCCGGCTGGGCGGTCATCCGGTTCGTCGCCAATAATCCAGGTACAGAGCCATATGATTCTCTTGCATTTTAGGTACATCTCGATAACGAAAAGAATAGCATGAATTGATCTATCTTTAATTTGACATGGCCTCAATCCATAGGGGTATGGTTCATGCATTGCCACCTGGATACCCACCTGGTGAGGGGCCTCGCAATGGCTTTCGAAGTAGAGAATGGCCCAACACCGGATACCACGATCCCTCCACCACCGCTGGACTTCCCTCATTGTTAGTAAAGAACTTTAGAGGAAGGATGAGAGGAATACATTTATCTCTATTTTTTCATCTCATTGCTGTAGTTAGCTGTAGTTTAACATCATCAACTACATATAACCATACATGATACATGATAGACTTCTACAAGTACTGTTGGTTGAAGTTTAAATTACAGATTCAGTTTCAAATAAACCTGCGGTTCTGTTTGTTATAAAACTTTATCTTCATCCACGGTCATTATCTTCTTCAACAACCTTCGTATCTCCATGACTTCTCTCCAAGAGATTTGATTTCAAATGTCCATCCTGAAGGTCATCTTCAATAGTTAGCGAGCAAGGAGCTAGCAGAGCGCAGGGAGTAAAACCCCACATATGGTGTCACAGGGAATAACTTTCACGTATACATCCACTAAGGGTGCCATCTCTCGATCTAGGCCCGTCAAAACCAAGCCCGGCAACCTATCTTTCTTCCTTGCGAGGTCCATCAACAGAACGACAGTTTGGTGTTGTCCTAGAAGGTGCTCATTTTGCCTCCTTTTTTATCTAGTGTTGGGTGGTCTGGGTCCCAACTCCCAAGTTGATTGGGTTGTAGCTTCTGCCCTCACTTTCGAATCCTATACTATTTTAAATCTCGCAAAGCCCTTCCAAGAAGGGGCTCCAAGCTAGCAAGATCTCCCAATCCCAGGCTTCCTGTAAGTTCGATGTTCTTGTTGATATGCTTCCTTATACACAACGCGCTTAAATCTCAATGTCGATGAGTCTTGGCATCGTATTCTGTTGGTCTGAGAGCGAGTTTTCTTTTGATTGTTCTCTATAATTTGGAAAATAAGCTGTGCTTTTGGTCTGTTTTTTTGGTGAGATTTATATTGCCGTGGTGGTTTGAGGAAAGGATCGACCCTTATTTTTGCGTTTTTCTTGAAAAATTGGCAGGTTAGGGGTTTTCATGATGGCTGCTGGCAATAACGCCCAGACTAATCTCGCAAAGGAACAGGTACTCCCTTTCTAATCAGATTCTATAATCTGCAATTTGGAACCCTATTTTGTTCTGATCCAAGGATATCCTTATTTCTTGCATTTATATTTGCTCATTCTTATGTGTGTCTAGTTAGTTCTGAGTCATTATGTTTTCTTTTTATGGGTCTAAACTTGTCCAATTGTTTAGATAGATCTTCGTTTGTCTAGTTAGTTCTGAATCATTATGTTATCTTCTATAGATCTAAACCCCGCCCTTTTTTACGCAGATCTTTGTTATGGCTGAGAAAGAGATGGAGTATAGAGTTGAGCTTTTCAACAGGTAGATTGATCTCGTTGAATTTTGAGCAATTCTTGCTATGGATATCCGTTGCGAATCTGCACTCTAACGATCAAAAAGTGTCGGCGTGCTGAAGTCTCTCTTCCTTTAATTCTATTAAAGGCATGCTGTATCAATATGCGCTGCAGGTAGTGTTGGGCCGGGCCGCCAAACGGGCATGGTGGCGAGGAGCCCCTGTCGGGCCTTTCTAAACCACCCGTCGACCTAATTCGGACCAGCCCACTTTGAACCAGAATTCTGGCCCGGACTTGAAGGCCAAATCGCAGGCTAGGTCAGGCTTTGTCACAGTAGGCCGGGCTGGAGCCCAGCTAAAATCATAGCCGAATAATTTGATCTTAGCCTATGGTGGAAAGGTGACAATAACAACTAAATTTGCCGGAACACTCCCAACAAGAACCGCAATCGATTACAGTACCTTAGAATTGCAGCGATCGATATACATATACCAGCAGCGGTTTGCCTTGTAACATAAGCAGCTGCAGCCCCTCAGGAAAGAAGTACAAGCAATGTGACTTTTAGAACTTGCAACCTTTTACAGAAACTATCAGGTAAAACTGATATGGGAAACCTTAAAACAAAAGACAACAGATACGGAATAAAAAAAGAAAAATTTGAAGCTGTACAAATCATTTGCTCGCATTCCTCTTGGCCTCCAAAGTGGCACCATCCTTGAGGGATTCTTTGGCATCAGCTTCCATTCCAAGGCAGGAAAGGGCAGCTGCCTGAAGATAGAGTGCAGTGGGCCACTCGGGAGATATTACCTGTGCCTGCATCGCGTCTCCAAGAGCTTCTTGAGGCATATCGCTCATAAGGTAAGACAAGCAGCGCCTTGCAAGTACAGTTGGAGAGATCATTGTACCCCCATCAATGAACTGCATATTGAGCATGGTAACTATCATGTCTGTCTTAATATCTTGAACTTGTCTGAAGAGCATACTAAAAAGAAGAGCATGTTATAATGAATTTTGACATGAGTGAACAGAGGAAGTAGATTACTGTTTTGTTTGAGGTCAGTGGTCTATCGGGGCCAATAAGAGTAAGGCCCTACACCTGGGGGGAGTATCTGAGCTGTAAACTACCAGTGTCTCTCAAAACAACAGGCTTCCTCACACCAAAAAAAAGAAGGAAAAAAAAAAGTAAAATTTTTTTAAGTTAGTTTGGCTTCCACATCAATGGGTTTGCCCACCAAAGGGACACATATGATGGGTGTGAGGCAGATTGGTGTCGAAATCTATATGGCATTAAACTTCAATAGTACATAGAAACTATGAAATGGTGATGCCTGTGGAAACAAATTTCCTGCTGTGATCATTCCCAGAACAGGTAGAACTTGAAAATTGCCTTCTGTGGGAGAATAATGGTTACTATCGTGATTGGAAGTGGTGAATGGCAATATAAAAAATTATTCTAGCTTGTATGGAGGAAGGTTTTGGGTCGACTTACCTGAGAATAGTAATCGATTGCAGTTCCAAATTTTTTCGCTCGGAAGGCACTATCTCCATGTTTTTTAAAGTTCAAGGTCTCCTGCATTTGGTTGGTCCACATTTGGAAAGAAAGCTGCAAGACGAATAAGCAAGTCAAACAGGTATATATGGCACTTACAGTGACGAGAACAAGGTACTAGACTCAAGTGACAATTTCCATTTACTACTCATTTGAGTTTGGATGTGAATCTATTTTGGCTTCCACTTGCAATATTTCCGGATTCAGACTTTTCACTTCTCAGTGTTCAATTTCAAGTTTGCTCACCAAACACGCCAAGGTTTCGGAATGATCCTATATTTATCTGGTATCACAAGAATACCAACTGCTTTGCAAGGAATCTGGTACCCAAATCGTATTTTTCTGACCAAGACCATTAACATCTATGAAAGCAGGAATGCAGATTAAAATATATGGTGGAGTTCAGTCTTCTATAAAACAAAGTTCAAATATTCAATAAAAAATATTATTTGGACAGTTAAAATTGCAGGGGCAAACATGCTTCCTGTGTCCTCAAACCTTCTATACAAACCACAAAAACACCTAGACAGTTAAAATATTGTCGAAAAGATGTGAACCCCTAACCTGTTTCTCACAGTTTTCCCCCTCTTTTCAAACTGAATAACTTGGAGGAGGTGAAGGTTAGTTAACTTTGCTTACCTCATTAGCTACTCCTTCGTCATCTTTGTATCCAACCTTCTCTAGTATTTCATGTATAGCAGTAAGGTCCATTCTGCAGCAAGCTTCACCTAATGGGTTTAAAGAGAGCCGCTGCACTGCGCTTGTAGGCCCATGAGGAATGCCCATCAATTCATATGATGGCACCTACCATAAGAGTTAGAAGAAATCTTAATCATGCAGGTGACATTGCATAATGAAGAGTCATCAGTTTTTGATTGAAAAATTAACCACACAACAATTTCACATGATGCAAATTATAATTGAAAATTCCACATAATAAAGCAAATAATTAATAGCCAGCTCCAAGCCTCCATGTTGCCACAATCAACATGGTTAACTCAAAATAGGGAATCAATCATTGGTTTCATAGAAAAACTCGAACAAAGAGCCAACCAAGTTTCACTAAATCGAAAGGGAAGAGAAGATTTGCTGATCATGAATGACCAAGTTTAAGAGTAAGTTAAAGGTCCCTCATGCTGATGAAAACTCGATGAATAGTAGCCAACAACAAGTTAGGGTATAAACATACTACAATAGTATAAAATTAGTAACAATTTTCCCTGTTTATCCATGCACCACATCACAATTTTGTGTGTAGATACTGGTGGGTCCTCACTCCTCAGCAGTAAATGGCAGATTTAAGGTGGCAGCTAGTTCTGTGTTTGAGAAGAAATCAAACTTTGACAGGTTTAACGTCGAAGCTAGTGATCAGATCTATTTGAACTGAAATTTTGTTCAATGTTCCCCATTGGATTGGGTACTAAGAAGACTCTTAACAAAGATATCATCTAGATGAAGAAGCTTTACCTCTGCTTCTTTTTGAAGAGAGATAAGAGCGGTCACTAGTGACTTTACATTTGGCCTCTCCCGAGCCTCATACTGTAAACAGCGAGAAGCTAATCGCACCACCTCAGTACCGTCATCATTTGAGAAATGCCCCTCTAAACAAGAATCCATCAGCATAAGAAAATTTTTGCCTCGTATCAAGTCAAGTGCCTGCCAAAAACAATTCAAAGAATTAACAGCTTTCAAGCAATTGTGGTGGTAAGAGTGTAGAATATTATTATTCACATATTCAACAATATGTAAGCCTAGATATCCACTACAAGTTGAATTCCATCACTCTTAGACAGTGTGTCTGCAAATTCATGACAGACAGTGCAGGCCTCCCTTTCTACCATTGAAACCATAACAGGAAAATCAAGAAAGACTAAACCAATTGTGGAAGCAGTTCCTAAGCTTACCTTTCAGAGGCATCGCCAATTTGCCTATAGAGACTCAAGGTAACAGACCACAAAGACCTCTAACTCCACATGATGAGGTTATGCATCTTATCAGTTGCTACTTGACACTTCATAGTGATGCTAAACCTAAATGAGTAAGTGACATGGCCCATAGATTTCTAAGAGCTTGAGAAAGGACAGTTAGATTTTTATCTTATTGTAGTTTCCAACTGATCAGACTTTCTAGGAGTGCATGACTGCAAGTGCATGTTATGTTGCCTGACGTTGGACTTCTCTAATATAAAACAGAAAGCCTAAAGTCATTGAACTGGCTGACTTCTCTGCCTTTAGTTCAAGACAACATGTCTTCATTCATCTTCCTTCAAGCTCTTAAAAACTAATACTTCCAACTGTTTCAAGCAACTGATGTTGAGTGATGCATCTCTATCTATAAACAGTTTTTCGAAGTCAAGTTTAAGAAACATAGAACATAGATCAGCTTAGATCAATGTTTTCCGAACAGTAGCTTTTGAGTTATTCAAATAGATTGAATGGGGAGAAGAAATAATTTACATGACTTGGAGGGATATGTTTCCCACTGAGGAGATCTAGCAAAAGAGTGCCAAAGCTATACACCACACTTTCTGGTGTCACCCTCCCTGTCAAATTCAGGTTACAGAATATTTGGTCAATTGATTTTTGGTAAGAAAGAGATGCAGAAACTACTTTAAAAGGAATTTAGTAATGCCCAGTAACTAGCGGGATGAAAAAAGATCATCTACATCAAACCACAAAAATGATATTTTCATCATTATGCAAATTATAATATAAGGGCACAATCGGTCAGTCCCGATCAATCTAAGTTTAACTAGTTAAATTAGCATTGCTCACAACATCTGAAGCTTGATACAGAGACCAATAAAAGACTCATCGCCGACACAGTATAAATGTGCTTTCCAGTTTAGACTGAGAACTTGTTTCCACAATATGCTTTAACCATACATGCACAATAATTCTAATTCGAAATTCCAACCTTCTTGAGTTTCTGTAATATAAAATTAAACCCTACCAGTCCTGAGGTATTCTGGGGGCGTAAATGCGAGGTTAGTGCTGTAGCTCTTCCCATCTCTACTGTTCTTCATGAGGCCAAAGCAGGACAACCTGGGATTCCCGTCCTGTCAAATGCCAATTCCTTTATAAGAAAATGATCAACACTCAAATAACACTCAGATGAGAAGAAACTCCATGATCAGATTTTCATTATAGACAACCATAACGCGCAGCAGCCAGAGCACCTGATCAAAGAGCACCCTGTAGGCATTGAGATCATGATAGAGCGCCCTGCCTTTGCTGCTACAGTACTCCAGTGCCTGCGCTAAGAAGAGCGCCACCCTCATCCTCATAGACCATTTCAAAGGCTGCGTATCCCCTGTCAAACAACAGCTATAATTCAAATACCTATCAATTTCGGACTCACCAAATCGTTGCCAATTGCAAAATACTATCAATTTGGACTCTATCTTTTCACTAGTCGTAGCCTTTGCGCTATTTATGCTTTCTTTTCGTCGATATAAACTAGGATTATCGAAAATAATTTGGGTTTGTACAGTGGAAGAGGTGCTTGGCGAGGGTTTCGTGAGGCATGAACTCGGCGACAAGAAGCCTCTCATCCCCCTCGCAGCAGCAGCCAATGAGGTTGGCGAGCCGTTCGGTCCGTAGCTGTCCTACGGATCTCGCCTCTTCCTGCAAGGAATTCGCCGCTACCAGATCAGCGATCGAGATGAACTCAACCAGAGAAAATCTCCACAGAAACAGAGACTGAAAATCACACAAGGAATTGGCGAGGGTCAGGCCAGGCGGAACGGTTGAAGCGCTTGATGGCGACGGTGCGGTCCGCATCAAGGAGCTGCCCGCGGTAGACGATGTTCGGCGCCTTCTCCCCGTGCTCCGACACGATCCGGTCTGACGAAAACCCATCCGTCGCCGCCCGCAGCTCGTCCAACCCAAACTCCGTGAACACCGGCAGCCCCCCGCCATCCCCATTCCCACCGTCCTCTGCTACAAACCAAACAACCCATCAAGAACGACGAACTCACTCACACAAAGAAAGAAATAAGGGGAGACGCACCTAGATCATGAGCGTAGAGAGACGAGGACTTGAAGTGGGGGTGCCACCAGCACAACGCGAACCTGGAGCACCGAGCCCCCATACCGATCTCGATCCGGGGCGCCCCTTCGGAGTTCTTGAGAGGGAGGCAGTTGAGAGATGCAGTGGATCACGCCATAGTTCGTAGTTAACTGGCAATGCTCAGGAGAAGAAGAGTGCGTTGAGACGAGTAGGATGTGGGAGTGTGGAGTTGAGAGACCCTCGTTGAGGAGACTGAGGACGATGGTGGGGGAAGTGGATCCAATCCAAGGCTACCCTTTTGCGTATCTGGACCGCTTTCCTCTTCTCTCGTCAAACTTTTTCCTCTCTCGTTTCTCTCCTCTCAAATAAGCTAAGCAAGTAAGAGGCCATTGCGCAATGTATTGTGACTGCTACTACTATTGGTTAGCTCTGACTGACACTTGCAGCTTTTATACTCTGCAATTCTGGCACCACCGCTGCTGCTGCTGCTGCTGTTGCTGTTGCTGTTGCTGTGCTGCCATTTTAACCGCCTTTGATACTATTCATGCCTCTCCCGTGTCTGTACTGGTCCTACCCTCTTATATGTTCCAATTAATACCTGTGTCGATTGAGGTTGTGGATTGTGATACGCATTGGTCAAGGTGCAGAGAATTTATCATAGCATTAGTCACTTGAAATGATGTGTCTGTGTGTGTGTGTCATGGACCTTAGGAAAATGAATTTGCGTCGCACCCGTGAGGTGTGACGCGGGTTTGTATAGACACACACATTCACACACGTACGATGTGTGTCATGGAAATGAGATGCGCATATTATTATTATGTATATACGTTAAGGTGTGTATATATATTTATGTATGTATATATGTGTATGTGTATGTGTATATGTATAGACACACATTCACACATATAGATGTACATGTATGTATGCATGTGTATGTATGTACATAGATAAGTAAATATGTGCATATGTGTATTTATATTCATAATATATGTATGTATGTATGTGTATGTGTTTGTGTGTGTATATATATACTAGTGTTTACCTTGGGCACGATTCTCTCAAAGACAAACAACAATATATGTTATTCTTTTCCAGCAATTTATAGTAACTTTTCAACCTCTCCGTTCACTTTCTTTTTCAATACTTTATTCTTTTTCTTCTTTCTATTCTGCTTCATTGTGTCGGCAACAAAAATAAAATGAGGGTTTTTGTGATTCTAGAAACAAAAATCCACAGAAAAAGATAACCAACACCTATTTATGATGGACACATGCCCTTGGTCAATCTTTGGAAAACTTTTCTCTTAGAAAAGTAATGGTCATTTGCTTTAAGAAATCCTCTACTAGAGGGTTTTTTTTGTTTTTTTTATTAGTTAAGCCATTGACTGACATGTGACAAATTTATGCTGCCACATCGGATTGGATTTTATGTGGGGTTGGCTAAATATCATTGCTCAGAGCCCCGCGATGGGTTGGGTGGCAGCCAACCCTACACATAGTTGGCTAAAAATCATTTTTCTGTTTCTATAGATGTGTGTATGTATATTATGTATCTATATGTGCGCGTAGTTCATGTAAATATTATGCGTATATGTATATGTGTATATATATAATCTATATATTTATATAGATGTGTATATACTTTATGTTTTATAGTATATTTTATAGTCCTATTAGGATCAAAAGTTATAGTAACTTCACCATCATCAGTTTGGGATATTTGATCAACTTGTTGATTAATAATAGGTCTATGAGGGACAGCATTTGTTAGTAACCAATTCTCAGGGAAATTAACTTCAGTCCATTTTATCTGTCTATTTGTAGCAATATGGGAAGACAGTAGATTAGTTTCTATTAAAACTGTTTTTCCTGGAAGGGTATATTGTTTTGCTCTAGGGGCTAAGGTACTTAGGACCTTATAATGAATTCTATAAACAATAGCTATTGTCTCGGATTGAGGTAAGAATTCATATCCGTGAGTCTTCATATTAAGACTTACAGCTTCCAAAATATTAGGATCAGTTAAGGATAAACTCAAATTTGGATAAACATTAAAGTATACGGGTCCATGACTTAAGCTGGTTTCCATTATTCCCATTAAGGATTGAGGCCAATTAAGACAACGAGCATCTCCACCAATCATAAATCCAAGCCGGAAATTCCTTATGAAGGACTTCAGGGCAAATCTTAATAAACCACGTATGCTTCAAATTTTCATTTTCGCATAATAGGGAGGTGTAAAAAGCATGCTTATAATCCCAATAATTGAAAGTATAACTTTCTTGGTTAATTTTGAAGGCAATGGGTTTCTGAGTGCTGAATCCCCATTCTTTTGGGGTCAAGATATTCTTGATAGTACACTTACTATAAGTAGGTGGCTTTCTCTCATCAGAATTTTTGAAGAAATGTTCAAAATAAACTTCTCTCTGAGATAATAAATCTGGTCAGACTTCTGATCCTTCTAAAACCAATGAATCAGACTTCGGGAATAGCTGGAGAACAATTCGGCGAAGTAATACTTCTAAAGCTAAGGAAATTAATCCTCAGAATCGGCCTCATGAATCCTTTGCGGATGTTACTACCAAAGAAATTGATCTTGGTATGATAACCAAAGCAGCCTACGAAATAATTCTTTACATAGAACCCGAAGATATGTGCTACTCTGACAATCCAGAGAAATTGCGCCAAAAATATTTGGACAATTCCTATTATCCTACATCTGTTTATCATCCGAGAAAATGGATGGAAGCTTTATTATCTCAGAGAGAAGTTTATTTTGAACATTTCTTCAAAAATTCTGATGAGAGAAAGCCACCTACTTATAGTAAATTGGAAAAGGAACAATTGTCCCTATTGATCGTAGTATAGAGTTTGCCTCTAAATTTCCTGATGTTATTACTGATACTAATCAACTACAGCGTTTCCTAGGAGCATTAAATTATGTTTCAGATTACTATAAAGATTGGGCTCAAGATACTGCCATTCTTAGCGTAGTGGCCAATTTTACCACATTTAAAGCATTTTGCTTTACTTTTATCTATTTTAGGTCGTTTTTGAGTATTACCCTTTTGTGGTATAGATTTCTTAAATTTCTTTTTAAAAAAGGGTTTTCTCCTATTTTCTATTCGTTCAGAAGGTGGTTTCAGCTTTCGAGGTTCATCAAAGGCAAACTGCTCGCAGAATTCTCCAAGCTGTCTCTTTTCAGTAAGTTTATACGTTTTTAATTGATGTTTTCTATTTGCTGAACGTGTGAGAAATTATATGCGGGAACAGAATGGTGGTATAATCCCCTTCGAGTCTTGCACTTATGGAGCATTAATAAATGCTTGCATTCATGAAGGATTAAGTTTATGTAATGATATTAAATTAAAACATCAATTAAAAACGTATAAACTTACTGAAAAGAGACAGCTTGGAGAATTCTGCGAGCAGTTTGCCTTTGATGAACCTCGAAAGCTGAAACCACCTCCTGAACGAATAGAAAATAGGAGAAAACCCTTTTTTAAAAAGAAATTTAAGAAATCTATACCACAAAAGGGTAATACTAAAAAACGACCTAAAATAGATAAAAGTAAAGCAAAATGCTTTAAATGTGGTAAAATTGGCCACTACGCTAATCGATGTTATACTAAGAAAAAAATTAATGAAATAGAAGACGAGGGATTAAAGAAATCTTTATATAAGGTTATGATTACTACTGATTCCGACACGGATAATTCAATAGAATATGCTGAATCTACCACTGACGGTACTGAAGAAATATCTTCAGAAGATGAACATAAATGTACTAAATGTTCTAAGAAGGATAAAACTGATTATTGGAAACAGATTGTTGAAATGAATAACCTTTCTATTAATATGATATCCTTCAATAAAGATTTTATTGCTAAGCTTTTGACTGAAGGAGACATAGCTCCTGATCTTAAAGCTCAGTTGATTGATATGTGTTTAAAACATAATCAAAAGATTGAAGCCCCTCGAATTGACAATACATATAGACTGTCTGAAGTTTTAAGACGAAGACAAGAAAAGACTGTTAAGACTCTGTCTCTTGCAGAACTTAACAAAGAGGTTAATAACCTTAAAAGCGAAATTAAAATGCTTAAAGAACAAAATGACTATATACTTTCATACATTGAATCAAAAGATTTAGAAATTCCACCAAATACCAGTAACCAAGCGGTTTTTGAGACTGGTCAATGTTCTAAGAGTCCCGAAGAAGAATTTCTGGTACAACTTGTACAACAAGTTACTACTCAAAAATGGTATGTTGAAATTACTCTTGTCCTCTCAGAATATGAGACTATCCCAAAATTAATACACACATAAAATTTATGTAAAATGATATATAAGTTTGATAATGTTATATGCGTATGCGCATGGTATGTATGTACGGATACACAGGGGTAAGGGTGAGAATTCGGTAAATACCGAACCGAATTACCGAATATCGAAATACCGAAATTCCATGATTTTAAAAACCGAACCGAACCGAATTAAGGTATAAAACCGAACCGAACCGAATTAATTCGATACACTAATTTAAAAACCGAACCGAACCGAACCGAAAAAATCGAAATACCGAAATTTTTTTACTTACAATATAAAACCGAACCGAAATAAGCTATATAATTTTAAAAATTTCGGTATTTCAGTATTTACCGAATTTTAAAAATAAAAATCGAAACCGAACCAAATATCGAATTTTTGATAAAAAAAAACCCGAACCGAACCGAATATACCGAAAAATCGAACCGAATTGTTCGATTCGGTTCGGTTCTAAAAATTTGGTTCGATTTTACTCACCCCTACAATAGGGCCTTATGGTGGACTGGAGTCTTTTAATGACTTTCATAAAGACAGCTCATGCCAAACATTCGAGGTCTATTAATGACCCATGCGGTCGGGTGCATGGCTCGTCTCGTGTGTTGCTTTCGGCAAGTCATAAAGTGTGCTCTTTCTCGTATCGGAGGATGGCGACTCGAATATGAGGGGCATCCGCATCAATTTTGCTTCTCTGTCTCTGATATATTTTAATATATATCATTTTCTTATTTTATATTTTTTTTATTTAGAACACTCTATTATCGGTTTTTCTAAATCATTCCCCGTATCACTAAGGTATTCATTCTCTGATTTTTTTTTCTTATTTTATTCTTCATTTATTAATTTAATAGTCATAAAATCATAGTAATTAAACATTATATTTTATTTTTAATGTCTAGGATATATTTGTACTACAAAAAATGAATAATTTTATATCAATAATTCTATTAATATAATATGTAAGATAAAGAAGAACAAAGGAAGCTGTTGTAGCCCATAATTTGGCCGCTTCTCCAAATTTGACACCATGAAATAAGGCGGAGCATATGATGCGGATGCTCTAATAGCGTGATTAATGCATCCTTAAACTACACACTTTACTACATAGAGATCGTTATCTCAAAAGCATATGCACCTGCATAAAGATAGAGATACTGCAGGTAGTATTGAGTAAGGATTTGATTGTGTTTTTTAGAGGAGAGGGTTGTCTTTGGCATGCATGCATAATAAGCTCACTGGTGGCATAATCATGGCGGTCACCACGACCACCTTTGTTTGAAAGGAGGACAGGAGGGGGGGCCCATTGCTTCTCAACATAGTGGCAAGAAACATGCTTGCTGGACATGCATGTTTGGCACTGATGAGACGCTGACAGGGCCCTTTTCATTCCCCTCTGATAAATATTTGGTATTGGCGTGTATATATATATACTAGTCCTATTTCCTGTCACATGACAGGATAAAGGATAACCATCATCTCCCCTCACCTTCCTCATAACTCTCCTAACTCCCCCCTCCCCTATTATTACCCCTTTCACATCAGCAACCACATAGGATAAACCCTGCCACATAGGATGCCAATAAGACAACAAAAGATTAACTTATAACCATGCTCTTATATAAGAATGATATTCATAATATATGTGTATATATATCATCCTTATATCCTTATATGAGGCTATGGTTATAAGTGAAACTTTTATTGTTTTACGTGTCGAAAGAATATCCTAGATGAAGCCTATGTGGCGCATATGTGGTATGATGGGGTTTAGTGGGAGGGAGTTATTAGATGGTTATTAGGATGAGGTTGGTAGTTATCATGTCATGCTGCGTGAGACACAATTGGTGTATATATATATATTCACCAATTTTAAGAAAAGTACATTAAAATTCAAGAAACGTGACGTAAATATATTTTGTTACGTCAGATGATGTTGTGGGGTTGTCTAATAAATATCACGACTCTTCCCTTTTCATTGCAGTGGGAAAGAAAGGGAAGCAAATAGCTTCCATCCAGGATGCCAGGAAGAAACCTTTTTTCTAAGGCACCTGCCGCAGCTCAGCCCAGCATTTCCGCATCCACTTGCGGCCCTCTCAAAAGGTTTTATTCTGCCAGTTGCAGGTGGACGGCGCCGGAGAAACAGTATTCTCGGCAGACAAGCCGGCTGTCCTGATGACCCACTTGAGCTACATAACATGCTATATTGCACGCACTTTCGCTTTTCATGAAAAGCTTGAAATCTAACAGCCATGGCAGAGGTTAAAAGATGGCGGAGGCCATCCTTCACCCACATGGTGTGCGAGCCTTTTCCACTGTGCGCAGCAGTACAGCACTGTACGTAATCACTGTTTGGATCAACAGCCGCCATGATAATAATGACACAGCTACATATCTTGCTGCCAGAACGCAGGGATGGCACGCTTCAACACTCCCACCAACCATAAAAGAATGACGACTTAAAAGCCACCCTTTCTTAACGCCTTACTCATTCGGGCTGGTGTGGAAGCTGTGATTGAAATAGTGAGCATATTTTGGGAGCTTTGATGCGATCTTCAAGCCAGCCAGATATTCGACGACTTAAAGCTTTCATAGCTTATGGCTTTTGGGTGAGCTGGAAGGATCGCAACATGCTCGTCTTTGAAGAACAGCATGAAGATCTCAATACCATGGCGAGAAGAGCGGCACGACTGGCGGAGGAGGTGTTAAGAAAGGGTGCGGATGCACAGGGCGGACGAAGTGGTATCTCAGGGGAGTTCAGTGTAGTTCAAGTTGATGCTTCGAAGGTTTGCCATGGTTATCACTCCGCGGTTGGGGTGGTGGGCTGCGATAGGCATGGAGGATATGACTGGGTGCATGGAGAATGTTTGATGGCAAAGATTGTTGTGGAGGCCGAGCTAATTGCGGTCCTAAAAGGTTTGGAACAAGCCAGGAAGAAGCAGAAGCTCAAAGTTTTAATTGAGTCAGATGCTAAGGATGTCGTTGATATTGTGAATGGTTATAGGAAATGGCCCGAAGGGCTTGAGAGTGTTATTAGGTCGATTTGGCGGCTTATGAGTCTGTTTGTATCTGTAATGGTCTTGTTTATATCTAGAACCGCGAATGCTAAAGCGGATAAGGTAGCTAAGTGGTGTAGAGTGAAGAACACCTCTTTTGATTGGCAGGTCCAAGATGGCCCTAGGCCCTCTGTCGGCTGCTATAAATAAACTAACTAGCCTATGGGCTCATCTCATCAAAAAAAAAAAAAAAAAAACCATAAAAGAATGACTAAAGACGTCCAAAATAGATCTTCTGACCACGGTCCATGGCTCTAAGTGAAGGGCTAAAACGGATGAAATAGGCCCAAGGCCCATTAGATAACGCAGGCCACCTGGAGAAGTTCCTTCGAAGTCGGACGTTTGTTTCCATATGTTGCAAATAGATATCATGGTTTTCATTTCTCTGCAAACCCTGAATAAAGAGTTTAGTTTAAGGATGAAGAGTAGGCGTTTAGGTCCTAGGTCATTAGGTGGGTGTGAATAGTTTTTTATGACGACTTTGTACAGGTGGACTAGTACTTGGTATCCTTTTGCAGGAAAGTCCATGCATTCTCAAATATTATAGTTTGGGAGACCAATTTCAAAGCTCAGTTAACCTATAAGTAGTATCATCAGCAGTCATTGGAATGTCTGAGTGTCACTCGTATTTGTAACTCGAAAGGCACTCCTCCACACCTTCTTCGTCACCTGGATCTAATATCTCAAGTTGTAATTTAGGTTTGTTTCCAGCTGATGCAGCCGATAGGAATCACAAATAGTTTGCTTCATACTCCGTCCTGTATAAAAAGAAAGTAAAACTTGAAGTGAGATAAATTATATCTTGATAGAAATGATTTCTTCTATTGCATCTACGCGCAGTGTGATTATTTCATAGAGGATCTTGAAGGAGATTTTAATTGCATACCAAAATGCAAATGATCATAGGTTGCCGGGAATCCGGAATCCATAGATTCCGGGATCCGGTGAATTTACTCCCATTCCATGCTGTCAAACAGGCCCTAGGTGTTTCTTATGACGGGCCCAAGGTCCAAAATATAATAGTTCAAACTCATATATATGTTTATAAATGCTTGAAAGATAAGTGAGTAAAATATTAAGGGTTAGCATGAAAGGAGTTCAGTTTGGGCTATGCCGTATTATTCATATTATCACACTGCCGATGAATGAGATCTGTTTAAATCTAATTTAACAATTCCGTGACTCCCCCGAGGTGGACCTGTTTGTTTGTGACCATTAGCCCTTGGCCTTACTTTATCAAAAAAATGAAAAAAAAAAATTCTCCAATATTTGATTGATTTCGAATATTTGTAAGTGTAAATCCTTGGACGCTTACGATATTAGTTCTATTGCAAGAATTTTTCAATTATTGGAACCAGAGAGTGGCCGTTATACTGATCCTAGCGTGATCCTCTGGAAGGAAAAACTTGCTCATCACGATAACAAATGAGCAAATCCAAAAATACGAAAGCACCCCTTATATTTACTGGGTGGCGTGATAAGAACAAAACTGTAGCAGAACAATGCCCCGTTGCTAAACCACCCCCAAAACTACACAAACAATTACCCTAATCGTTCAGCCCACACATGATGACACTAGAATGCTGCAAGCACTCTGGCATTAAGGGTTCAATCCCCATACCATCGAGCACCTTTATGAAGTATGCAACAATGAAAAAGACGGTGGCAGATGATTTGGCATGACAGGCTAGACATGGAGCCGTCGGTGCTAAATCGAGATCTTTGTAAACTGAATAGCATGTAAGACCTAGCCTCTTGGCTCAATTTGGCCAAGAAAAAAAACAATGAAAAAGGCGACCAACTTAGCGAACATATCCAGCATGAGCTAGGAACCATTCATTGCTGTTTCAGAATGGCCACGGCCTCCATCCTCTAGATGCTTCCCATTCGCTTGTGTCCTATGTCTCTGGATCCAAATCCAAAAAAACAAGTGTTAAAACAAGAGCTACGGTGTGCATTTACATCCAATAAAGGCATAAGAACAACAGAATCAAAGCAAATCTACAGAAGAAAAGGGTTCCACTACACGAGTTATATTCCATCAGTAAAAAAATGCCATTCAACAGAAGCATCTTTCAAACCAAAAAAACTGATCACACCACATCATCACATTTCAATTCGAAGTATTAGTTAGTCAGCTATCTCACACCAATATACCAATTTAAACAGAGCATGTAAGTGGAGAGACTGCAGATCTTCATTGAATTTGGCGGAAATAGAGTTATATTATATTCATCGGACACCACAATTAACCTTAGATTACCATCTGACTACATATTTTATCAAGGTTCTCCTATAAAATAAGCTTCCATTTGTCATTATCACCCCAAAACAAAAACAAAATCAACAATGTGAATATCATCCAATGGACATCTTCTTGTCCGCAACCAGACAGGCAAATTGAACACATCAGCACACCAGGATTAACATCTAAATGATAGAAATCTCTAGTGTGAGAAGTGGGAACTGATCATGGCTTCTAACATCCACTAGAGGGCCTCATCAATGACGTGCTTAGCACATGCAGGCAATTGTGCACCCTGCATCACCAGAACTTTGACATCCATCGAAACACTGGTTTGATTCAGGGGCCTCACACAAATGCCAAAAGTCTCAACTACCACTAGAATAGATGAAGCAAAGCATAGGCCCACGGAACAGATGTTGCAGGTATTTTTGTTCTGCTGTTTTCTGGAGTCACATGACCTAAACTGAGTCTTACAATTGACAAAAGAAACTGTACTGCATGCAGCAAAAATGAACACACTGGGCCTACAGACAAAGTCTTTCAGACGAACTATTAAAAGACTGCACATTTAGACAGTAGGCTTGTTTTGTTGAAAAAGCTTTCATATTGTCTTTATCCTTGAAAACATTCTTTTAAACTAGAAAACAGAACATAAACTAGTGACAAAGATGATGAGCTATACCCAATCAGCAGTGTCGCCAAAAGTTCCGTTGAGTAACTTGTGGTTCCCTTCTTTGGATCTACTGTCTTTATCCTTGACACTCAATGGTAGCAATATTTGTGCTCCACCAGCACGGTCAGGCATTTCTGTGGTTAGGTAAGATACATATGTATAGCTACTTTGTAGACGTTCATCAACATGTTAATAAATATAAAACAATTAAACACACCTGGTAGCTTCTTGTCAACAAAGAAAACCACCAAATTTACAGCATACCTGGAATTCCGAGCGAGAAGAGTTGGGGAAAAAAAGCAGAAAATCTAACCCAAAGTAAAAAAATGTTGATCAAATTTCACTTCATACCATGCAACAACAACATCTACTGTGTAATGCTTGCGTGCAGCTATTATAAGGAGGCTTTGAATAACAGCCATCAACCACGCAAGCAACTTGATAAGCCTACAAGAACACAAGTATGTTACGTATATAACCTCCCACAAATAGTTGACAAGCAATGCAGAGTTGTGATAATCCATGTAATAGACTCTGCAAGTAAGACTATTTGATGCGCAATGAGGAGCAAGTTTTCATCATAGTTGAATTAGAACGTTCTTTTACCTCGAGGAGCCATACTTGTGATATGTATGCACGAAAACCAGAGTAAATATCATATGTGATGAAAATATCAAGTCGCCACAACCATATAATATACCCCTCGGAACTGCAAACAAAGTAGTTTGTATAAACACATGGAATAACACATTCTGAGCATGGTGTTATAAGATTCACTCACAATTTATGAAAAGAACTTCAAAGATACTGTCCGGACGGGGCAACCTAGCGAGTGCTGATCCCTGAAGAGAGGCAGGAAAATCAAATTAGGCAGTGGGTTTTCAATTCATCTGATAACATATGCAGTTCTTTATGAAGAACCGTGTAAATGAAAAGCATGTTATTCCAACCATCTGAAACAAAAGTTACCTCACGACAATGATAGTTAGGACCTGGAAGTTGGGTGGAATAGAATGTAACAATGCGTAGAAACTGAGAAGCCTGCAACAAGCATCTTACAGAACTCAACATTAACAATAACCATATCCAAGCAACAAGTTGTACATAAAATATTCTTCTTCAACTTACAACTAAGAAAGCTAATACTCTGCACCAAAGCAGAACCGTGTAGATCCGTTTGCTATAGTATACGAAAGGATGAAAAGTCCACTGTCCAGAATAAACACAGCATCAGAAGAATTCAGAATTAGAACAGAAAGACAACCTGCACTGGAAGTATCACATATGAATGAGAAAGCAGAGACCACTGCCATAAAAGAGACAGGAGCGAAAAAAGAGGTGCTATATGAGGTGGAAAAAAAGAAACCAAATTTAAAGATAAATACCATAAGAGGTCACATTCTAAAAAATAAAAGCAAACTGATACGTAACACCAGAGCAGCTCATATCCTAGCAAATTAAAAATAGCACGGAATATGTCATGCACAGCAAGGGCATAGAAATCTGAAGTAATCAATGTTAAACTATGGTCCACCAAGGTCCAAGATGAGGATAAAACAGACGTAATTTTAGATGCTGGAGAAGCATCACCGTAAAACCACTTCACTACAGTGCACAGTGTCCTTTCTTAGTTTTCTTCTAGGCAGCACAGATTCGGGTGCATGACACGAGTACGATACGATATGGACACTCCGATACGACAATTCTTGAAAATTTAGGATACGGATACGGCAATATAATAATACATTTAATATATATTTAATATCATACTAAGTTTAAAATTTGAAAAAAATGCATTCAAATTTCAAATTGTTCATCTATGTCATCTCTAAAAACCAAAAGACTGATGCTTAATAACAATGTATTCATCTACCTAAACATGAAGGAACTTCAAAACCAAATAACTTAAGAAAGTTACGTATCTGAATTCTAATTACGTGTTTTGTTGACCTAAATAACCGGATACATATCAGATACGTATCCGAGTGTATCAGGTGCGTATCTGTATCTAACACGTGTCGGATATGGGTACGCTTCCAAATATAAAGTATCCGTGCAGCATAGGTTTTCTTCCATTAATTAAGTCATCCAATCTGAACTGGATTGGAAGCATTCAAATGCAAATGATATAAGGGGGTCAGGTTCAAAAAAAAAAAACAGATATACGTACCAACGCAAAAGAGACAAATATGAAGGCGAAAACATTCTCACTGATGTGGCCCCTCTCTTTCCCAAGCTCCTAAATATCAACGGGAAGAAGACATGAAGATCCTTACCAAAAAAAAAATAGGCCAAGTCTCATGAGGCTTTTAGGTAAGATGCATAGCATTCAAGATGGCAGTACACACCGGAAGGGCCATGAACCCAACATCTTGGAGAATTGGTCCCGGTCGATGAAGATAGTGCACTCCTCTAGCAGCCACCCCATGAATATACTAGTAAAGGCAACATCAAAAGCATTTAAGATTATGCATATTTTTGGTCATTTAGGAATCAGATTATTGAAAGAACACATAATCTATAAGACAAAAATAAGTAATAACGAGCAACATTATAACATCAGACCATACATGTTGAGTAGAAATAATTGCATTAATTTAAAAAGCAACACCAAACACAGAGACAAACATCATGATCCAGAAACGGGTAAAGAGGTGAGTGGATAGCTTTATAATTCTTCTGATCATAAACAACAAACTGACAACAAAAAGGATTTTAATACTAAAATCTCAATTTAGAGGCACCTACATCAAAATCGATACCAAAGATGATAGCAACGAAGAACACCAGAAGCTACCTGAAAAATAATTCCCGCAAGCAGCAACGGCCAGTTCTCAATTAGAAGTTTCAGTTCCACCGAAAACTCAATGCAAATCTTCTTCCAAACCTGAACATGAGTGACAAAAGATCATAGAAAGCACACCAAAAATACAAACAAAAACAGAAGCTAAAAGAGAGAACGAAAAAGAAGAGGAGAAAAAGGATCTTGGACCTTGGAAGCCTCGCGAGCAATGTAACCCCTCATCTTCGTCAACGGCGACCACCTCTAAAGACTCAGCATCCGACGCTCACCGTCTAGCATAGCAAACGCTTATTCTCCACCAAGTAACAAACCTCTAAGAACCGGAGACTTCGTACCGCCTGCAACTCCCCGCCGGCAACCGATCGGGCGGTGTTCGCCGAAAAAGACGTCCCGATTGGAATCAAAGATCGCGGCGGACTCCGCCGGCGGTTATCCAACCGACGATCTACCGAGCCAGGAGAAGACCGAGTCCAACCAGTGTGATGCGAGATCAAAGAAACGCACTCTCTAGAACCGACGGAAGCAAGACCTTCGTTAAACGACCATATTCCAGTTTACATCTGGAAAGCCCTAAGATTAAACAACGCGAGGTGGACGCAGTTCGTTCCATCCTTCGCCGAGGCGGTTCAGAGGGTCGCCGTCGCCTTGCTTAGGCGATCCCCACTTTTGACGGGGAGACGAAGAGGAGATGAGGAAGAGATAGAGCGTGGAAAGGGAGAGCCGAGAAGGTGAGGGATGGCGACGGGGCCTCGAGCTCAATTGGAGTCTGTATGGGGGGCCAATACTGGAATCTAATCTCGCTTTCAATCCTTACTATATTGCTTCGTTGGACTCTATCCTATTTGATTTCAGGCTCGTTAGATGGACCCAATGCTGGGGGTTAAAATGGAGCCCAGATGACGACGGCACCGAAGTCTTCGAACTTTTCGCACGGGAGGATTGGTGGCGATGACCTCACTCCAAGTGGAGCAGACAGCGGACCGTGGCACGCGTCCGCCGCCGGCGGCCTTTCGGGAGTTTAGTTACTACACCACACCAGCCGCGCACGCCCGGGCTCGCGCGGCCGCGCCCCACGTTCTCTGCCGCCCTGTGGTTACAACTGGGATGTTCGTTAATGCCCTTGTTTGTGGAAAATTTTTACGGATAATGGCATCGTGTTACTCGCGTATGGGATGGGCCAGTACTCAGTCCTGCGACTTGGATTTAAAATTTAAATCATCTGGAGCGCGTGGCTTTGATCGCGGAGACGGCTATGGACTATTGGCGGTTGGATATATCCGTTGCATCATGTTCAAACGGCTGCACTATTGGCTTTGATCTCGGAGACACGGAGGGTGACTGGTTGTGCGAGCTATGTCTCTGTATGTTATGTCAGCATGTCAAGTCCCAGCATCAATCCTCAAGAAGGTGGAAGCTCTCGCCTGACAATTCCTCTGACAGGGCAAGCGAGGCGGGCTATTAGTGGTCGATTGGAATGAAGTCTGCAAACACATATCCATGGGTGGCCTTAGGCTGAAAGACTTAAGGCGATGGCAAATGACACTCCGCATGGATCGCACTACGAGACTGATGAACCCAACGGAATCAATTTGGACCAGGACGGTGAGGGCCAAATACAATTTTGAAGGACTGCTACCTCCGATCAAGTCCCTAACTAAAGCTACTCTCCTCTGGTGCTCTATCTGCATGGCAGGGAAATTACTTCACATGGGTCTGAGGTGGCCAGTGCCACCGACATGTCAAGCAGACATCTTCTCTGACTGATGGATCATGGATGGGCCGCTCAATTCATCTGCACATATGTTTCAGGGTGGCTCCATTGCTCAGGTCAATTCTCTCTTCGATGACACGGGGCAGTGGTGTAGGGAACTTCTCTCCTCATTTCTACACCCTGTCTTGGTGAAACAAGTCCTTCTATCATTTATTCAATTGGGTGAAAGTGCGTCGCGCTGGGCTTGGGATGCGAGTGGGAAGGTCTCTACTGGGTCATGTTACTGGATGCTAGAAGAGATCGAGGAGACGCACCAAAGTTGTTCGATGAAATGGTGGAGCTTGTGGAAGATCCCAGCAGGGCCGAGAGTCAAACACTTCCTTTGGAGGTGGATGTAAGGAAAGGTCATCGCCAAGGAAAATCTATGGGCATTGGGTCTTCTTGACAACAAGCAATGTCATAGCTGTGGATAAGATGAAGACTCCACCCATCACATCATGTCCTCATGCGACTTCGCTAAGGAAGTTTGGGGGCAGATGCTTGGGGACTTTGAATTGGATCCTTCCTCCCTGAACCAAGAGTCATGCCTCAGCCTACTCCGGCGACCAGTGAAGGATGAGAAGACAAGGTTAATGAAAACCTTAGTAGCCTATTCCTTATGGTTGTGTGGAAGAATAGGTGCCAAGTGGTTTTTGGTGAAAGTGGTCGGGACGTGAGGTCTTTAGTGAGGGCAATCCGTTGACAAGCTAAGGAATTCTCCTTACTGCAACACTCTAAAGCTCATAAAGAAGGCCAAGTGAAATGGGATGGGGCACATGTACAATCGGATGCCTCAATGTTGCCCAACAATGGCGGCATGGCTGGATTAGGCGCCGTCTGCTGGGATGGCAGAGGGGAGAAGAGGTGGGAAGCAAAGTCCATTGCGTCGCCCGGGTCCACCATCCAAGCGGAGATGCAGGCTGTTCGGTTCGCACTGGCGGAGGCAAAACAAGAAGAGGAATCCAGTGTCCTGTGCGAGACAGACTCCAAGCAAGCAGTGGATATGATCTTTGGCATGGTGCCTCTCTTTGCTGGTTGCTAACCGATTTTGCTAGAGATATGGTGGACTATTAGCCAATTTAGTAGATTTTGTATTGTTTATATTTCCATGGAGCAAAATGTAAGGACGGATTAGTTGGCTCGTCTTGCCCAGACAGGACGTCTCTGATCAGCCTTGGTAGTTGTAGCTTCGGCTTACTTTATAATAATAATAAAAAAATCCGTTGCATCATTCTATTGATCGGCTTGTCCTCATACATTTTTACTTCATGGCCAGTCTCAATCGATTGATGGCGTATGGAATAGTGTAATACCAACTGCTTTTGAGCTTTAGGTGGAGGGAAAGGCTTTTAGTTTTGATGTTCCTTGACAAACTAGCAGGTGCCAACAAGAACATGATTTTGGTTTTGTGGTCTCGGCTTAAGCAGCAAAAATAAGGGGGTTTGAGATCACTTGAATTGTATGGAGGAGAGGAGTTTTCCAACGCCAAATTCTAGTCTTGATCTCCTAGTTTGTAGCACATGTGTGCCTGGTCAAAATGAAACATCCCACTTGCTAGCGCTCTCGCAGTCGCGGCAATCCGCGGCACGTTACCTGTTGGCAAAGCACTTTATATTCAGTCCGCCGAGGATCTCAACATCCACGATACATAGCATAGGATCGCCACCACGTTTCATATTTATTATGACACGACAAGGATGCCACATAAGTCGCCACATGAGCCAGAATGCAAATGCAGAGAGTAATGGGCTAGCTAGCGAGTCCAATGTCTTCTTGACCGAGAGCGCCATGGGGGATGTAGGACACATGAGAAGAGGAGGAGGAGGAGAGGTGAAGCAGGGTTGGTTGGTCTCTGGTGCCGTGGCACAAAAAACCAGATCCATGGTGTTTGGGGCCGGTGGGAGCTCGTTGCAAGATCAGGGCCGGGAGCGACGGCAACATGTCCTGGACTTTGGAGACAGACACCGCGGCGCCAGTCACACACCTCCAGGTACCACCAAGACCTGTCCACCCGATTTATCGAAGTTCATGAGTCATCACCAACACATATGCTGCTATGTGTCATGAAAACTGCGACCCACTAATTTTCATATTAGGCGTAAATAAAGAGGTGATCTCCAAATCACATTTCCATTGAATGACGATATGCAAACAGTTAGATGCTCACACGATTTCATTAAGATATATTACAAGACAGTAATGTCCAAGGTTTTCGTTTCTAGCTATTCGACCTGCAACGTACATTGCTGTCTTCTATCTTCGACTGCAATATTACACATTTAGAACAGCTTATTAGCTGCAGAGTGAGATTCCTCTACTGTTTGTATTAATTGCTATAATACAACATAGGGAGGGAGCTTTCTGACCCTTGTTAACGCATCAATGCTCTTTGTTCTCGTACTGCTTGCGACATGCTATTTAGTGGAAGCAAGCTGTGACCAGAGTTGGGACCATTTGATCCGTTTAGACCAGCCCACAAAGCTGAAAGAGGACATAAAGGACCAGCTGGGATCCAGTGATGCCTGCTCAGCTGCTCTAGTAACGAAGATACCAATTAAGCCCTACCAATAGGCGAAAGAGGTGGGTGACTTGGTACAGAAGGCATGTGAGTTTCCCCTTGGGTTTTTGCATCTCTCTTATGATCTGCAAATCCATGATCCTGTGAGCTTCTTGTCTCCATTGAGATGGGTACTCCATAATGACAAGGAATCCTCCCATGAAGTTTTGCTATACAGATTGCGAAAGCCTGTAGTGAACCGACAGGTGCTCGGAAATCAACTGCATAGAGTCCCTCTTTGAAAGCAACCATGCTAAACGCAAGTCCCTTCTTATGAGCACCAGCCTGGTAGAAAATAAAATGGTAAAGATGAAATTATAGCTTAATATCACTATGATTGCAGGCAAGCAACTGACAACGACAAACGAGTGCAAGATAAACAAAAAACGACCTTAACAAAGAGTTCCACTCGCTGGTTGCCATCAGTGGCATGACAAACTTGAACTGCAGGAGTGCTTCTACTATCAGGAAGCTTATCAGTTAATACTGACAACATGCAACCTTCATCCCAACCTCCACAATCGCACACTCCACCCGATTTCCATCTTTTGATCAAAGGTGATGGACTGGCTTGAGTTGATGAGCCATGAACTCCACTAGGAAGTATTGCTACAATGCCAGGTGCGCTTAAAGCCTCAGCATTCGTCTCAAACTGCAATTTTTCCTCTTGATTGCTAGAGCATTTATGGTGCGTTAACAGGTGCATTAAATCCTTGCAATTTCTGCTATGTAGAATCCCACCACTACAATTCTCTGTCATTTCCATTGGAGCAGTTATGACAATGGCTGCCAGCTCTGTGTCAAATGTGGAGTCAACAGGTTCATGAGATGTTGGTGTACGATCACTGCCAAAGAGAACAAACTCTTTCACAACATGCCCTTTGGACTCATACGAGATCGCCTTCGAACATGAAAGCTTCACCTGGGCCACAACATTAGAGAACAACTCTTGCTTTTTGCTCTTACTTACTTGGTTCATCCAGGCCCCACTTTTTTTCTTGAGTTCATGAACTGAGAATATTGTATAGACACTTTGAGAATCATGATTTTCGAAGATGTCGTTCTTCCTCATTGTGGCTGCAAGAATATCAGACTCAGCAGTTGAAAACATAAATAATGGCAGTCCATTCTTCCAAGCCAGTTGCAGGAGAGCTTGTTTTGGTGATTTTGATTGTCCATCACACTGTAGGGTTGAAACTCCAGTGTCCATGGTCACCTGAGAAGCAGAATTTAACTTTGTCTTTACCGAGCCAATTGAACAATTAATGGGGTTATCCATCACACTGAATGCTGCATTTGTCAGTATTTGATCTGTCCTCAACAGATGCTTATTGGTGCTACTTGCCTCATATGCATGGGGAATGAGGGAGCTTGGAATAGACCCAGAAGCAACGTGGTTCTTTGGCTTCAGCAAAGGATCTAATATCCTTCTCAATGGGCTTCTCCTGCCCCTGCCACCAGCGCTTGTTTTATCTCCATCGGTGTTATCAGAACAGGTAGTAGCTTTCATCTGCCTAAAAGGTGAAGCCCCTCTCAAACTAGAACTTCTGCTCATCCAATTCCAACCAGCAATTGACCGACGGCTAGGTGACAATCCTCTGCCTGTAACACTTGGTTTTCTTTTATCAAAATTTGCATCAGTTACTCTACAATCAACTAGCTCATGATTGCTGCTGGTAGTCCGCCAGCTCTCTTCAAGTTTAGCCTGTGATGTGGTAACCGATACCTCGCTTGCATAGAAAAGATTACTAGCTGTGTCAGTCTCATCCCTTTGATTGATAAAAGGGAGAGGGCATGACAGTGGAACATGAGAAGGTAAGTAATCAAAACATTCATCACCAAAATATGACTCTTCTTGAAAGCTCTTCCTGTTTATTTCCACTGGTTTTTCTTCATCAACTTTTAAGGACTCGCAGCTAACGGAGCTATCACAAACATTCGGTTCTAGATCTTCTAACAAGCCTTCGGTATTTTGGGAGACAGCAATGTGTTGGTCTTGAAGACTATCCTTGACCAAGTGCAAACTATTAGAACAATTTCCTTCTTCATAGCTTCTACATTTTTCAGCTTCTGTTAATCTAGTATGTTCAGCCCTCACGTCATCATAGTGACATGCCAAGATCTCATCAGTCCTTGAAGTTAGGGGTGAAGAGCCAATATGAGAACGGTTGGACATACCGCTTAAAATAACATTCACATTTGACTCTTTTCCCTTGCACTTTCCATGCTTCTTGGCCAAACTGTCACCACTAGAATTGCAATCTGCATCAAGTAAACCATGATGTGCACCCGAAATGGCTGAAGTTTGTGAATCAAGAGAGGCCATAGTAGGTACAGAACTTTTGAATCCCCTCATCCAAGTTTGGCCACCATCAACAGATGACTTCCATTGACCATACAAACCATGGGACTGTTTTTTTCCAGAAAGAGGACTACTTGTGCTTCTAAAAGACTTATCAGAAGATGCAAAGGTGGAAAATGGTGAGGGAGCATTACTTGTAGATGGAGAAGATCCAGCTCTGCCATTCGCTCTGCCATTCGGTGAACAGTTCTGCTTGTTTGTCCATTTCTCAAGACGCCTCCAATCAAGGACTCCAACATTCAGTGCTCTCTCTTGAACTTTTTCTCCATTCTCTGAGCATTGGAGGTAACAAGGTACACTTGACATGTGTTTGACTAGCTCATCAACCCCAATAGCCTTCTTACTGGGACATCGCTTCTGATTATGACATGAGGCCGTCAATGGGGATGCAGTTCCATGATCATCTTTCCTAGATCTTGTAGAAAGATGATCGGAGCTTCTTTGTTCCAAAGGCCTTTGAGATTTTAAGCCCTTGCTTTTATCTTGCAATTTCATATTCCTATTAGCTCTGGGGGACAAGACCTCCTCTGATAATTTAGAAGCTTGATGATGATGGAAAGCCTTCTCAGACTGCACATGGTGACCCATACTCAGATCTTCTCTGATCTAAATTATTTCTCTGTCCAAAGGAATCCCGCTAACATTGGAACTCACCCTGAATCCTTTTAAATGCTCAGTATTCCTGATAGTATGTCAGAGGAAGCCAATGCTGAGCTTCTATTTCAGATATCATTGCCCTCCTTTGCTGCTCAAAGATATGAGAAGATATCAGCCCCAAAGCCAACCTCACATGTAGATCTATGAGCTTAAGATACAAGGCCAATTATGCCGAAATAAATGAAGTTACCAAGCTCCGGGTTGATAAAATTGAAACAAATTCTCTGAGCAATCGTTCAACTGCATGATAGATAAACCCAATATTAAAAAAAAAATAGCACTTGTACTAATTATTGTGAGATCTGTGGCATTTAAGAAAAATTAAACTTGTGAAACCACTGGCATTTTAGTATGCATCACCAACACAAGAGAAGCCCAGATCCACTCCACCCTCGACCTATTCTCCCAACTTCACCACAAATGCAAGAAAATCACAAAAAAAGAGAGAACTTTTTTTGGAAATCTAGCCAAGCTAAATTTTTTATCCCATTCTTTCACTATATCAAATCCGACAAACATAAAGCATTGCAGAACAGAGGCAACTATAGTATAAGAATGACTTGATTCGGGTAAAAGAGACTTACCTCCAGAAGTAGAAGAACACAGATCTGCTTTCCTTCCCGCCCTTCGATCTTTTGAGAGAAGTGCGCGCGCCTCACCTAAAGTATCCTTGCGAGCAAAGGAAGAGAACCCAATACAGTGATCTACAGCAAAAGCTCACCCTCCACCCTCTCTCTCTCTCTCTCTCTCTCTCTCTCTCTCTCTCTCTCTACACCTCTACTGGGCTTCAGCTGCCTTCTCTTCTAAGTCCAATAATACCATAACTAGTAGTAGATGAGTGCGGGACCGCTCTCAAAATCACCACATGGAGATGGAACGAGAGAGAGAGAGAGAGAGGTGGCTGTGGTGCGGGATTTTAATTTGGATTTGGACCGCATCGCTCGATGGAAAGGGGTAGGAAAAGGGCGGGGAGGGGGCGTCCTCCCGGCAAGCAAACAGCCCGCGGGAGAGAACCCGGTGGGTCCCGCCGGCCTGACGAGGTCTTGGACCGCCTTCTCCTTGGCAATTAATCAGTATCAGAGAACACCGAACACGGCCATCGAGGGTCCCGTCATCATGTGTCTCCATCGTCGATTATTGAGTTAAAAGGAGGCGGATTCCTTCTCCACCACTACGTCCTCTTCCTCTCGGCTTTTTAATTATTCTTTGGCTCTCCCTGTTGTTCTTTACCTCCTTATGGTGACGTTATGGAGACACGTCCGATGGAATGATGATGGCCTTGGAATCTCATATAGAGATTAGAAGGATGATGGCAACTTTGTACCGGCCAAACAATGACAATCAACCTGGGATCTTTGTGAGCTAAAGTTGAGATTGGGTGGCATCTCTTCGCAAATGGGGTTGATATGGACGCAATGGTGGGGGAGACGCTTGAGCGTGGTTCTTTGCGGTAATGATAAAAGAGGAAAGAAGCCTTTGATCTAAAGAAAGAGCTTGTCCTATGCCTCAAAGCTATGCTACGTAGCTAGCCTACATAAAGAACCTTATTAGCCAATCGTCTACAGGGAATCCAAAGATCACCGGGCTAAATAATGTGGCCTAAAGGAGACTGCCTGATTTGGCTTCATCAATGCAGGTGTATATTGCATGCCAGCAATTGGACCTGATAATAATGTGACCGTGGGGATGTTAGGGGCAACTGGGCTCGTACTCGATATCGTGGCCCACTACCAGGCCCACCTACGTGGGCTGCAACCATCATAACCGGCTCAACTGTACTCCCCCCGTCCTCACTGTCCCGCAGCTCCCGCTTGGTATCTGGGAATCGTAGAAATCTCTCTATGGCTGCTATATGGAGCATATATATATATTTATCACTTCCCAGAAGGGCGAGAGCTTGATGGTTTGCCATGAGCGGCGGGTGCGCATGGATATTATCAGTTCTCTAATGGTGGAAGCGGTGCTCCTGAAACTTCATGGGCCTTCCAAACCGACGACTAGCGCATCGGATTCCTCAATGAGGATAGTTTCAAGGCCCATGGACCACATCTAAATTCGCCCCCTTTTAATTAATTCTGAAAGCTTTTTGAGGGTTTGTGTAACCCATCAGAGTGTTCTTATTTGTGTTAAATTCACCCATCAATATAGTCGATAACGTTTCTTAGACACGTAAATCTTGTATTTAAGTTGGATTTAAGAACAATGACCAAATATTGTATTTGATGCCGTGCTCAAAGTTGCTGTATCATTCGTCTTCGATATATTAATAACGCTAGCTAGCATTTATGAATTAGGGGGAGGTTGATGTATCACAAGCATTTATATCGCCTCGAAATTCCATTGCCAGGTGCCCACCGATCATTACTGCATCACAAGGTCTTCCGACCTGAGCATCAGAAACTCCCAGAGCAACACCCAGCTGGAATCTTGCTATTCCAGCAGATTGACAGCCAAACCTGCAGAGAGAAAAGCTGTACTTCTCCCACACAAATTCAATGTGATATGGACGTCATAGATCTGGGTTCATTTAGCAACGTAAACCGCATCTGAGGGACATTTAATTAGTACCTTCACTGCTGGACTTTTATCTTTTTCAGACAGCAGCATGTGGTGAGGTCAAATACAACTCGATCGCATGGCCCAGTCACGCGTTGTCAGCAGCACTGCGCCGTCGTCTCATCAACATCGTAAGCGCCGACCACAACACAGGAGAACTGCAGAGGAATTTAGAACACGTACTTAATAAGGCCTGGCAGTCCAAAGGTAACATGGCCAATCCTCGATGCAAATGGAATGGAAAGGAGGTTTTCTGCATTGGAGAGTAGTAAAAGTATTGCAACCGGGGGCGGGGGACACAAATCTCTAAAGACAATAATTGCACTCATGCGAACTCAGCATTCCAGTATGAGGAGTGCGTGTAGTAACATGGATACAGACTCGATGCTTAATATGGAAGCTACATTGGACACCAACAATCCGCCCACTAGCAGTAGATATTCCAGATATATAGAGCATCCGTCTCCCTAATCAATCCAAGGATAGTTGGCGGAATTAGTTTTAACAAAAAGAAGTCGGTGATTTAGAGCAAATTATCGAAACAGCAACACGATCGAGCAAATTATTTAGCCTGATATGAAATCTATTACAAACGTAGCCACCACGCTATGTATTATTAATATGCTTTAAATTATAACAGACTCAAAAGCCGTTTAGGGTAGTCCTTCCTGGTTTCTAACATATTTGACGTTTAGAAGAGTGGATTCACACGCCACTCGGGTTAGACTATCCTATATTCTTCTCTTTGATTATGATATTCTAATACTACAACAAGAAAGATTCTTTTTCTTTTCCATGGTCATTAGTTGATGACAAGGAATTGGATCTCAAAAACAAAAGGGATTCATTTATGCAAATTGATTCTCCCACCCCCACCCCCTGAGACCGCCCCCCACTCTTATTTTACTTTTATACCCTCGCATTTCTTTTTCCTTTTTCTTTTCAGTTTTATTTAATTTCAAATTTCAAATCATAAAAATTTAAAATTTAAAAATTTCAACACGTAGGTTATTCTGATACTACTTCTATTCTTATCCAACACGTAGGTTATTCTGAGGCAGAGGAAAGGTATTCAAGAACAGAGGGTAAAAGATTTCCACTAACATTACAACGAATCAAACAGCCACAGTATACATGCCAAACCATATAGCGAAACACCCCTTATATTTCCCACAGGGCCACGATATCATACGTTTCCTACACCCAATACAAACCAAAACAAAAGAAAACCAATAGAGATATATCCTTTGCTTATTATTTCACGGCAGCGGACGGTGGCGGCCCCGCCAGAATCCACCATTTCCTTGTGCCCTTCAAGAAGAAAAGGCTGCAAAGAGGACGACAGGTGGGTGGTGTTGGTCACCACCACTGATTGCCTTATTTCGAACAACCAATCGTCCCTATTCTCCACCAAACCCGATTTATTCCATGCTCCACTGTTATCCTCCAAGCAGCCACCAACTGCAAAGACTTACCCAGTGTAGTAATGCCACCAACCATAGTTGCTCCATTTATATAGGATCACAACACCTATAGCATAAAAAAATTACCCTACTCTAACTGCTTTTAACTATGAACTACCATCAGTCAGTAAACAGAGATATTAGTCAAGCCTAAGGCGGAGGAGGGTCAGTAAGTCCACTCCGTGGGGAGGCGGAGTTCATGGGCAGTGGCGGCGGGGGCGGCGGGGGCGGCGGATTGGGGGTGTTGGTGGTGGTTCCTTTTCTGTTGGGAGAGCAACGGAGCGCCTCGAGCCATCGTGCCATCTGCACGTAACCAGGGTAAACATAAATAAGAATTAAACAATGTTTTAGAAAATCACAGCAAACAAAAAGAGAAGAGTGAGGCATCGGGGTTACCGTGATGGATTACGAAACCCCCAGCGAATCTTGGGTTTGCGCTTAATTCATCCAGATTCAAGTTGAGAGCTTGAACCACCTTTGCAGGAAGTAGCACAGTAGAGCATCCTAGAATTTAGAAGATAGATAGTAGTGAAGGTTAGGCCAAGAAAAACAAGATTCGCGGTGAAAGTTCTAAAGGGAGTATTATTACAGCAAATTTACCTGACTTCTTACGGGGTTCTGGAGGATTTCCAGCACACCGGGGCAAGAACACTCCGGTTCCAGTAGACTCCCTCCGGTTGCCGGAGCCATTGAGAAAAATAGCCCGCATACCGGAACCTGGTTGAAGAGGCTGCTGTTGCGGCTGCGGTTGCGGCTGCGGCTGCGAATCCTGCGATTGCTGCAAAGGCGGCCAGGCGGAGGCGGGTAGCCCAAGGGGACGGCTGGATCTAGCATCGCCATATAAGGCGCTGCCTCCTGCCCTGCTCTGCCTTCCCCAAGCACCCGATGGCTGTTGCCTCATGAGCTGCTGCTGCTTTAGCTGAGGGGATGATGTAAACAAAGGAACGACGGGAACACAAGGCTTAGAGAGAGGATTGCAAGATATAATACTACCAAGCTATGATGCACGGTTTACGCTACCTTCGACTGCTGGAGTGTGGGCATAGGGAGAGCGTAGTAGCAAGTAGTTGGGTTCTTGTGAGGCGCCGAGATGGGCGCAGAGGGAGGCTGCTTTGGCGGCCCCAAGAGCCCAAGACCTTGTGGCTTCAGCTGCTCCTGCTCTTGCTCGTGTAGCCTCTGGCGGACGACCTCTCCAGCAGCGGCGGAAAGCAGATCCAAGGCATCATCCTTGGGTTGCTCAAGCGGAGTGGACGGCGGCGACGAAACCTTAGATGGGCCGCTCGGACTGTCCCCATTTGAGCATGTCCAGTTGTCCACGGCACAGAGTGTAGACTGAGGGGAGCCGGCCAATATCTAAATCATGTCCCAAGGAGAAACGAAAATAAATAAACAAATCAGATGAAACCCAAAACGAACAAATTAACGAACGAAATCAAATGTGGACGAGAAGGATTTATACCTTTGGGCTCTGCCCGGCGAAGAAAGAGGAATCCTTCGCCTCCCCATCGAGAAAGCTCTGGACCATCTGGCGAGAAAGCCCAGTCACGCAGTCCTCCTCGTCGCTGCTCTCCGTCGCGGTCACCGACTCAACCGGCGAGCCCATATCAGATCCGAAACCATACGGCCAGTCCCCGTCAAACCAAGTCTTGGCAACCGTGACCCTACCCGACGCCGCCGCCCCGCCGCCCTTCGACTCCCCCTCCGAGAACAAGCAGTCCTCGTCGAGGAACTCCGCCGGCAGCCAGAACTCCGCATCATTCAGCTCCTCCTCCGCCGCCGCCATCGCCAAAACCCACAACCTAATAAACCATATATACCAGATCTACTCTCGTGTCAAACGTTGATAAAAATAGGTGCAAAGGAGTAGCAGTAACGAACCTACTAAACGAGACGACAGAGAGCTTGCCTGTCGGCGAAGGAATAGCCCACCACCCCCCGCTCAGGTGTTCCTCCTCTGGTCTCCACTCTCTCGGGTCCTCCTCCCCCAAAAGGCAAAGCAAGCACCACCCCCTCCTTCCTTTTGACTCTGGCCCAATAAAGGTGACGATCGCCAGAGAGTAGGCTCTAGTATAGCACCATTTGGAACAACGATTTGCGTTTCTCTACTGCCTGGATCTCTCCTGGGGAAAACACATCTGATTTCTCTAATATACCCCTGTGCTTAACTCTCCTCTTTTAGCTATGTAAAACATTGGAAGAGGTTTTGAGTGCACGTATACAGACCAAAAATGATGAAAGATGCGTCATGCCTACATTCAATTCCGTCCCCGTTTAGTTCAACGAATGTGGTCCTTTCGGTGGCCAATGGCAGATCCGTAAAAAGAAGTCGTGTGGTTTCGGATGAGAATCTTGCATCTGGCGTCCAAAAGATCTGAATATCTGATGAATCAGGGGTTTCCAACCACCGCGACGGTGAGCGTACCTCCTGTGGTCAAAGGGAGTGGAAAGTGGAATTCAGATGGGTACAAAAGAGGATGGAGGGTGACTGTAAACGCGGCACCGCTTGGATCGCGGGACTTGCGGCTTGCTGGTGGGGGTGGGTGACCGCACTCATCAGTAGCAGTACCAGCGACCCACTCCTCCTTGGAATCTGAATCCATTTGGGTGACGTGGAGATTCCATCCGTCGTCAGCTGTCGCTGTCGGACGGCTAATTGTCCCTTGCGTGATTCAAACTCTCATCCATTCGTTTTGACGTCCGTCCCGAGCTGTCAGCATCTGAGCGACGGCGGTTGGGTTTCTCTGTTTGGGAATGCCAGCCTGGAAATTTAAAGCCGATAAAAATATGATTAGGAGGGAAAGAATTATAATTACTGGAGGGGAATTATTAAGGAAGGTTGTCCGCGGATTTACGGAATTTCGTTAAGCGGATTTGATAAGTTATGGAGCACGGGATCCTATTCGAGGTTTTTTGTTTGATTAATTTCTACAGGGAATTGGTGTACGAATATTTCAAACAGGCCTCCAAATAAAGATTCCAGGGACGGCGACAGGTCATAGGGATCAACTCGTACCAAGGGACGTACGAGACACGTCAGTTCTTACGTCATTAGTTAAAAATTGCTAAATCGGGTAAATATTTTGATAACATTTCATCTCCTTTTCGTCCCATTCCCAGCGTCTCGCTGTCAAGCTCCACTCAAATCATGATATTCTTTCAATTTTAAATAAAGTCAGGTATCAAATTTTTTACGGCATTTTAAAAACGGAATATGATGGGAAGTGTTTTACTGGATTTAACAATATTCTGAAACTAATGTGACAAATAAAATAAGGATATGTCATGACTTTGCAAGTTTTCAATTATTTTTACAATATATGTAATAAAGTCAGCTTATTCTTTTGATGTGAGATTAATAACCAACCTAACAGCTCTTGAGCCGCTTAAAGGACTTTTGATATGTGTTATCGTCAAAAATTGACAGATTTTAAGGATTAAAAGAGAGGGTCAAAATCGGCACATGGAGGGACTCAACCGTCGTTGATCATGGAGTGCAACTATCATAAGTCATGGGGCAACATGAGAAGTTGCTATAGAGAAGTTGTATAAATAACTCATGAAATAAGAGAATAATAGCACGAATATGAACCCAATCAATGAATTCTCTTTTTTTTTTTTTATTTCTTCTACTTATGAGTAGTATAACCCTTACTTCTTCTACTTAGGAGTAGCATAACCAGTTCTACTTAGGAGTAGTATAGCCCCTACGTTTTCTACTTAGAATTAGCATATAACCAGTACTCTTTCTACCTAGAACTAGCATAGCCTTACTCTACATAGGAGTAGGAGTAGATGTTGCTCTATATAGGAGTAGGAGTAGCCGTTACTTTATATAAGATCGAGTAGGAATAGCTGTTAATCTACTCAGGAGCATGAATAGTTTTCAATCTTCCACATAAGTAGCCACAGTCATAACATAAACTTAAATTTAGAACATCTAAAAGTCCTCTTAATTGAGACACGGTAGAACCCATCATCATTTTCATCTTCTCTACGGTTGACGCACCTCACGTGTATGCGCAACCACGCGCCCATCCCGGACACATATGTTTTTATTTTTATTTTTATTTTTCAAGGAACCATACGAGATCAATAACCAGCTTAAATGCTCTTTAGTAGCTCGAATGGTAGTACAGCCCGAAGGTCTAACAATATGAGATTAATAACTAGCTTAACAGCTATTGAGTAGCTCAAATGATAGTATAGCCCGAAGGTGACAATGGACGTTTGCCACCCAAAGCCATGATTAAAAGGCTCGACTAATATATAAAAAAAAGAGGATTAATAACTAGTTTACGAATAAAACATCAAGAAACAAACTACCTTGTTTCCATTGGATCAATTTGATTACATGGAATCAAACATACTTTTTTCAATTGTACATTGAACTCTCCAAACTATTTTTTGATGATACACTCACTACAAGTGGTGCTTTGAACTACAAACAACCTTGTTTCTGTTGGATCAATTTGATCACGGCCGGGGGGAATCGAACGTGCGTTTCAATCGTACATTGAACTCTCTAAACTATTTTGATATGTACTTATAAACTATAATTTAAAAAAGAACAATACTTAAGAGCTCGAAACCTAGCTAGCTTTTTTAGTCTCGTCTCAATTCTCATCCCATGCTTCGCATGGCACGCAAGCTACTTAATATGTCACGAGAGCTGTCATTATTCAGATCAAATCATGGGCTACATGAATGAGTTGGGATTTAGAATAGATCAAGCATGCGTTGGTGCTTGTGATGTGACGGTGATGTGCTATCGCCGATCATATCAATTTGTATAAAAGTTGGCATCTTGTGGCTAAAGTCGGTACAATATAGTGGAGTCGGTTGCAATTTAAAGCCCACCCGTGGGTCCACGCAACGCGCCGCCACTAATCAATCATCCGGGAGATCTTTGAGCGACTCCTCCTACCTAAGCTTTGCTGCCAACCCATCCCACCCATAATTCCTTTATATCTCCATGATTGCTTTTGCACGCAAATATCTCGATTAAAAGTGAGATTCAGATCCGAGAAGGTTGGTCGGACTCTGACATATTTGGCACGCATCACACGGAATTTGGGATCCGGAATTCGCGATATCCACTCCCGTGAACGGCGTCCAATATCATGCGTACGTCGATTTTGATATACGTCCTTGGACGGATTTCGTTTTTTGAAATTCACCGGTGCGTTAAACGCCCGGATACAATGAATTCACCCTCATTCGCCCCCATTCTATGCTGCAAAATATGTCATATGTGAATTTTTTTTTCTCCTTTTTTGGTTAAATTTTAGGAATGGGGTTGTCTTTATATTATCCTATGTCTATTTTATTAAGGACATGGATAGATAGTTATTTGATTGATTATAGAGAAAGATATGGAATGGAATATAAAGAATTGGAGATGAATGAATCTAAATAAAAACTTTTAATTAGATGTGATACTTGATTAGACCCACTAAGAACGTGATTGGATGCCCCCGATCCGTTGAACCCACGGGATGAGAGACGTGTGGATTTCGAATCAATGGGATCCGTGCGTGTTTGGATCTCACGAGAATCCTGAAAAATGGAATCCGCTCCATTTTCAGCACCTATGCATGATATCTATGGGAGTGGATACCTACGGATATCATTTCACCGATATACCCTGGGTATCGCGCGTCAAACGCTGTACATCGTTTGAAGCATTTTTATGCGATCGGTGGTACTTTGGTTTCCTCTTTTTAGCCAATTGGTTGACGGTTGACCGAACCCAGCTAAATTGGCTGTCTTTGGGTGGTAAAATTCGTGTCAAGATCACGGAGCACCGCCTCATTTTGAGCTACATTATTTGAACTCTAACGTGAACGAAGTTCACACGCATGAGAGTTCGAGGTGTATTTTCAATATATAAACAACTTTAATGTGGTCGTCTAGTTTTGTTGTTTCGTGTTAATTAAGTCGTGCTATCTTATCTCAAGTGAATCTGATTATATTATCACAAGTTTATAATCAAAGTTGGGCATTTATTTCCATATTTTAGTTTTCAGTGGTATATTTACCTTTTATAAATAAATTTAGCTGTAGTAATTATGACAGATACCTACTCATCTTTACTAATCAGCAAAAGTTATTTACATTCCGACATGATGGACCATATTAACGTAGACTTGTCCTTTTTGTCAGCTTAAAGTTATTTTAAGTTAAATATCAACCCTTAATAACTTTTACATTGTCTTCTTGTTTTAACTTTGACTCATCTGAGCAAAAAGAAAAAAAAAAGAAAGAAAAACACAGACAAAAAAAAGAGAAAAACAAAGGAGCAGCCATAGACTAATGGTACGTACATGAAAATTATGTTAAGTTGTGGATGTCAATAAATTTCTTTAATGTCCCATAGTAGAAACTAATCTGATCATCTCGTTTTGGTACATATAAAACCATTAAATCCGAAGTCCTTCGCTTAATTAGTTTCAAACTTCAGCTAATACACCAAAGAAGTGGGATCCAATGATGAGAAGAAACTCTGAGAATTATTGGTGTACCTGCCGCATAGAAAAGTCGTCCAACATCCCCACCATAACCTGGCCTAATAACTTGTAATTAATCAACCAGCTTGGACGATGGGACTGATTCCAGCGGTGCCCGGATGCATCCCAAGCTGCTGGATATGAGACAATGGGTCTCCGGGTGGTTTACTTGGAGGATGAGGATACTGTTCCTTGGCCAGTCTCGGAGGTGCTAATAAAGGGCGTGTTTGGATCCACGGGATCCGCCGGGATCCCGTGGATCCGGTGAACGGCGTTTGGGATCCAGCGTTTGGGATCCGCGCGGAGGATCCTCGAAATTGGAATCTGCCCAAGGGCGGATTCCAATTTCGGCGTCCGCTCGATTCGAGCGGACGCCGCGGACGGTATCCGCGCCCGCAGATACCGTCCGCTGGATACCGCGGATCCGTGGATATCGCGGATGATCCGCGGTATCCAAACAGCCCCAAAGTCGTCGAAGGATATACTATATGAGGAGGTCTCTGTCATTTGACTTGGTCTTGGGGATGATTGGAGTAGAGGGATGCGTGATCTGGTCATTGTGTATGATTCATATGCAATCAAATTGACTGTTCTAATCAAAAAAAAAAAATGATGTCATATATTTGGTTGATGAAAGAATGCATGAAACTTCATCATTTATTTCACTATTACATGATATATGGTGGCGATTGGATCAATTTCATAACATGAGGTTCCTAACTATACCGTGTGAGAAGGATAAGAGAGCAGATTGAGTTGATCGCTAGAGCTTTTGCAAGTACCTGTTCTGTAAATAATCAGGAGTTGAGTGTGAATCATGTGATTAGTAATCCTCGGTAGGAAGTTACCTGGTTGATTATACCCCGGCCTTCGTGCTTATCTATTCAAAAAAAAAAAAAAAAAAAAAAACCAGTCCAAATCATTGAGTGAATAATTAACAATGTGACGCTGATGCCTCATCAATCATCTAACCATTCAATAACATTGTCAACTAAAAAGCCAAATTTAAGAGTTGAATATTAGCTAGCGTATAAGACAATGAATCTTCAAGCCCAAGTGATGCTGTAAAAGGATTCAACTACGGAAGTGATGTTGAAATGCTGTTGTTCACAGGTATGGAAATTGGAAACTTACGTCTTATCTGTTTTCATTGAAGGTGTGGCTTGCATTTGACATGACGAGGCTAAATATTTTTATTTTTTTTTAATAGATAAATCCGAAGGCTAAGTATTTATCAAAACTTATTTTTATGGCTCCCACATTTTATTTGTATGTAATTTTTTTTTGTTAAAAAAAAATAAGCATGATGACTAGGCAATTAGAATAACTTAGGGTTCGTTTGGACGTGCGTTCATGTTGTCCAAACGCATTTTTTTTTATCCGAACGCAACCGTGTTCATAAAAACCCCGTTTGGAAATAATAACAGACTGGTGGGGACCACGTCAAAACTGCGTCAGAGACGAAGCAGTTCATAGGTGCTTCTATTTGGCCACACCTTAGTTGCGGTGTAACAAACACAGAAATAAAATAACAAACTAATATTTTACACTGTACATTTAAAAATAAACACATACCCAAACAACAAATTACATGAACACACTTTTCTATCACAGTTATTAACTTTTCATACCAAATAGTTTTTATACCGTTACTGCACCGCACCTTACCACATTTTACAAACACACCACACCTCATCACGGTCATAAAAAACACAACGCACGTTCAAACGGAGTCTTAGTCGCCAAGAAAAACTAACGGGTCTATCTATTATCTTCACGGGGAAAGAAAGGGTGACGCGAAGGTCCTACGTATTAGAATCTTATTAACACCATTTCCAAGTGCAACTGGGAGTTTTTAATTAGGGCCCGTTGGGCTTTAATTTCATCCGGGAATCAACATGGGCCGCCAACTAGCTGGTCCTGCGCGGGCCTAATCCATGACGACGATGCCACGTCGCGAGCCAGCATTTTTGAAGCAAATTATGGATATTATCCTGCAGATTGCGAGTGACACAACTGCTTTTATATTACAAAAATAAAAAGAATGCATGAGCAATTAAAATTACTCACAATTCTTTACCTAGAATTATAGTAAATTATATTTGGGAAAAATAAGTCATGAGATCTATATATGACAGGAGGTTATGCTGGACATAATATATCTAATTTCAATTAGCTACATTGGACAAAGCAATTAATAAGGGACAACAAGTATATATTCTAAATTAAAGCAACAGTTATATTAATATATATCCCGCTTATGATATTAAGGGAGACATGTCACGCGTGAACATTGACTTTGACCAATGGAAAGGGATAACGATGAGACTGTCGCATCACGGGAAGGCAACCACAGCCGTACACGTGTATTGTAAGTCGCATAAAGTGGTCTCCTTCTTCTAAGATCACCACTACACCGCCATTAGAGAGGAGAGGAGAGGAGAGAGGAAGAGAGAGATGGGAGGGGATCGAAAGATCGGAGTGGCTCTGGATTACTCGAAGAGCAGCAAGAGGGCGCTGGCATGGGCTATCGACAACCTCCTCGACAAGGGCGATACCCTCTTCGTCATCCATGTCCGGCAGGACACCGGCAACGAGGCCAAGCACGGCCTCTGGTATCAATCCGGTTCCCGTATGCCCCTCTCCTACGTCTCTCTCTCTCTCTATTCCTATTGTCTTATTCCGATCAGGTATACATAATTGGATTTGTTCTCATCGTTCCATCTTATCTCCATCCGGCAGCTCTGATCCCTTTGTCCGAGTTCCGCCAGCCGGAGGCGATGAAGCACTATGATCTGGAAACGGATATCGAAGTCCTTGATCTCATCGATACTGCTTCGAGACAGAAGGAGGTCCGGCCTTTGTAACTTGCTTTCATTGAGTTTTCGTTGAGATCGACAGGTCATTTAGCTATATCTTTTGATTCATGGATAAAATGGTTCAAATTTGGCTTTTTTATTTTGTTTTTGCTCTACTTGGAAATGTTAGGTCACGATCCTTGCGAAGTTATATTGGGGAGACGCGAGGGAGAAGCTATGCGCCGCGGTGGGAGATCTGAAGCTGGACTCGCTGGTCATGGGAAGCAGAGGCCTCAGTCAGCTCCGTAGGTATATTTGCGGATCATAATTATCTCACGTCCTTATAAAGAAACACTAGACACGTTTGTGTTTTGTTTCCAATTGTATTCTATCAATTGATACATGCCTCTTTTATATAGAGGTTGGATTGTAACAAACATCTAAGGAATAGCCTACACTAGATAACTGATTGCAACAAAGTAGAACTGGAATTTAAAATACAAATGTGATATCCACTTAGGAGTTGAGATTCTCATGATCTTGTTGAGAGATTTTCTCTATTCAGTTGCTGACTCAATATCAGACTCTACAGTCCTCATCGCTTTGTCCCATGATATTGATATAAAAAGAGAGTATGAGATGATGCCCAAGATTCCAGATGGATCTTTAGGTACTTATAAGGACTTGAATATTAAGATGGTCAGGAGTCAACGTCTGTTCAGATGCTACCTGCAAATCTATTTGCCATGATTTAATACAATGTCGACGAAAACATGGCCACTGATGTCAAAAAGCACAGTCTTGATCCTTCCCATTGCAATCGGAAAGTTGGAAGCTTGTGCACTTGATCAAGCATTCCACCTTTTATCTTCTTGTAGGAGAAACGGTTTAGATCCGCACAAGTATCAGCAACTTTCATGAGAGTAATAAGTCAAGTTTTTCACCAAATGAGAGCCCTTTCTTCCATCTCGCCACCGCCCTCTTCTATTAATCCACACTAAGATGCAATATATGCATCAGGAGTCTGTAGCTTGAAGTATTCTTTTAAAGAGTTGATTAAATAGTCTTTTACAGTTTTGAGCTAGATCAAGTCTGTCATGGAACAACTATCAGAAATAGTCCTTCACATTTTCCACAGGTGTTGTAATCTGTCGAGTGATATGACATTAATGTTGGACCACCTTGATAGTTTAACGCTCTTCTGAGTTTTGGCCATCTAGATCATGTTATATTTACCCATTTAGTGGATGTAATGATGAATTGATTGCATTCGTTATAATCCTTATTGGAACGAAAGAAGCCTTCTATGGTACGAAAACATGAAGAAAAAGAGCTTCTTCGTAGACCTTAGTCATTTTAGAAAAATTCAGGTGTTCCCACTATTATATAAGTGTGTTATTTCTGCTATTTCTTTTGGCCCCTCTTGCAAGCTCTAATCTCCACTTACTATTTAACCAAGAGTCATGTTTGTGACGTTTTAGTTTGTAATCATCTGCAGAGTTTCTTATGACAGTGGACTGTTCTATCTATTTTCATGTAACACGGACCAGTCTAGGAGCAGGAAGACTAATATTACATGCATACTATCTCTCTGCAAGTAGCTCTGATGATGTTTACTTGTTAGTTGGTTTGGGAGACTCGTCTTGAAGTTTCATTTTTTTTTCACCTCTTTAACTGTACTTTAAGCATCTTCCTTTATGTGTGTTGTTTCATCAGGATTAGAAACTCATAAATGTTATCATGTTAAGCATAGTATGCACTTCTCCATTCTTCTAGATTATCTTGTTTCTTTTACATCAACAGTCATAAATGTAGATCATGCTGACAAAGAAATTGTTGGATTTGGCATGTTTCATATCTGATTACTCAGCAGTATGTCTAATCTCCAACGAGGAAAGCTCAAATTTTCTTTGATGCTAAAAATAATTCTGACAATATGTGTTTTATGTGAAGATAACTGTTTCTTTTTGCAAATTTGTTTCATTCATGTCATATTTACTCTTTGTCAGCATTCTCCAGCGTGTAACATCTTCAAATTATGTGCCTGTCTCATCACCATGAAAATTGTGTGCGATAAAAACCCTGAGTGCTCCTCTATGATATATTCACGCTCCACAAAATGTTTGGTTTTATGAGTCTGAGCTGCTGATTTCTACGAGGATGGTTTCCTTGCAAAATAAGGGTGATTGAAGGAGGTATTAGCATATATCAAAATTCTACGAGGGAGGTGTTGAATTTGTTTCCAGAAGGGAAGAATACGTATTTTCTTCTTGTAATTGTGGCATGATATTTTGGGATGCCACATAAATGTTTTGCAGTCAGTCAACCTTCTTCATCGTAGATCTCCCAATTATGTGGACTTTAAAGCTTTGTCAACATCAATAAGAATGTAGTAACATGAATTTTCAAAGCTCTGTATCTTTTAAATTTGGTGTTGATTATCAATATTGCTACCTCTGCTTCTTAATATCCAAGTGCTTGTTGCAGGATTTTGTTGGGGAGTGTAACGAGCTATGTTCTGTCGAATGCATCATGCGCAGTGACAGTTATCAAGGAGGATCCAACCGTCAAGCAGTGATGGATGCCCGGTGCTCGTTAAGGACAATCAATAAAATTTGGCGGACAGATCCTTTCAGTTAAATATTTGAGTGGCAAAATGCATGTTGGACTAAATCTTCTGTAATATGAACGGCAAGGGTGCGTTGGATGTGTTTAAGTCTAGATTAGAACTTGATGTATATTCACCACTTTACACCTAGTTTTGTTGGCCGTTTACAAAAAATTAATGGGCGAGGTGGTTCAATGCTTTGGCATTGTCTTAGTCTTCTGATTTTGTTGGATTCTGCTTTCCGCTTGATCTGCTTCATAAATTGTTTATCTTTGCAGCTTTTTATGTTTGTCTATCTACTTTGATCGATATTCTTTTGTTCATTGAACCAAATGATTGAGGATTAACTGTGTATGATCATCAAAATTGTCTCACTTCAGAGTGCCACTCACTGCCAATGACATCTGCGTCTTCCCCTACATATTAGCATTTCTGCAATTTTGAAGTTCTGCACCAGGATTCACTCAATGTTTGATACGCACTATGTAGGTAATGCTGTGTGATATGAGTGACGGTATTTTCCTAACTTGGTTCCACGATCATGTTAGATGACTAGATTTGGATTGTTTTCCTTCCGTTTTTCGTTCTTTTATCGGTGAGAAAGGAGCTCAGTTACTTGATCGAAGGAAGACAGTAGATCCATTTGCAGTTCCTATACGATCCTAGTCTGAGTCTGTCAGAACCACCACCACCGAAATGCCTCTGCCTCTATTATTCCACCAATTAATGTAGCTTTCCGGTAATCTTTTGATTGAAGGCATCACTTGTCACCACCAAACCCATTCCACCGCCGCTGTTCTGATCTAAGACATGGACTCGATCAATTCATCTTGTCTGGCGCGGTTGGTACGATCCTTCGAGCCACGGAGTGCTTTGGGATATCGTAGTGTTGGACAAGCGTCCTAAATATCCATCAGATAAATGGCAGCCACGAACATATCCGCATTTGGACGGGGGGCAAAGCGGACGCCCGTGCGGAGGTAGTGGTGCCTCCACTGAGCGCTGAGGGTGAGGTAATGAATACTTCCACCGGGCCTAAAGGCCATTCTGGAACTCAAGGTGGCAAACCCACCATAAATTTTGATGACTGAAGTATTCTAGGAGGTCCTCTGTATGAGTATATAGGTTACAGCATAAGGCTGCATTGTGACCAAGAACAATATGGCGATTTTAGTTACAATGAAGTACTGTTGCCTCATGGCATTGCTCGTAGCTGCAAGTGTCATAGAGCCAAGGATGGCTTATGCAGCTGGGGAATGTGGAAGGGTTCCGGTAGACAAGGTGGCCCTTAGTTTGGCTCCATGCGCAACAGCATCACAGGATCCAAAGGCTCGAGTTGCACCGACGTGCTGTGCGGAGGTGCAGAAAATAGGTAGGAATCCTAGCTGCCTATGCGCCGTCATGCTGTCGAACACGGCGAAGCAAGCCGGAATCAAGCCGGCAGTGGCAGTGACCATTCCCAAACGTTGCAGGATTGCAAATCGCCCAGTTGGTTACAAGTGTGGAGGTGAGTTCTTCTTTGTTTTTATTAGATAAGGCCGAAGGCTGGGAGTGTGGAGGTGAGTTCTGGCACTGTAGTCATGTAGCTATATACTCTTCATTACAAGTCTTTTTCTTTTTTCTTTTATGAAATGAGCCATGAGATTTAAACCCCCGTCCTGATGCCACTCTAGGCCAATGCAATTAACTCTACACCACCTTGCTACTCCATCAGTTACCGCATTAAAGCTTCTCGGCACCCACAGAAAAATAACAGACTCAAATCCAAAAACTAGCCTCCATATTTGCTTCGCTAGTTGTTCCATCTCACGTGGCCAAATCTTGTATCCATCAATAACCTCCGCCACATCTCGGGCGTCGGATTCAATAACTATTTTCGTTCTTCCTCTATCACTAGCCCAGATCAAGGCTTTCATGATTGCCACAGCCTCACCTTCAAAAGTATTCCTTGCCATAATTAGTTCTCCTCTTCGTTACAAGTCTCTGCCACTTAATTTGGACTATGTTCCTTGTAGGCTACACTCTGCCTTGACAGAGCTTGAATAGACTGGAAAGAGGGCTGTTTTTTAGCTGCTGAGGTGATGATGGCTGTGAGGTTTTAGCTCATATTAGTGTTACATACACTGGACTATACTAAACCAGTTGCTGATGTGGTATTGTCCTTAAATATAAATAAGAGCTTCGAAATGGTGTGTTAAACCAATTATCGTGCAGTATGTTATCTTCTCTTGAAAAGCTTTCGCATACATGATTCCAATGCATCACATCAGAGAGGATATCAGAGTGTTCTGATGCCATACATGACTGCAAAAAGAGGCGCTTAAAGTTTAACCATAGTGACTAAATCAACACTCTACCATGAACAGGCTTTTTACCATGCGTCCGAAGAGCTATTGATGCAATTTCTGGGTGCCCAAATCTAAAGCACCACCGAATTAGTTAGTAACTGAATTATGTTGGAAAAATTTTGGGTCGAATACCCAAGAAAATATTCATGCGATCATAGAAGTTCCATTCCAACACCAAGCAACTGGTAAAGATCTGTCATTATAGTTTGCATGCCAAAAGCATACACGACATGAAGAAACCCTCCAGCACCCTAACTTTGAAGTTGGGGCTGAAGGTCCAATTATTGTATCCATAGTTTTCTACTAATACTAGAATCTCTTTCCAACTATCTTGACAGAGGACAACAGAGACTTTAAAAGGTCTGCTGTTCTCTGCCAGCAGTACTAAGGAAAGAAACGACCCACTTGGTACTCTAGACTGACAACGAGAAGATAGCAGGTTGAGATTTCCAGTTGCATCCGCTATCAACGCACACAAGATACTATTAGTGGCTGAGCAGCTACTGACAAGTGATCTAACTACAAGAGCTCTCCCGAACACCTGTCAGCAAAGAAGGATAACAAACATAAGCACAACAGCCATGAACAAACATGAAAGCAAAAGACATAAGAGGAAGATTTTGCTGTATAGAAGGACCAGAACAAATTAGAAATCCACATCAAGTCATTATATAATAAACGGAGATTGTTGGCAGTAACATTTCCACGTATAAGAAAAGAAATTCGAAACAATCATGTTATATGATTCATTGAGTGTTGTTGGCATTATCTACTCTAACAATTAAGATATCCAATAAAATAGAATACTCATGATTTGCATCATGGCATTGCACCCTGTTAGGACAGTGAATCAACCACCTGAGTGGCCACCTGCCAAAAATCCCAAGAGGTCATGACACATAAAGAGACAATTTGCAATGATCATGGAATGGCCCCTCTGGTTTTTCCCTTGTCATGAGCAGAGCCAGCTTATCTTCTCCTTTCATTGCCTTGTTACTTCATCAGCAATAAAAATGATAGGTACAATGCACTGCCTATTCCTTACAAAAAAATATTGGACCATGGAGGAATCAAATTCACTGCCAGACATCAACATATTACTTGGTAAAAAGACTTGAAAGAAATCTATGTTCTATTGATGCTCTACTAGCATATCAGTCACTGTATACGCATATCAACAGGACCTGAAAGGTTTGAGACATCGACCCTCCTGCTGCTAGGAGTATGAAACAAAATTTTATACTCTAGAATAGACGACATGCCATGAAGAATAGATAATAAAAAAAGTCTCAGCGCCATATTCAGAAAAAGGGATGCGTGGTTATATCTGGCGGCTATAGAACGAAAACAGAAAGCAAATGAAGTAACTAATTGTATTAATTAACATAATCTTTTGGATCCAAACACTAAAGTTGAAAGCATAATTAAATTCTGATGTACCTTTTCCCACATTTGGAGAGCATGCAAGCCTTGACAGAATCTTCAGTAATAAAGTGAGCCTAAAAAGTGGAAAATGGAGCCAGAGTTTAGATGCATCATCATAAAACAAAAGATGCCCTCGAATAAAAATTGCCTCAGGTATTAATACCTTGCCACCAATTCCCTCTTGATGCCATATTTGAATTATCTTCTTCTTCTTCATTTAATTTGTGCTGCAACCATTTTCAAACAGACAGTGGGACGTCATAAAAAAGAAATTTGGACCTTAGAGACCAATGTTCTTGCTAATGTTCGAATAAAAAAGAGATTTGGCTTACTGTATATTCGGCTCCAGAACTTTGCGTGGATGGGTAGTTTGAACAGAAGTCTTGGCCACCATAGTACAAAGATGAGCTGAAATTCCATGTATCTATTGATCCAGCATCGTTACTCAAGTGCTTGTCCTTGTTAGGTATCCCATGGCCTTTGCTTGGGCTGCCTTGTGAACTGACACCTGAACACAAATTCCTAGTTTAGGTCCTCCTTCATGAATCTAAAGAAGCAAGATTGTTGTTGTTTGACAGGTTGAGGGAAAGCAAAATTATCTCCGGTCACAAAAGCTTCAGAGGACCAAAGTGCGGCATTCCGTATATGATAAGTTTGGCAAAACACAGCAAAGCACATTCCAACAAATAATTCAACACAGAGGTTGAGAGACATCAATGTTAATTGGTAAAAGAATTTAATCCTACAAAAGATCTCAGAATTTACTCTAGCATGCATTAGCTAAGGTTGTAAACATTAACTATGAAATATACACAGTAAATCGCTAAATAATTCAGAGAAGAAAGTAAACAGAGCAACCCAAATCAATAGGAATATATAGAACAATAAGAATTTTGATCAAGAACCTGAAGTCTTGCTCTGTCCATTCCAAGCCTGACCATCAGGCCCTTGCTTTCTCAAAGACCCGAACAAGTCCGACGCAAATCCCACGCCCTACCAATGAAGAAAATTAGCGAAGAATAGTTACAAAAGTCTCATCCGCCTAACAAAATCAAAACCCCATCCAAGAGACGAAAGACATCCAAAAACCCACGACCCAAGAATCACAGGCCATAGTTCCCGCAACACAATCAAAGAGGACCCACGAAATCTTGCCAGCAAGAACAATGCAAAAAGGACGATACCTTAGACGGCTCGGGGAACACAGTCCTTATGATATCGGACGTAGAAGAGGGGCCCATCTCCTTCCGCCGCCCGTAAAGCTCGTCCCTTTCCGAGCAGCGCTCCTGGGCGGAGGAAGGCGAGGACGAAGCGGCCGGCTTCTTGCTCTCCATCACCCCTTAACCCTTCTTCACTAATCTCCCCAGAACCAACACGACACGACACGACACGACACAACACGCAATGGATGACCTACCTCCCTTTCTTCTCGATCTCTTATCTATATCGTCTCTAAAACCCAAGAAGAAGAGAGGAGGAGGAGGAGGAGGAGGAGGGGATCAATAGGGGAAGACGTAACGGCGGAGAGATAGGCTTGGAAGAAGTCGGACAGGAGTCGTCGACGCTGCTCTTGCCGCCTTTTGTGTACTCCTCGCAGCCCATGTGCTGGCATTTATAGCCAACCCCACCCCTCCCTCTGTCTCTCTCTCTATTAAATCCCTAATTAAATCTTTTCTCTCTCTTAAATCCCTAATTAAATCTTCTCTCTCTCTCTCTTAAATCCCTAATTAAATATTTTCTCTCTCTTAAATCCCTAATTAAATCTTTTCTATCTCTTAAATCCCTAATTAAAATCTTTTCTTTCCACCATACGAGTCTCGTCTCTCTCTATAAAATCTCTCTTTATTCTTTGATTCCTCTTTGGCCCCCCCCAAATCCGATATCCCAGCCGCTGTATCTATCCATCTTTCCCTTTGTGACTCTATTCTTCTTCCTCTCTACTCCGGCAAGGCCGTGGGGCCCAGCCCGTTTGTTGCCAGGGGCCTGCTGACGAGTGCGTAAATGAAGAGGGCCACAGTCGCATCGAGTGGGCCATAAGAGCGCGGCCCACACCGACGATTCGGATGCCCGTGTTGGGCCACCCTCGGTGGGGAATATCCATACGTGTCGGCAGAGAGCTGCTGTACATGGGGGGGCATCTGGTGACATGGAGTGACACGGTAGAGAACTGTACATGGGGGCATCTGGTGACATGGGGTGACATGGAGTGACACGGTAGAGAGCTATACATGGGGCATCTGGTGTCAGCATATGATGACATGGGGTGACATGGAAGTGACACGGTAGACAGCTCTACATGACATGGGGTGACATGGAGTGACACGGTAGACAGCTGTACATGGTGGCATCCGTGTCGGCAGAGAGCTGTACATGGGGGCATCTGGTGACATGGGGTGGCACGGGAAGGGTCCGGGGGATGAGCTGAGTAAGTCTGGATAACAATGGGTATTTAGGTGTCGAGATTCGTTAGGCACATCTATCCAAGCAATCTTTCTTCAAAAGTGGATGGATGGGGTTCGTAGTCCAACCCCTCTTTTGCTAAAGATTTGTTCTATTAGCTAGGCCATGCTATCAATGTCATCACGTGCAATTCTTACTTTGTGTTCAACGAGATAAGAGGTGCGGTGAAAGAGGAAACATATGAGCTCAGAAAAAAGACCGACAGCTACATCTTGCGTCGAGGATAATTAATCAAAAAAAAAGAAAAATTACATCTTGCGTTGAGGATGAGAAGTGTCCGAGTGACATCAAAAGGGGTCCGCAATCAAACTATTCATGTAAAGTTAATATGATGAGTCGTGATTTGTGTACTAGGGTCAGAGCATTTAGAGCATATACATTGCACATGCTCTTTGATTGATCTAGTTTATCAGTAGAATGATATCGATGGACTGAATCAATTGATCGATATATATCTACTAATTGAATGTACCAATGATTATATCAGTAGATATATATCGATCAATTAATATAGTCCATGGGTATTGATTACTCTATCGATGGACTACATCAATAAATCGATATCTCACTGCCGATTCAAAAATATGCGCAATATACTTGTCATGTAACCATGCATACAAATATTTACTCTAATATGATATGCTAGCATTCCAACTCACTGTCATGGTTGATTGGTCATGGAAGCATTCAAAGATGTCATCTAAGTTCCACTTTTGCTATCAGATTCGTTCGTTCGCCTTTGATGGAATGCGTGGGTGAGTGATCTATTAATTTCCTTGTCAGTTCTGTAATAAAAAGTGTCTGTTCTTCGTTTGCTGAGGGCTACGTCTCACCTACCGCTGTCGATGAGGGTTTCAGAATGATGCCAACTGATGCTAATTAATATTTGAATATTCGAGAAGCATTTAGGTAAAATCAGAGTCTGATTTCAACTGGACTTTTAGAAAAGACCAGTCATTTGTTCGATTGCCATGTTTTCAAAGCTACGTACGTACTTGACTAGTTGACTGACAACATGCATGGTTTACGCCAAAGTGCATTCAACACGTGATTCATTGAAAATTCCAAGTTTTAAGCTAATTGATCATATGTATACATCAAGCACTAGTGATTTCCAACATCAACACGTCTCCTTCTACGGCAATTATTTATGCCGCAGGATCTTATAGTTAGCGTACGTCTAGGCTAACGTAGTGCTATCGTAGACAAGGAAACTCTATCCATCTCCTCTTGTTTATTATTAATTATGAGAAGAGATAAGCTGCAAGTGGTCTACATTTCTAAGGATCCGAAAATGATGATCATATAAGCCACTTATTAGGATTTGGGAAGGAAAGGTTTGTATCTTTCTCATCCTTATCCCACAATTCAAAGTTTTCAACTCGCTTATCCTCTAGACATGATGGAACCATCATAAACAATCATATATATGACTCATATGATACTGGCAATGAGATAAGATAAGGATTGATCAGCCGAAGACCATCCAGCTTTATAGTGGGTCGCTAGACATGTGAGTACGTGACAAATGGGCTAAATCTCGTGGAGTCGAATAGATTGGTAGGCCCAATTACCACCTGCTAGCTTGTGAAAAGATCACGTGTGTGTATCAAATAATTAGCTAGCCATGCTTCTTAAAGATAAAGAGACCCTCATCCCTTCGTATGGGCCTTCGTATTCCTTTTATTAATTGGTGTAACGGTGTTCTTTTGCCCATGGTGTTTCCTTTGTTTTGGAATACGACCAAAGGATATAGACATATAGTGGGCCTTGTATGACGATGAACTAAGAGCTAGAGAACAAAGATCTTCATCATCATCACATGTACAGAATGACATATATTGCTTTTATATATCCGCAGCTAGTTCTCCAAAATCCTTTGAGTGGGAATCATTGCTGGTCCATGGCATCTCGCCATATTCGTGTTCATCGATATCTAATAGGTTTTTGCCCCAGCCCTGGTTGATTTCAAACCTCATATCATATGAGGTGGATCTGTCCGACCAAACCCGAATCAAGAGAAGTATCAAGTGGCTGGTTCGGTTTGAAAAATATTTTCATTTTTCTATTTTCTGTTTTTGTTTTTTTTTGAAAATGAAAATATGAAAATATATTTAGTTTGTAACTATAATTTTTGTCTCCAACAGTTTGATTTTATAAACTAGATCATTAATATATGAGTTTTACGTCTTTATATAATTACTATTTTAAAGCTATTGAATATGATAATTTTTCTTTTATTAGAGCTTGATAGCTCATATCAAATCTCATTAGATCTCGTTGGGCTGGGATTATCTTAACCAGATTGGAAAGGAAAGGGGTTGGAAGAGAGGGAAGCAAATCGAAAGGTTGAGACTCCCGGACTTGGATCAACGGCGATAGAGGCTCACCAGAGGTCAGAACCGGTAGAGGAGGGGTCGTCTAGGTCTATGGATTTGATCCACCGGATTGGATTGTCCGTTCCGGTGCGGTAGGGGAGGAATCAAGGAGGGCAGCGTCGGAGGTGCTGGGGAAAGATGAGGGTTGAAACTCGTCGGATTTGGATTGACGGCGAGGAGGCTCGTCAGAGGTTGGAACTAGCATATCAGGAGGGGGCGCCTGAACCTATGGACTTGATTCATCAGATTGGATCGTCCGTTCCGGCGCAGTAGGCGGCGAAATTGAGGAGGGCGACGTAGGAGGTGCTTGGGGAAGGAGATCGATCGACTGGGATCCCGCATCTAGAGGGCACAATTGGGGTAGGAAACGTCGAAAAAGTGATCGAAGGAGCTTGGAAGGATTCCCTGAGAATTTTGAAAGGCTTGCTAGGGTGTTTGGTGAAGTGAAACGGCGTTGGGGCTGCGTGAACAGTGAAGGAGGTGGTGTGGGATGAGGTGGTGGTGAGCTTTGACGGTGACGGAGGCTGCCGGAGTAGAGAGATTGGCTGCTGACGGATTGGAGCTCCGACGGTGACGGTGTTTAGGTTCTCAGAGTGTTTATAAGGAGAGAGCCATATCGATCGGGAGAGAATCCATTATGATGGTTATACGTTTTCTGTTTTCAGTGAAAATGAATGAAAACAATAAATCAACGTTTTCATATTTTCCATAAAATACTGTTCTAATTTCTAGAAAACGTTTTCAACGATCACAAACCAAACGTGCTGAGATTCCGCTGCTGATGGTTTTTTTTAGGGGAAAATCAGCTGCTGATGGTGATGATGTTATGATGATATATTAGCAGCATAAGAAGAGGAGAAAATTAATTAAGATGCATCATATCATGAAAAGACTCAACTCAACTCAACCATACATAGCGCACTATCTATAGCATCGCATGCAGTCAAGTGATAAGTACGAAAACGACACGTACAGAGATAGCATGCGTGCATATAGCTAGCTGGCTAGCTTGGCATGCACAGCTTATTGAAACAGAAATTAACCACGCTGCATGACCTAGATAGAATGTGTTAGGTTTAAATCGAGTCTTGTATTATGGTAATTCGTGTCAAATATGGTATGTGTTTTGTAATCAAATCAGATGTGATTGGATATGGATATCTTGATCAGCAAGATCGGCTTTCAGCATAAGTATGGAAGTTATGGGAAATAAAAGACATCCGATGGTTTAATTTGATTTGCATAAGTTGGAATATAAGGTAGCATTAAAGGAAATATATGGTTGATGATCATATATTTAGAGCAACTGTAAATTGATCTTATGAGCATACCTTCTATATGAGGATAAATATGTATTTTATTCTTGAGAACTCCCAAGGTTCGGTACCTCTGAAGCCTATTGTGGTTGCTAAAGAAAACGTGAGAGGAAGAGGTTAAAAAGTGGGAAGAAACCATCTGTGTTACCGGCGTGTGATGACCGGCATTCTGGTGTGCCTAGTCCAAAGTATCTTGTTTATTGTCGACGTGTGAAGGCTAGCGATCCGGCGTGTCAGTCCAGAAAATCTTGGAAGGTGTCCAAGGTACATCCCGTGAGAGTCTGAGAGAAGAAGGTGTTGAAGAACCGGTCGGTTCGTGTCCAACGTCGATAGGGGAGTCGAATGTGTCGACGTCGGTCTTAATCGTGTAAGTCTGTAAACTTTTTCTATTAGTGGATGAATTAATGGTCATGTTGGACTCATGGTTTTTTTTTCTTCTCATTTGAGAAGTTTTTCCACGTTAAATATCAGTGTCTCGTTATTGCTTGCATTGATCTTTTAGATATTACATTAGTTCTTAAATTTGCTGCTTTGCCTCTTCCATTACTTGTTAAATTTGAAGGTTTTCTAAAGCGTCCTCAGATTTGTTTGAAGTGCTGGAATGTTCATCGCATAGCATGCAGTTATGATAAATGGTGATGTTATGTGGATGTCCTATCTAGATCCTTAGATAAAAGACAAGCTTAACTTAAAATCTGAATCACATATTCACTTCTTTAACTTTGCTAATATTGTTTCTCTACCTTGTTTTTTCCTAGTCTTAACTTAGATTCTTGGTAGAATACTATCTACATGTTGATCTATTTATGACTGCTAGTTTTTTGCTAGCTTGCTGAAATCCGTTTTCATAGTTCATCAACTTCCAAGGATGTCGTTATAAGTCAACCTATTCCATGCTATTTAAGTTGCTAGTGTTAGTCACTCAAAGTGAGTTGATATTGTGGTTGTTGACCTTCTAAGGACTTATTCAAGCAAGTGTGTTTTGCGTTTGGTTGCTTGTATTAATTAGCTGATGCATGCATGAGCTAATGCAATATTTTCGTTTATATCAGTGTTTGATTGGCCACTGCATTAGCTGATGCATGCATCAATTAATGCAAAAAGGGCCTCAATGCTGCATTAGATAATGCAACCAAAATGACTGTTTTTGCTAATGCATCATTGTATTAGCAGATGCAATACACTGCATTAGCTTATGCAAGCAACCAAACACCCCCTTAGTTTCTGAAAAGTTGTGTCAAGGAACTTTTGAAAGCCTATCTGGTATTTTAGCAACTTCTCCTTTATTAGCATATCGTGTTTGTCTCTTCTCATATCTTTTTAGCTCTAGCAGACGAGGATTTGGTAATTTCAAAATGCACGCACCCAACATTAATACGTGCATGCATGCGCACGTACGTAACTTAGGGATTCGGGGATCCTGCATCGATCGCACATCCGGGCCGTGTGATTGCATCCCGCGATGCAGGATCCTCGAATCCGTAGCTTAATTAATTAATTGCTGGTCACCATGTCGATCACTCCGTCGTTTAGTTCGGCGGCAATGGCATTCCCTCCAAGTTCACATTCGGTGGACCAAATAACGCGACCGTTGGGAGCACGGATGATCACATTGCCCGCTGGCACGAGTACTCATTAATTCGTATTCGGCTTTGGTACGCTGAGCGGTATTGGTTCACTAGAGAGCCTGGTTGTTGGAGTAAAGCACCAGGCAACACTCCCAATTGAAAGTACAAGAGGGTTGATGGATTGGACTGTTTTTGATAAATTGATAAATAAAAAATCTATATAGGATAAGTTTAAAATATTAAATGATTGTAAATAAAAGAAAAGATAATTAAAAGAAACACCCTACAAGAAATTAGAGAAGAGTTAGAAGGATGTCATCGATTTATAGTGATTCGATTTAACTTTTGATCTACGTCCACTTCACTTAAGATTTTCTTTGATATTCCACTGCTCGTAAATTAATTTTTTTACAATGACAGGGACGAAAAAGGACTCTCATGAATCTAAACGTAAGTTGTACCTACCGACAAATTATCGAGAAGACTAATTAGAAGTCGATCTCTCACCTCGCCTCGCGTAATCCGAAAAAACCATGCAATCTCATCCAAAATGGGGGGAGATGATCGCGGCTTTGGCAGTGCCTAGTGAGCTGGTTTTACAGGAGGAATTTATGAACAAGGGTTGTTACTGGTAATTTGACAATCAAGGGTTTTTTTTCTCTATATAACAAAGGGTGTGGCTATCCGCACAACAAGTTGGACTCAACACACCACATCCCAGATTTTTTGAAGAAAAAAAACCCTAAACTACCCTCATCCCCTACCTCCCCTCTCTCCCCCATCCCACCCTCACCTCCTCCACCACCCCCCACCCCCGACCACGCCGACAGCCACCACCGGCCTGCCGTCACCTCCCCATTCCAGCAGCCGCCGCCGTCGCCCGCGGGAGAGGGGGGGGGGGGGGGTCGCTGCCGCCACCCTCTCTCTCTCTCTCCCCTTTCTGGGGAGGTGACGACGGGCCGGCGGTGGCTGTCGGCGTGGTGGGGGGTGGTGGAGGAGGTGAGAGTGGGATGGGGGAGAGAGGGGAGGTAGGGGATGAGGGTAGTTTAGGATTTTTTCGGTTTTTTAATTTTTTAATTTTTTTTAAATCTGGGATGTAGTGTGTTGAGTCCAACTTGTTGTGCGAATAGCAACACCAATAACAAAAACCAAACAGTCCCTTATTGATATTTAACCCCAAGGTGAAGCGCCGGAGTACTCGAGCTAAATATGGAGTCGAACGCAACCCTGCTAACTATGATGAGTAACACGGTAACACCCGCTTAACAGCTTTATACATGTATACGTAAGTGCTGAAATGCTACTGATGGTAACGATGACTTACTAATTAGCAAGAAGGGGAGAGAATTCAGATGCATCATTTTCATAAAACTAATCAAATCTATTCCACCATACATATATTGATATATATAGTAGTGCGCGCGCGCATGCATGCAGAAGTAATTACTACTAGAACAATCAACACCTAGATAGGATGGGATGTCGACGTTGATGTTCAGGTCGGTTGCCGTAGTGGCATTCCCTCCGTCCGCAGATATGACCGTCGAGTTGGATAAAAGGACACCGGCAGGCGGCAGCCGCTCGAGGCGCTGTTGTATCCAGATTCCAGAGCTACGGACGAGGTCACTTGCTGGGCTCGGTCTGCGTTGATTTGGGCTTCTCATCACGCACATTGTCTTGGTTTGGATAAAAAACATGGACCAATTCATAGGATAGCTGCAAGATAAGGTACGGCACTCAATAGTCAGTGGGATTCAATTAATGATTTGCCATAGTTTGTCAAAGTTTGGTGGCGACTGGGGGTTGATATGATCCCTAATCCAGAAGCATCTCTCTCATAGCTAGACGGACCAAACTATGATATAATACCATCGGCAAGCTGCTGTGCAATTGGATGCAGGTCTTTCTTTCTACAAGAGTAGGTCCCATCCCAGATGGAGAGAAAACGTGTGGGTGTGGGTATAGCCGGCGTCACTTCTTCTAGAATTAGCTCAGAAACGAACAAAAAAAGAAGAAGAAACTTTCCAAATATGAGGGCCGACTCCTCTCAACGGTCGCAGTAATGTCCACGATCTCCATTTATTTATGTATATATATATATGTCTACATATGTATGTCGATAAGCATCACCCAGATTTTGCGGGCTTTTTTTCTTCCAGAAATGGCGTCCATGACGAGTTCGGAGAGGATGTCTCTCTTCTTTCTTCTGCTGTTGGTTTCGGTGCATGCTCATGGTGCGGATGCCAGACCACTACCCAGGCTACCCTTCCTCAGCCAAGAGAGTAAGCACAATGAAACCCATCACCCACTCACTCTTCTGGCTGGCTTGCATGCATTCAAGGGGTTTTTCTTAGTTATCAATTTGATTTCGTTTCAGGGTATGTGAAAGTGTTGGCATCTCTTGGGATCATGTGTCAGTGCTGCGATGGCGCCGAAGGCTGCCGGAACACCTGGGATATCAAGTCTTCTTGTACCAAGCTCAAGTGTCGTCCATGGAGGTTCTTGTGACACGGGTCTTAGTTAATAGATGCGGTAGGCATGGGGATGAGAACTGTAGAGGATCAGAAGCAAGTATAGAAGAAGAAACGGGCTGCTGTTGTACATACATGATGTTATTTTGCTATTTTTCACCGATATTAGTCTTATTAGACTTTTGGAGGACTTTTTCTCCAAAACTGGGATCTAATCTGGATGTTTTAAGAAACTTGTTCACATTTCTGCTCCGTGATTAATATGGCATGAACAGTAACAGATTTTGAGCAATATTTATACTCGGAAGTGCAAGAGCCCTGCATAAGAGATCACACATTCCTAAAACTCTAGATATCAATATATTCACTCTCAGGTTTAATTCATAAGAACAGAATCTTATGTTTTCTTGCAATTGACAATTGAGGAGATAATATAGTCTCATTAGAGAAAAACGTGGGATTTTAAACAGCTTCACAATGCATGAACCTCTCCAAGCAATCATAGAAGACAGTATAAAACAGTGAGTTGCCCCATATGTAGAGAAAATACAACTTAAATCAATCAGCATAGTGACAACCACTGTGTCCAGACTAAAACATTCTACCCAGACACATTCCATCAGATACAAAAAATTCACAAATTACAGCATCCAGGTATGAAGGCCATTCCATTACTGGAATAATCAAAACACTGTTATCTTCTTCGCTATAGCCTATCATCCAGGTCTCAATCAGAATGTCCAGATCCATTAATTTAGTCCTTGGCGGAATTCAACTTGCAAGAAAACCAACATATAGCAATATCAGTTCCACACCCAGGTAAAATTTGCAGCACCAAAGATGAATGACAAATCAGAAGATGATTGTCGATTTGGTATCGTCGTGACAATAGATGAAAATTATTGTTTGACTTCAGCAAAGAAACTGTAAAGCAAGACCTAGCTTTAAAATACAACAGTGTCCAACATGGTCCCCAGTGTCTGAACTATGTTTGATGACATCAAGTTCGAGACATGCTCCTCAAGATGCTTCTTTGCGTCTTGCCTACCAACATTGGCAATTGCTAACTTCTCTGGAGGCAGCTCGTCTTCCTCCTGGACTGCTTTGTTGTACTTTATCGCTAAGTCCAGCATCTCCTGCTCATTCCCTCAACCATATCAATTACTTGTTTTAACGAAGAGTTAAGTATCATCCTCCATCATCAGACAATAACCGACACATGAGAAAACATGCAAGAGATGATGTTACCTGCACAGTTTGCTCATTTGTCTTGGAATGGGTGTCAAAACGCCTCAATGTCAGCCCATCAGTCCACTTCTTCTTATGTAGGTTCAGCAGCATCTTCTCCTCAAGTTCATTTTTCCGGTAGTTAATGGCAATCGAGTAGTAATGCCGATTCAAACCATGGATCAGTGCCTGATATGACAATATAAGATTAGATGGAAACATGAACCAGGTCAGTGTAGCTCATTAGTTGTCAGAAGAGCTCACCTGGATAGACGGTTTGTTGAGATGTCCAAGGTTGGATGTTGTTTGTCTTGGTTCTTGACCTAGCATCATTGTTTGTGGGTTTATCAAGCGAAAAGCATCAATTACCACCTTCCCTTTCACACTTTGGATCGGGTCAACCACCACAGCAACTGCTCTTGGATTTAAAGCCTCAAAGCTCTGTATACAAAAACAACCCAAACAGCAGGAACATGAAAGGAATCAGCTTAGTATGCTTCCGAGCATAACTATGAAGGGTAGAATAAGAAAACAGCACAAGAACAAGAGTCAAGACAAAAATGAAACAATAATTTATCTTCTCTATACAAAATTGTGAAAACCAAAACAGGATCTGGAACGCAAGGAACAAATTAGACAAACCACATTGGTTACAAGACAAGGAAACAAGATAATAAGAACTGCACCTGTTGGGTATTAATGTCAACACCAGAGAGCCAGCAACCAAACCCTGGATGTGAATGGTACCATCCCACCACCATTTCTGGTCTGCAGATAAGAATCATGGTCATCAAAAGTTCCAGGAAAAACAAACATCCTCAAAGACACAGGACTCTCGAAAGATTAATTTCAGATTCCAGCGAATTAAGCAACCCCTTATCTGATAGGCGAAACTAAGCATGATTAGCAACAAACAAAAACATCGCAGCACAAAAATATATAAAATAGATCCCCCTGAAAAAAGATGCACATAAACTGATAAATATACTACATTTAGCAGAAGGGAATGGCAAATATATCCATCTGTATACTTATATACATAAATGTATTCTGTAAGATAAAGAGTGGAAAAAACAACACGAGCAATATACAAACTTTGAATTGAGTTCAAAAAAGTTTTGGAATCCTCAAAGGTAGGTTCATACTTCCTAACTCAGGACTTCTATTTAAGTTGGATATTATCAACAAATAAGAAATTCGATACCATCTCCCGCAAAGAAAACATCAAAAAGTTACAAGATGTGAAATGCTTGATCCACTTCACCAACCTAATAATGGCTAAAAATTGAGATAGCCCCATTTTTTTTTTTGGATTCATTCTCATTATTCATTCAGATAGGTAACACCTAGCTAATGCTAAAATCTTAACTTTAACCAGCACACCTTATCTCCTCAATGGATCAAATTTGCAACAAGGCTTAACAGTTAACAAGTCCATCCTGATCTGATAAAAGATCCTCCAGACTGGCAGCAATTTCCAGACCAAGGTCAATACATGGGAGAGGGAGCCTAACCAGAAGCAATACTCAGGATGCTTGCAATTGCGGTTGGGCAAATATCAGAAGAATAATATTGGATGCAAAAACAATGATAACATCCAAAAACATCAAATCACATACTTTGAAGACACTGAGCAGGAAGCAAAGATTTTTACAACACTATGCATCTTCTGGGTAAATAATCCATCTTAATGTTCCAGGAAAATTCTAAAGATGAAAGATAAGCAACTTTAGGGACTCATTCTAAGTATAACCGAAATAAGATTTGACATCAAGATCTCGAAGCAGGCATTCTAAGGTAACCATGTTAAGGACAGCTTGGTCGATACTCTAAAAGAGGATGTAAACCCTAATGTGCCCTAAACCAGGGTAATCAATCATTATTCAAAGATTAATCCATGGAGAACAAATAGAAGTAAAGGTAACGACATAAGTTATAGCAAGGAAACGGCACAGGTGCAGAGGAGACCTCCCGGTCTGCTTGAGCATGTCGAGCATGTTGGTCTGGAAGACGTGATCGACGGCCTCCACGCTGACTCCCGTCCCGCTCTGCGGCATAGCAAAGACGTCGACCACCCGCACGGTGTACTCATCGACGAACTCCCCCAGCATAAGCCCCATCACCTCCATCGGAACCCCCGCCCGTCCTAAACATAGCCATAATCACCGCCATATAAGCAGCAAATCCACATCGAACGAAACCCAATACCATTACAAGTTAACCCTACTCCAAGCAAGAATCCCTAGATTTGATGGGGATATTACCGTGTTTGAGCATCTTGAGGAGGGCGAGCGAGGAGATGTAGACCTGCTCGGATGAGTCGAGAAGCGGCGAGTCCGTCGGCGGGTGGCCCATCCCTCCGGCCCCCGAGAAGATCCTGTGCAGCCTGTCCATCGTTCTCTTTTCTTCTTCTCTCTTGCTTTCCTTTGCTTCTCTCTGATCTCGGTGGGTTTGCTCATCTAGACCCCTTAATAGACTTGGGCTGGGAGTAGTAATAAATTGGCTACGGGCTTCAGCCTGTTTGGTGGGCTAAATGGGCTCTGTATCTCTAATTAGGCCTGTCATTCGTTTGCAAGCAAGACCAAAGTAGCTTTTTAGCTCGGCTTGAATTTTCTTTTCTTTGGATTGTTTGGATTAAAGTAGCCAAATATTCTAAACGAGTCAATGCATATACAAGTACAAATGAGCTCAACTTGGTTTTTGTTTGGCTCTTGATTGAGTGAATTGGGATTATTTATAGACGGACATCTTCCTGAGCTTCTTTAATTCTTTCATGATTTTAACCAGTCACTCAGATTCAGCAAAAAAAAACTCACATAGAAAAAGTCACTAATAAAATATATTTTTTAAAATAACAAGTTAAGTCAATGATATCAGGTAATTATTAGTATAAATAAATCCCAGAAACCAATTGGGTCGATAGTCAGGTTAAATAAATCGTAAAAATTACCACATGCACCGCACCGTTTTGAACATTATGTTATATATTTGGTTTTTAAAAACCGAACACTATATTATATGGTTCGATTGGTAACAACCGAATTACGTATTTTTACATGATTCGGTTGTTACCGATCGAATCATATAATATAATAGTACTCACCTGTGCCCCTGGCACAGTTTTTAGTTATTGTTAATATAAAATTTTAACAAACTCCCTGTAGTTTGTCTGGTTAGTCGCCTGTGTTGACCCGTAGGTGGTCCAGGGTTCGAAGGTTGGTCATAGCTTTTTGTTCACTGCCACCATAAAACATAGCCAATAAAATATAATATAAAATATTATAAGTTTAACTTATGGTATATAAAATAAGAATAAGAATAAGAATATAAGATAAGATAATATTAATAGAACTTAGGTTGATATGAATTAATGCAGCTTTATATAAAGCAAACTTAGAGAATTTATATAAAAAAACTTAGGGGATATGAATTAATGCAGGTTAACCGCTATTGCTCCTTATAATGTTGATATTAAAAAAATGGGGTAAATTACCATTTAGTACCCTGAAGTTTAGCCAAATTAACGATTGAGGCCCTATACTTTCAATTTTAACAATTAAGGCCCTGGACTTGTTAAAACATAACAATCCGAGCCAAAGCCCCGACGGCCGTTTGCCATCCTAACGGCTACTTGTCACGTGCCCGTCACGTGACAAGTAGCCGGGCTTTAAACGGCCGCGGCGAGAGGATTGGGGGTTAGGGCTCTCGTGTCGGGGTTTCCGGAGGGGTGATCTGGTGATCTCGCCGGCCGGCCATCGGATCTCCAGCTCCGGGAGGGTTCAAGGGCTTCGATCCCGCTGCAAGCCGTCCTCTTCGACGCCACGTTCGAGCTCGTAGGGCTTCGATCCCGCTGCAAGCCGTCCTCTTCGACGCCACGTTCGAGCTCGTAGGGCTTCGATCCCGCTGCAAGCCGTCCTCTTCGAAGCCACTTTCAACCCAGCAGCCAGGTCTGAGGATCCCAATGGGATCACACCTTCAAAGCTTCTTTTTCCTATCTTCTTGTCCATGTTTGTAGATGCATTGCATCTTTTGCCCACCGACAGCTCTATTTCCTATTGTTTCTGGCCATCATCTCTAATAGTATTCATTTGGCATAGAATGCCATCAAGCAGTTCACCCTCTAATTTCCCTACCTGCTACTGTGGAAAGAAGGCTAGGATGAAAACATCTTGGACAACCAAAAACCCTGGAAGAAGGTTTTTGGGTTGTGCCAATTACAATGTAAGCTGTTAGAAAACACATTACTCCTCAATATTTTGATGGTTATCTTTTCAGTTTGAAGTCATGGTTAAAGATCAATCAATGTCCATGGTTTATACAGGATCACGGAGGATGCAATTTCTTTTACTGGCTTGATAATGATACATGTTGTGAAGGTGACAATACAGTGATCCTTGAACTCGAAGCAAAGAATCGGAAATTGGAGGCTGAACTGGAAAACTATAAAGCTATAATTGAAGTGTGGACCATGGAGGTGAAGAAGCTGGAGGTGAAGCTGAAGAAGATGAAAAGTAGGGAGAATTTTTTGTGGCTAACAATTGTGGTGTCATTTGTAGTACTCACTTTTGTGATAGTGAGCATGTGCCCAATTGAAGAGTGTGATTTGTAGTACTCACATTTGGCGTCTACCTATATATGTATGGATGATGTGGAACAATTGACTAGATTTGTATATCTGTGTTGTACATTCTTGAATGGAACTTACCTCTTGTACATAATTGTCAGCAAGGATGCACTGTATGGTTTGATGTCAATTCTTGTAAAAATGTTAATACAATCCTGTCAATACAAGACAAATCTGATGCATATCTGAGTAATAATTGAATTCAATGATAGAATACAGAAAATGCTCAAAAGGGAACCTGACCTTTAACTGCATAATGACAATAATTCCATTCAAAATGTTATGTTTCCATAGTTTACAGCAAACTCAAACCAAGCCTATTACATATCAGGTTCACAGTAATACAGTTTCAAAATGGGACCTGATCCATCCATCAATAATTCTGGTTGCAGGCAATTACAATTTCAAAAAACACAACCAGCTTACAAAAAAACGGTGAGTAGCAGACCCAACTCATAACATAAAATGTTCACAGCCCAACTCAGGGCATCCAATTATATTTACTACAACCAGTCGTTGGTGCTGGTTGTGTCCTGGCATAATTTGATGTTCCTTCTCCTCCTCCAGCTTGGCCACCTTGTCTTGGCTGTCTAAAAGGTTGACTTGTCTGGCTTGGCCCAGACATTTGCATACTGATCTGACTTGGTTGGTACTACAAGAAATCCAAGGTGAGTGTAAGTCAGTCGGATCATGAAATAGCCAATAACTCATTGAATTGTTTTTCTAACCTGAGAGCCTCCAATCCATGCATTATTTTCCACTGAGATAAGACCTCTGCCTCTCCCTACTCCACTGGCACTTATTTGAGCTCCTCTGCCCATTCCTACTACCCCCCTTCCTATTCCTCCAGCCTGAACCTCCGAGCTCCCCACATACCCTCCTACTGTATTTGCTCCTCTGGCCCTTCCTAATCCCCCCCCTCCCCTTCCCCTTCCCCTTCCCCTTCCTCTTCCAAAATCTTGAACTGCTGAGCTCCCCATAACCCCTCCTATTGGATTTGCTCCTCTGCCCCTTCCCCTTCCTCTGCCTACAGATGGTGGATGACCTTGTCTAGATTGCTGTACAACACAATATTTTTTACCATGTTAGAAATATAATTGGATCTACATGTCAAATGCAATTATTCAATAAAATTAATAAAAAAAACTCCACAATGCTCAGCTCACCATAGCCTCGTCCATTGTGTTCACCCCTCTGCCCCTTCCCCTTCCTCTGCCTACAGATGGTGGATGACCTTGCCCAGATTGCTGTACAACACAGTATTTTTTACCATGTTAGAAATATAATTGGATCTACATGTCAAATGCAATTATTCAAAAAAAAAAACTCCACAATGCTCAGCTCACCATAGCCTCTTCCATTATGTTTACCCCTCTGCCCCTTCCCACTGCACCCCTTCCCCTTCCAGACTGCTGCAAGGTCATAGAATGTTGACCTACTGAAGTGCCTTCCCCTGGTTGGAGACCTCTGCCTCTTCCCTTGGCGCCTCTAACCTGATAAACAACATAAATACATAAGACAATTTATTGAGTTAGTAGGTATATCAGGGAATTTTTGAAACAAGAACAGTTTTTTGAAGGCAAGAACTTACAGGGAATTTTTGTCTGTAAGCAGTTGCTGGTGCATCACTGTGTCCATCACTAGGGTAAAACCCTGTGTCAATATTTTCACTAGGTAATTCAGCACTTGTGCCTTGTGTGTTCCTTGAAGGCTTAGGAGCTGGTGGCTTTTTACAACTCCTCCTATTATGGCCCCAATCCATGCAGTTTGAGCACCTGAGAGATGTGTTCCTCCTTCTGACACTCCTAGCATTTGTAGGTTCATCAGGTTCCCTTCTTCGAAGCTTCTTGGGTCTTCCTGGCATTTTTTTATACTTAGGAGGCTTGATTGGTTCACCATTTGTCCTTTCCCATAGTTTGGGTCCATTGACAGGCTTTAAATATTGGCCATATGCAAGCATATACTTCTCCTTCCTATACCACACATGTACATAGTCCTCTACAGTTTCTCGTAAATGCCAGATACATGATATTGCATGTGCACATGGTATACCTGTCAAGTCCCATTTTCCACAGCTACATGTGTGAGCATTTAAGTCAACAACAAAACTATCTCCCACATAACTAATTTCAAACTTCCTATCACCACAGTAATGGTTGACCCAAGTCCTAGTTGCTAACTTCTCATTCTCCAATTTCTGTTGGATTCTAGGACAAACATCATTCTCATATGCTAACATCTTCTCTCTCTTGATTCTCAACCTAGTCATCAATTTAAGCCTGATCTCCTCAAGCATTGAGATGATAGGTTTGTGTCTAGCATCTAAGATAAATGAGTTGAAGGACTCAGAAATATTGTTGACCAACAAATCACTTTTTGTGTAATATCTAAAGGCATGCCTACACCACCATTTCGTTGGCATCTTGTCAAGCCAATTGAAGGCTTCAATGTCAATGGCCTTAATTTCATTCATTAATATCTCAAAATAGGGCTGGGTAGTGGCTTTTGCAGCAGCCCACATCAACTGTTTCAACTGCAACCCCTTGTGCACTTTTTTGAAATTGGCATATAAATGTCTCACACAAGGTCTACATTAGGTATAAGCTCAGAAAGCGCAGGAACTAATCCCTGCACACAGTAAAACATATGATTGCATTAATAATATGAAATATGTGCAATAACAGTTATTAGACTGAATTAAAGTCTTCATACCTTTTGTTGATCTGTAATAAAGGTCCATTGGTGTTGCTGGACAGGGCCAATGTCACTGATCAGTAGCTCAAGAAACCAAGACCATGTGTCCTTGTTCTCCATTTCAACAACTGCATAACATATAGGATACATCTGGTCATTGCCATCCTTCCCAATGGCAGCCAATAATTGACCTCCACATGGACCTTTTAGATGACAGCCATCCAATCCTATGATAGGTCTACAGCCAGCAACAAAACCTTCTTTGCATGCTTGGAGACAAATGTAGACCCTCTGGAAAACCGCATAGCTGCCTTTCCTATCCACCATCACCTTGCATGTACTCCCAGGATTGCTCCTCATAAGTTCCTGGCAATAGTCTCTGATCCTGCTATATTGCTCAGCAAAATCCCCCTCATAGTGTTGTCTGGCTTTGTTCCTAGCTCTCCAAGCAAGCATACTGTTGATATCTAACAAATAGTCCCTCTTCACTACCTGTTGGAACTTACTCAGTTTCATTGTTGGGTCAATCCTAAAGTCATCTTTGTATTTCTTTGATAGCCAAGAGGCTGTCACAAGCCTATTCTGATGAGTTCTGCTGCATGTATGTGTGCCATCCAAAGTTTTAATCTGGAAAGTAGATTCTCCTTGGATTGGTGAAGCATGTACCCTCCAAGGGCAACCTTCTTTGCACACTGCTGTAACTCTATTATGGGCATTTTTCTTGAAGGTTATCCCATATCCACCTTTCACTCCATATTCTTTTATGTAATCCTTGAACACTTTTGCATTAGGGAATAGCATTCCCAGTTTTGGTTGGATGTCCCCAGCCATATCAGTAGCCTCTCTAAAGACTGGAAATTTGTCTTTCTGTTTATCCTTCTCCTCATCTGATGAGCCATATAGACTAATGAGTTCATCACTAGGTAAGTAATCAGATTCCTCACATGCTTCATCTCCAAATCTGGCTGCTCCCTCAGTGTTTTGATCTCCTCCACCCTCATTGTTTTGATCTTCAGCTTCTTGTTGTTGTGCCTTCCCAGCTGTCGCGCCCCGACCCGCAGAGCGCACTCGGGCCGGGACACGAGGGGGGAAAATGAACACCACAACCACTAGCCTCAACTGGCGAAAACAGTTGAGACTAAGGCCCAGCTGGCGGAAACAGCTGGACAGCACAGAGAAAGAGCGGAAGCAAGCTACTAAACCACAGCTATTAACATTTATTACAAAAACGGTAATAAAAGAGTTAACAAAGTTTAGTACAACAAACCACAAGGGATCAACAGTCCCCAAAAAGAAACTGCAACACCCACCGGGGTCTCCGCGAAGGCGCACACGAACCCATCCTGACCCTAAGACATGGTCAGGATCCGGCCCGCTGCCACGAGACGACCGAGGGGGTAACACTGGGACAGAGCGGCCACCTGCACCTGCAACAAACACAGTCCAGGTAGGCATGAGCAACAGCTCAGCAGGGTCCTACTCTACAACTCCCACACACACAAGGGTAAAGCAACCGGACACACTCTGATGCCAAATACCGAGGCTTGCCAAGGATCCCACAATCCCATCAATAACCCGAAGGGTTCCTGTCCTAGGTGCGTATCTCCGATAACGCCACTGCTCAGGGGTGGGCAACTCCGACATTCCCTGACACAGGGTGGACACGACGTAACCAGTAGGACCCCCTTCTCCAAGCGGGATCTCCGCACTTGGCGGAACAACCGAAGTTAAGACTACCATCACTCGGTACTCTAAGCAGCAGAGTCAACACCCACCCAACCTATCCTAGCATGTCTAATGCACAGGAAAAAGGGCAGGATAAGTATGATAAAGCTGTAAACAAACAACACAGCAAGGGCACACCTTCGGCCCATTTATACTAAACACTCCCGAGGGTCATGACTCCCTCGGTTCACCACAAAGCGGTAAGGGCATACCGTCAGCCCATTTATTCTACACACCTGGGAGGCATCACCCTCCCAGTTCAACCACAAAGCGATAAGCATTCATACATAATTCATTACAGGATAAACCCCGATGGTAAAACCGTAAAAAGTCACTTGCATGCGAAGCCCCGCGGGCAAAACTCTTGAAAACCCTCTCTGCTACTGAAGGATCGATCCTCACCAAGGGAAGGATCGATCATCCAAGCAACAGTGAGCTTCCCTCGCTGTCGAGCCAAAGAAGATCGATCATTCCTCCCAGGGAGATCGATCTCTTTGGTGACAGAGGGCACCCTTCCAGTCGCACCAGGGAAGATGGATCCTTCCTCCCAGGAAGATCGATCATTCTCGGGACGAAGGGTAACCATGCTTACCCGGGCCCCATGATCGATCTCCTCCCATAAGAAGATCGATCATGTGCTGGGCGCAGCAAGCCCACACCAGAGGACCGATCCTTCCTCCCAGAAGGATCGATCACCCAAAGATGGGTTCCGGCGTGCTTCCGGCCGGAGAATTGCCGGAAAACACAACCAAACCCCACCAAACTTGGTGGGTTGGTAGATCTGAGTACAATGAGGCTACTCAAGGCCTCAAAACCGGGAAAGAACAACTCCACAAGGAGATCTAAGCAAAACAAAACCCGGATACAAAACCCTCAAACAGCCGGAGTTTAGAAGAAGACCCTACCTCCTCAGAGCAGCTTCGATCCACGAAGACTAGCCACGGATCTTCCTCGCCTCGCCACGAACCCAACGAGCCTTCAAGCTCCAGGAGAGGTGGCCGGAGGAGGAAGAACGGAGGAGAGAAAGGAGCGGTCGGAACAGGGGAAGAAGCAGAGCATTCGCGGGAAAGAAGAAGAAGAGGGGAAGGAAGGAGGGGGAGGGGAAGGGGGTAAGGCCGGGGAAAGCCGGAGAAACCGCGGGAAAGGCAAAGGAGGGGAGCAAAAGTCTCCCCTCCCCTGACAGGGGAAGCGACGGCCACCGCGGTGGCCGTCCTTCGAAAGCCACCGACAAAGACTTCCAGGCACACGTAGGATCGATCATCATTGCATGCATGATCGATCCTGCTAGCAACAGGATCGATCTTCACCCCAAGGTGATCGATCTTCTGTGCCCTGAAAGGCAAACTTGGGCTGGGACTCAGGCCCAAGCCCAGAACCCCCAACCTCGGGTCCACCTAACCTTTCTAACAAACACAACCATCAAGCAAGGCCTGTGTGTGCACAGCCAGTGTGAAAACGACCGCCAAGGCGCAATTTCCCAAATTGCCCTTGGGGTAAACAACAAGCCGAAGGGATGGAGGGACGGGTCCTCACACCAGCCTTCCCCAAGCCTTTACCAAAATAATTTATATCAATGTTTATGTTGGTGTAATGTTCCTTGTCCTCATCATCTTCCTCAGCATTGCTACTCTCTACATCTGGATCATAAGCCACATGATCAGAGTCACTATCAGTATCCACCTGACAAGGACCCTCAACATCTGTCTCATCTACAAAGTCTTCAGGACATTTTGCATTAGCCTCAGTCACTGGCACATCATCCACATGAACATTTGGACTTAGACTGTCATGTTCAACATATACCGAGATTGATCCAATCTCACTAGCATACATAGCCATATCCAAAACATCCTTATCAGTATTTAAAGCTTTCCAACCTCTACCATTAGAACTCAAAGGATCTCTGTACCATATATTCTTAAAACTATTGCACTTCAACTGCTGTAACATGTCCTTCAACTCTATCAACCCAAATTCATCAGCATCACAGTTGTCAAACACATGACTTTCCCCTCCTTTATATAAGCAAGGTTGACCCTTGCATAACTGACCTCCATGAATAATCTCACAGCTAAAAAATGCCATCCTGCAAATACAATTCATGCATATATTAGCAATAGCATACAAATATCACAATCATGCATAATCAGTACAAGCATGTTAGGACTACAAGTGACATCTATGGGACCACAACCACAAGCAGCTCTCAAAAAACACAGCATCTATGGGACCACAACCACAAGCAGCTCTAAAAAAAACACACCATCTATGGGACCACCCACAACCACAAGCAACTCTTAAAAAACACAGCCTCCATGGGACCACATGCAACTAGAACTAGAAGAAGCATGCACGGGACCCCAATACAAATAAAAACAGTAAAGAAGCACCCTAAGATTTAGAGATGATGGCCAGAAACAATAGGAAATAGAGCTGTCGGTGGGCAAAAGATGCAATGCATCTACAAACATGGACAAGAAGATAGGAAAAAAAAGCTTTGAAGGTGTGATCCCATTGGGATCCTCAGACCAGGCTACGGGGTGGGAACATGGCTTCGAAGAGGACGGCTTGCAGCGGGATCGAAGTCTTACGAGCTCGAATGTGGGAAGAAACCACCCTTGAACCCTCCCGGAGCTGAAGATCCGATGGCCGGCCGGCGAGATCACCCCTCCGGAAGGCCCGACACGAGAGCCCTAACCCCCAATCCTCTCGCCGCGGCCGTTTAAAGCCCGGCTACTTGTCACGTGACGGGCACGTGACAAGTAGCCGTTAGGATGGCAAACGGCCGTCGGGGCTTTGGCTCGGATTGTTATGTTTTAACAAGTCCAGGGCCTTAATTGTTAAAATTGAAAGTATAGGGCTTCAATCGTTAATTTGGCTAAACTTCAGGGTACTAAATGGTAATTTATCCAAAAAAAATGATATGATGTACTTAGCATTTTATAGCGTGTATTTAGCCTGATCCTCAGCCAATTGTGCTCCTCACTGGTCCAAGCTGTTCTGGGCCCCACCCACTGCCCCTACAACGATGAGCTGAGCATCTATTGTATTCTATTCTATTCTATCATCAATATAGGATGAATGATAGCGACCGAATTAATTACAAAAGAATTAGAAATCGAGATTTTATTATAGTTATGGAATCGAGTGTCGCCGTTTCAAAGGCCTTTTCTTCGGCTATTCAGTTTCTTCTTCTCCCCAACTCTCCTCCCTCCTCTGATCGCCGATCCCCTCTCGCCGTCTTCGATCTCCAATCATCGTCGTGTTTGTGTTCCAGGGTTTCTGCGATCTGATCGGATACCACTCGTCCCAGGTGGGGTTTGTTTCTTGAATCCATCTTTGGTGTGTTACTTCTAGCTGGCTACTAGGGCTTGATTTTTAGTCTGAATTTTGTTGAGATTAGAGAGGAGGAGGGGGAGGAGGAGGAGGTATGGCTCACAGGGTGGATCATGAGTACGATTACCTGTTCAAGATCGTCCTGATCGGCGACTCCGGGGTGGGGAAGTCGAACATCCTTTCCAGGTTCACGCGGAACGAGTTCTGCTTGGAATCCAAATCCACCATCGGCGTCGAGTTCGCTACTAGGACCCTTCAGGTCAACTCGTCTTAATCTCCCCAATACTGATTCCTGGTTTTCTCAAATCTTTTTCGGTTTAGAAGATGCCTCTCGATTCTGGGATTTTCTAGGTTTTGAGCAATCACTGTCTGGTTGTATGAAAATTTTGGCTGATTTCTATCGTGTTTGTCATTGTTGGACTTAAATTAAGTCGGTATATGGATTTGTAGATTAAAGCATTAAACAAACTGACTCTAAGCTTCAGCTAGTCTTAATGAGCATTTGATGGCTTTATCTGTTGATGCCATCGAGGAATACTTGACCTTTAAGTGCCGTCAGGCCCATCACAGATAATAACTAATGATGTGTAAGTTGTGATGAACCTCAGAAAAAACGACCTTTTTTCATCTCTTCAGAGCAACACTTGCTATTAGAAGCTTAGATTTAATGAGAGACATAGGTACATCACAAAATCCAGTTTGACTGGTACTCTGCATGTGCCACTATCTTTGGCGAATTCTTGAGGATGGCATGTCAAGAACGTATGGACACTGTGCTGTAATCTGTTCTCGATAAGTTGCTATTTGCATCTGATTCACAGGGTTGGCAGAAATAGGTCCATACATGTCTGTTTTATCCGAAAGGCCGATGATAAAGTCATAAAACTACTATAATATAGTGGAGTCAACATCTACAGGGTTTCTTGCTTGTCCTCTGAAATATGAATCTAACTTTATGATTTTTCAAAACAAGAAGGGCCTAGAATTCCGAACAAGATAAGCTAGCATTGTATGCTCAGAGGAAGATGACCGATACTTGGTGTTACATTATACCCTCAGCACCCTATGTATCATCAAAAAACTCGTGGTTGTCATCAAGAGTAGTGTATTAAATATGGTGTTTTATTAAATCCATACAAGAGCAGAGTTGCTTTCAACTCCCTTTTTAGAGCTGAACATATATCTCCATGAGCAGGCTGTTGACGGGAGCATACTGATAGTGCCCCATTTGTAATTTACTCTTTGCTGGGAATTTTTTTGCGGCTGTTGTCATTGTTTTGGGTCACTTTATTCTACACAGGGGAACCAACAATTTTAGGCAATCTTATGTTTTGTTCTAGTGCCAAAATGAATTTATGAGTTATTGAAACGTGGCACACCCTTATTTTCCTTTTGTGCTAGGAGATGAATATTATCCTTGTAACTTGCGCTTTCTCATCCTCTTCCAATCATTGTTCTATGGGCTTAGCAAATCTCTACTTGATTGTTGAATACTTTGGGATGCCATGTGGATTGGCCGGCTCCATTATATGTGTTTTTATCTGGCCTAAGCATTGTTCTTAACATGATAAATATAACATTTTAAAGCTTTACTTAAGAGGTTATGTTTATCTTGAAGATTGAGGGTCCCTCCTATTTCTGTTAGATGTATGTAATTTTGGACGATTTCTTTTCTTTCCGACTTTGTAAGGTTGAGCTCTTAGAGAAATTTTTCCAGACCACTTTCTCGCTCATGGACATGATAGCAATTGCGAAGCTGTATAATAACTGTTATAATGAATGCTTGTAGTGTGACTGACCAAGGAAAGTTGATTGGGTTCTAATGGGTCAAGACACTGGCTTTGTTAGCACCAAGTTCTTCGGTTATAGAATGTACTTTAGCTACATAATTATTAACCAGAATTATCACGGGGCTACTTTTGAACAATGCAGCTTAAACATGTGCGACTTTTGAGAATGCCATAAGATTGGAATTTCACCCATTTTCAACATCAGCTCAGGGTGGTTTACCCCATGAGTCAGCATGTTTTGAGGACATTATGGAAAGCTTTATTTAATTGCTTTTACTCCCAATTGAGTAGAATTTTACTTCTCTGTCTTTAGTTGTAACATAACTTTTAATGATGTAAGGCATTGGTTGCTGGAAACAGATAGAAGGGAAGACGATTAAAGCGCAGATATGGGATACTGCTGGTCAAGAGAGATATCGTGCTATCACCAGCGCATATTACAGGGGTGCGGTTGGTGCTCTCTTGGTCTACGACATAACAAAGAGGCAAACATTTGACAATGTCGAGAGGTGGCTTCGCGAATTAAGAGACCATGCTGATTCCAATATTGTCATCATGATGGCTGGCAACAAATCTGACCTAAAACATCTCAGAGCTGTTCAGGAGAGTGATGCTCAGATATTTGCCGAGAAGGAAGGGCTTTCCTTCTTGGAGACTTCTGCATTGGAAGCACTCAATATCGAGAAGGCTTTTCAGACTGTTCTAACAGAAATATACAACATCGTAAGCAAAAAGGCGCTTGCTGCCCAGGAGGTAGCTGCCACAGCTCCCATCCAAGGAACTGCTATCAATGTTGCTGATTCTGCTGGAAGCAAGAGAACTTGTTGTTCTACTTAGGTGATTTTCTTTCCAAGGCTTGGTGAATGACCCAAATTGGTTTGCTCCAAGGGGCTAAGTCTGAGCCACGAAATGTAGATTATTTTTCTTCTCCGTAATGGATGCTGTGAAAGGAAGGATTTGCTTTACAACTAGAAAATTTTCATTAACTTAGAGAAGATTTGCGTACTGCTTCATAGTTGGTTTCTTGTCCTGATCACTCTTCTACCTTTAATTGGCACTACCTGTGAACCTGATGAATACCCGTGCCATTTTGTGTATCCTTCAGTCAATTTTGCATCACTGAAATAAAGATTGCCTTGCATCATGGTGACCTCATTACCCAACTTAATTGCTCAAAGCACCATGGTCCACGGCACTCAAATTTCTTGAACCTTTTGAAATTCTTTGAAGGAAAGTCCCTACCCTTTCTAGTACTTCAGAATTCAGATGATGAAAGGGTGCTATAGAATCCCTTTCTTGAGAACACATTCTTATGAAACTCCAACAAAAAAAAAAAAAAATAGTGGTAGAGAGAGAATCTTACTATAGAAGCTAAATTCTTGGCTGTCATTTATCATTCATTATCATCAAGTTCATCTCGATCTTTTCTTTGCCTTATATTAAGATGCCACTACCGGCCGGAGTGTATCCCTGTCGTAGTCCCATCATCCTCCATTTGCATCAATGAGTTAACGAGACCACCTTCACCTATTGCGTGGCGGCTGCCCGTCGACACCCATTCTTCTTCTCTTTTAGCCTGCAGAGATTTGGTGGGAATTAAACGCCACTTTCATCAGCACTACCTGAGAGATTTCAGATTTCGTCATTCTTTTGCATTTTTCACCTGCTCATTAGCAAAGTATGACCACCATTTATTGGTGCTAAAGCTGAAGGCATTGAAAAGAACAGCTGATAAGAATATCAGAATGATTTCCCCCACTTGCACTTCTCAAAAGACAATCTCTAGATGACTCTTTAGTCAAACCTTTAAATACTAATCACACTCCTCCTTCAGCCATAAGCTAAAGCATGTTTCACATGTGTGGTCCTGCGAATTCTAGGTTGGCTGGATTGTCCATGATCTGCTGAGGCTGATAAATCCTTCCAAAATCTTAAGTTAACAGGAAGGGATGAGCTTATATTAATGCAGTCTAACATAGGAGATAGTAGGGTTAGCGAGGTCGGCAAAGTGATAGTGCTTATGCCCACTGGGTTCATGGGAGTCATGTCAGCCAGGCAAAAAGATGCTACTATGCACTTGCTCGATTACAGTCGCTTATAGACCTTGTTAATGGAGAGCTGTAAACATCCAATACTGAGATTTTTTTTTGTTAAACTAATTGACTGGATAAGAAGCACTACTAAGATTTAGCCTACAATAGCGATATGTTTGGATATCATAGATCATGTCTATAATTCCACTACTCTGGAGGCAGCGTCCATTGGTTGCCATGTGCTGAAATTTCCAGTCTGGTTTAAAGCTCAATTCTTTCTTTCAAGGGAAAAAGCATTCTAGCAAAAGGTTCATATATTTTTGGATTCATCTTTAGTGCAGGAAGGATTCTCTGACGTACAATCTAGCAAACTAGCAAGAACAACATGTCAAATTGAACTGTAAAACTATAATCGGAAGAACAGTATATATAAATTTTTTTGGCTATTTAGAAACACAGTAGGTGTTGATTAATTGGTACGTAATCGGAAGAACAGTCTTCCTAGTCCTTAATATATGTTTTCTATGTATGCTGAACACTTTGCTTGCTGTTGTTGGCCTTATATAATTCAACACTTAATCACACACTTAGCTAAAGTAGTATTAACCGATTCGCAATCATGAAAACAGAGATTTGGCAAATTCTAGCATTTGAAGAATCGATCGGTTCCACTCTTTGCAAGAAAGCCAAGTCCAAGCACACCTTAGCCATTAATCTCCTACTGGATTCGATTCCCACTTCTCATCCCCACCGACATCTTAAATGGTGTGAGTTAGACGATATTTTCTCCTTTAAATGAAGGGAATTATATGCAACAGTGATTAAGACAGGATATGTCACATCCAAAGAGTTATATATAACCAGGCATGATGATCCCTTCTTTAAACTTAACTCCCAGTCTCTTTTCTAATAGCTCTCTTCTAATTCTTTGAAGAACTACAAATTTAGATCTTATCATGGAGAAGGGATGGATCTATAAAGAAAAGAGAGGAGGGTTAGAAGCTGATGAAGAGAAATGGGTGTATGATTCTTCTGTTGATCATAAAGGAAAGGTTCCACTGAGAGCATCCACTGGTGTTTGGAGGGCATCCCGCTTTATCATAAGTAAGCTTGCTATCTCGCAGCCAATTTTAGATAGATTGTAGAAATAGCGATCCAATTGCTATCTATCACTCAGTTTGATTCGTTGTTGGTGCAGTGATTGAGTTCGGCGAGAGGCTGAGCTATTTTGGGCTGTCGGCAAACTTGATCATATACTTGACAGGGGTGTTGCACCAGGAGGTCAAGACTGCTGCCAAGAACGTCAACTTCTGGGTTGGTGTCACCACCATGATGCCACTCATCGGAGGTTTCATCGCCGACGCCTACCTTGGCCGCTTCAACACCGTCTTCCTTTCCTCCCTCGTCTATCTCATGGTCAGTGACCTGAATCATGTATACTTGTTTCGATCTTAAAGTTTGGCAACCTTAATTTTGTTATCTGATCGATCACCATATCCATAACATCCATGCAGGGCCTTGGCCTCTTGACTCTGTCTCAATTTGTTCCGAGCTTGAAACCTTGCAACACACCCGGCTGCAATGGATCATTGAGGGTGCATGAGGGGGTCTTCTTTGCGGCCTTGTACTTGATCTCTATCGGCACGGGTGGGCACAAGCCTTCTCTGGAGAGCTTTGGGGCAGACCAATTCGACGAGGACCATGCAGAGGAGAGGAGGAAGAAGATGTCCTACTTCAACTGGTGGAACTGTGCTCTGTGTTGCGGGTTGCTGCTTGGTGTCACGGGGATCGTCTACATCGAAGACGACGTGAGCTGGGGGGTTGCAGACATCGTGCTGACTTCCATCATGGCCATTGGGCTCGTCATCTTCGTCGTGGGAAGGCCATTGTATCGGTACAGAGCTCCCGAAGGCAGTCCTTTCATTCCCATCCTCCAGGTTCTCGTCGCTGCCGTGGCTAAGAGGCATCTATCTCAGCCTTCGGACGCTGGAGAGCTGTACGAGACGCCAAAGCCGCACGAGTCCAAGAAGAGGCTACTCAGTCATACCAACCAGTTCAGGTGATATTTTGGTCTTCAATCAATCGAAAAACTTAACCTGATTGGAAAAGGCTAATGGATTTATATGATGACAGATTTCTGGATAAAGCTGCAATAATCGAGTACGGGGGTGATCACTCTGCTTTGGAAGCGGAGAAGCGAGATCCATGGAGACTAGCAACGGTGACCCAAGTGGAGGAGATGAAGCTCGTCTTAGCCATGATGCCGATATGGCTCGCCTGCGTTCCCTTCGGCATTTGTGCGGCCCAACCTTTCACGTTCTACACCAAGCAAGGAAGCACTATGAACCGGAGAGTAGCCGGTGGCTTCGAGATCCCTCCAGGCTCCGTCTCCGCCATTGCAGCCATTGGCATGATCATCTCTGTTTCTTTCTACGACAAAATCCTCGTGCCATCTCTTCGAAGAGCCACCGGAAACGAGAGGGGCATGAGCATTCTCCAGAGGATAGGCATTGGCATGGTGTTTTCAGTCCAGGCCATGGCCGTCGCGGCCTTGGTGGAGAGGATGAGGCTGAGACTGGCCCACGAAGGGCGAATGACGCCGTCGCCGCCGCATGGCGTGGTCGACATGAGCGTGTTCTGGTTGGCTCCTCAGTTCCTCATACTAGGATTTGGCGATGGATTCACTCTGGTGGGATTACAAGAGTACTTCTATGATCAGGTCCCTGATGGCATGAGGAGTTTGGGGATTGCTTTCTATCTGAGCGTGATCGGAATTGGCAACTTTGCCAGCGGCCTCTTGATAGCCCTCGTCGATCGCATGACTCAAAGGTCTGGGCACGCAAGCTGGTTTGCAACGGACTTGAACAAGAGCCGGTTGGATAACTTTTATTGGTTGCTTGCTGCTTTGAGTGGTGTTAATATAGGTGTGTATGTGTACCTGGCTAGGAGGTATTCTTACAAAGTTGTTCAGAGAAAGGTTAGTGTAGCCAATGCTCACAATGGAGTGGGTGACTATGGCATGGATGCTAGTGTTCCTTGAAATGTTTTAGTACTTGTTCCGTGGGGAATAATGGATCTATCAGAACTAGTATATAAGCTTCACCTTCTCTTATGGATCCCTGGGCATTTCGTAAGATTCCTAACCCTTGGAATTAAACCATGGACACGCTCAAGACAGCCATCTGATGATCTGATCTGAGAGGTCTGTGCTTCTTAAAGACTGGAGTGGAGTGGAGTTAACTGGAGTGGAGTTAACTAGAAGGTGTTTAAGAAGGAAACGACCGGAGTAAAAGGTCGAGGATCAGCGCTGGTATATCTTTTTGGGAAATGATTTGCTTCCCACCCGTGGGCTGTGGAACGCGTTCACTCCGACGTGGTGGGACGCCAATCACGTCATGTGGCGTATGGGGATTGGAGAGGTCGGATCAGGAGGGACATTTGATGGGTTTTTGTATTTTCTAGAGGAGCTCTTGGGGGATTTGAGCTTTAGATGACCATACATGTATGCTAAAAATATAAGAGGATATTATGTTATGTTTATGTAAATACATATAGATGTATGCATATATATGCAGATGTATGTATATATATGTATTTAAAATATATATGAATGTATATACATATGTTATTTATATTATCAATATCTAATTTATACATATATTTATGTATTGTATTGTATCTTATCGTATATCTAACTTATACAAACAAACATAAAATAAATATATGTGTATATATCTTATCTTACATACATACATTTGTGCATATTATACGGGAAATTGGTGTTTAGTCTCTTTTGGAGACTTTATTTGCTGTATAGTCTTTTTGAAAGTTTTTAAGTCATTTAGTCCTTTTTTGGACAGCTGTACTTTTTTTATTTCTAAAATACCCTTTATGTATTTTTTTAAATGAGAGATGGATGAATAGTTTTGAATTAGGTGATTGGCATTAAATGGAGTGGTTGGGAATATATACACCTATTCCCAATACATGGAAGGCATGCATGCATCCACTTTATGTCTGGATGCATGCATTAATGGGGGCATTAATAGTAAAATTGGGGGAGTAATTACCAATTTATATGGGAAGTAATTACCAGTTAACTGTGAAGTATCTACCAGTTTAATTGGCAAGTAAATACCAGTTTGAATGGGAAGTAACTACCAGTTGAAGTGTGAAGTAATTACAGTTTTTTTGTAAAGTAATTACCACTTAAACTGGGAAGTAACTACCAGTTAAATGGGGGAAGTAACTACCAGTTAAATGGGGGAAGTAATTACCAGTTTGGATGGAAAGTAACTACCAGTTTTGGGGGGAGTAACTACCAATTTATATGGGAAGTAACTACCAGTTAACTGTGAAGTAACTACCAGTTTAATTGGCAAGTAAATACCAGTTTGAATGGGAAGTAACTACCAGTTGAAGTGTGAAGTAATTACAGTTTTTTTGTAAAGTAATTACCGCTTAAACTGGGAAGTAACTACCAGTTAAATGGGAAGTAACTACCAGTTTGGATGGGAAGTAACTACCGCTTAAACTGGGAAGTAGCTACTTCCCTTATCTATGGAAGATAGTAGGTGGTTAGATGGTAGTTACTTCCCAATAAAGTTGGTAGTAACTTCCTAGTTAAATGGTAGTTACTTCCCTTATAACTACCGTTTAACTAGGAAGTTACTACCACTAATAATGGGAAGTAACTACCAATCATATGATGTAGTTACCACGAAGTACTTACCATTTTAATGGTAGTTACGTACTGGTTAAACAATGAAGTAAATATGAATTAACTACAATTTAACATGGAAGTTACTACTAATTATGGGAAGAGAGGCTGGTGAGCGTTGGAAATGGGAGGGGCGGAATAAATTTGGAATTTTTCGGGAATGACGGATTAGGCGGCCTGCTTGGCTGTAATTACGAGAATGAGAATGAATAGGGGTATTTTAGTCTTTTGTTGGTATTGTGAGTACTAAAACACTTAAGAACTGTTATAGGAGACTAAATAACAAGTCGGGGACACTTAAAGGACTAAACAACAAATCCCCCAATATATATGCATAGGTGGGCCCTCTTGTCACATGACACGGGTAACCACTCATTTTTATTATCATCTTTTTTTATTTGGTCATTATTTATTTGTTATGACATGACATATTAATCATATGTCATATTATAAAAAAAAATTATTATATAATATAATATGTATATATGCATGTAAATATAAACTAAATATAAATATAGAGAACGAGTGAGTGGAGAGAGAATGGATGCATTCAGCCGTGGGTGTGAGAAATCCACACCGTATGGGTGGGACGTATATGGTGACTATATCTTTAACAGTTGCGTGCAGAGGAACACACAGCCTTTGTTGCAGAGAACAAAGCTGCAAAACAATAAAGCAGGGGAGGTCCCAAATAACTATGCTGCTGACCGGAAGAGATAGAGGTCAGACTACTCTCAAGTCTCAACTGGACATTCAAACTAAGTTCTTCTGTGCGCTGCAAGGTTTAAAAGGTGAAGACATAAATGCAGTCAATAAGATGCTGATACTAATGTAGGTTGGAGTATATGTGGAGAAATGGAAATGATGAGTGAGTTTATATTCATATCAATTTTATAAGGAGTAATAACGGTTAAATCTGCATTAATTCATATCCCTTAAGTTTCTTTATATATATTTCCTAAGTTTGCTTTATATAAACCTACATTAATTCAAATCAATCTAAGTTCTATTAATATTATCTTATGCTAAGACTTGTATATTTATTTTATATACCCTAAGTTAGACTTATAATATTTTTATATTTTATTGGCTATGTTTTAGGGTGGCAGTGAACAAAAAGATACGACCAACCTTCGAACCCTGGATCACCTACGGGTCAACACAGCCGTTTAATCAGACAAACTACAAGGAGTTTGTTAAAATTTTATATTAGTAATAACTAAAAACTGTGCCAGATGCACAGGTGAGTACTAGTATATATATATATATATATATAGTTTAACAGTCCACCGGTTCAATATGATCTTTAACTTCACCAATTAATCAAAAAAAAAGATAGGAACTTGATGACATTATTGTATGTTAGGTGGGCCCGTGCCATCTAGTACGGGTAACCATTCACATCTATTATCTTCTTTTTTTTATTCTTCTATTCAGTTATTATCCTTTAGTTATGACCCATATCTTATGTGATAGAATATTTCTTTATATAATAGATTAGGTGGGTTTAGGTGTTATCTAGCACGGATAACTACAAGCCCCATTCTCCCCTCTTTCTATCCTAACCACCCATTAACTATTACTTTTCATTACTCCATTCTACGTGGCTTTATCTCGATCGTCTAATATATCCGGACTTAACTTGGATCAGGTATCTTTGTCCGTCTGATATGATGCACTTGAACTTATATGATAGATAATATAATATCAATAAACTGTAAAGGACTCATGATATATGCGGTTGAGAGACTTTAATGGTTATCATTCTTGTATCTTAAAAATGGACAAATCTAACTCAAGAATCTCGGTCCTTGGATATGTCTGATGAATATGCAGGGGTGGCAAAACGGGTTGGTGGGTCGACCCGTTTATTAAACGGGTTGGTTTTTTTATCCGAACCCGACCCGTTTATAAACGAATCAACCTGAACCCAACCTGACTGACCAGTTTAATAACACAGGTCGGGTCGGGTCATGTCGGGTTCACAACGGGTCGGGTCAAACACACTATTCAAATATTAAATTTTTATTAAAAACATTAGTTTACAAGTTAATGGATCATTGATTTGTAAGTTAACGGGTCACGGGTTACCATCCTCAACTCGAACCCAACCCGGTTATTGACGGGTCGGAAACGGATAAACCTGAACCCGACTTGCACCCGAATACCCCAAACCCAAACCCGCTAAATTCGGGTCAGGATGGTCGGGTTCACGGGTTATGGGTTCAATTGCCACCCCTGCAAATACGACCAACACAACACATTGATCCAAACAGTATAAATATCTTGCTAGCCAAATCTAATAGCATTTATTGGCGCTTGGTGTGGGGTTAGCTTATTCCGGATTAAATGGAGGTTAAGGGATTTTGGGGTTAGTTTATTCTGGATTAAGGGGATTAAGGAAAGGGGATAAGAAAAAGTAAAATGGTGGTGATAGATGGTAGATGAAATGAGGATAAAATAGTAATGATTACTTTTGATGTTTGAAGATAAGTGTGGAGATAATGGGATCATGGTCGCAAAGCAAACATGCATTTATAGGTTAATTAAAACATGGCATAACTTTGTTGCCATCAGCGCCCATACAGTGACTCAGGTGGGTCAAGACAAAAAAGCATCGGAGAACGCGTCCGGACACGAAACCCGGGCGCTCGTTGAAGCAAAAGATCTGGCGGCCGGTGTGTGCGCCTCTGCTCGGCCTCCGCAAACAAAGCTGTACACAAACAGTACTTTTCTTTTCTCTCTCCATGCGATAGGAGAGCACTCCCGCATGCCTACTTTGCCGTGCCTCTGCTACTGAGTCCTGCTTGGGGGGGAGGCCACAGTACTCTCCCAGTCCCAGTCACAGCACCAGCCTGGAGCTCACAGCCTCCACCTCTTTTACGTCCCCACCCATACTGCTTGCTCTCAGTTCTGATCATCTTATCTTTTTATGGAGGAAGATTACTCCATTGGGAAGGTCACATAGATCACGTCGTACGTGGTACAGACGCGTGGTTCCTTGTGATCTGCATCAACGCAAGTAACAATCTGATTCTATCCCCGTAAATCTGGGCGTAATCATAACGTATTACTGACTCTCTTTCCCTCCATATCTATTACACGTCAGCCTTCTCAGTATCCAAAGTCCCTTATAAGCAGCGTAACGTCGTCCGGATTAGTAACTAATATTCCATCCACAACCACAAATGTCGGACGCAAAATGTCTGAAAAAAAGTTAAACAACTTATGCATACGGATCAATATATTCTTAAACTTCGCTAATCATGGACGTACTTGTTCTACCGTCGTCATATGAATGAAGCCTTCCATCATCCAGTATAGCTCTCTGCGGCTCTGCAGCCATCTCTGGCCCCTCACCACTGCTACACCACCAGCATCATAAAACTCATCAACCCTCTCTCGGATCAACTTGGTATAGCTCCTGCTGCTACTCTCCAAGGGCGAGATCGATCGAGAGAATTAAGAGGATGTCGTCGGAGCCGGAGGGATGCGGGGGACAGGAAGAGCAGCAGCACGGCATGTACCACGTCCCGCAGCACTGCCGGAGAGAGAGGCTGATCCGGTTCCCGCCTGATCACGACCCCCAACTTCTCCACGATTCGAGCCCTTCGACGCTAGTATTCCCGGATCTCGCAACCGGACTCAACCCCTCCACATCGGCCTGCTCCTCCTACTTTCTGCAAAACCCTAGCTACGGTCCCAGTACCCAATTCTTGGGGCTACACTCGCTCCCTCTTTTACCAGCGACCACCCATGACTTCTCTCTTTCGCTATCCTCTTCTTCTTTTGCTTTAGGTGGTCATCAATATGGGGGCGGCGGAGTCATGGTTGGTCCTTTCACTTTCACGGGTTATGTTACGGTCCTGTGTGAATCCAGGTACCTGGATCCCGCAAGGCAGCTGCTCGAGGAGACATGCGGCGGCGGAGCCGTGGTTCTCTTGCACACGGATCCACCGGATGCGTCCGCTGCGAAATTGGACGGCCTGTCTGGCGGCGACATTATGGATAGCGGGGTTTCAGGCACGGAACAACTGTGGAAGAAGACCCGGCTCATCTCCATGCTTGATGAGGTTAGTATATACCTCGAATCGACCTTAGTTTTAATATGGGTATAATTCCAAGTAGTTAGCTACTTCGTTCAGTAGAGGCTAAAAGCTTTCAATGCATAATATTGCCAAGTATTAATTCTCGAGTTTTTTCATGCCAAATTTCTTGGATTTAGTCCTCGATCGAATCCTAATTATTACTGTAGAACGATGGACTCGATTAAAATATTTATTACCGTTAAGGACAGCTGCTACTAGTTTGGTGCTTAAGATATTTGAATAACAACATCAAGCTTGTGAAAATTCATGTAGTCCTTAATTAATTCATGTCTCTATGAAAAATTACATCTGCATTTTTCTGGTTTCTATGATGCTAAACTAAAAGCTATTAGTCCATGTTGTATGCAAAATAATTTGGCAGCATTAAGAGAATGAGGAATTTCGATGGGATCTTTCAATAGGAACATAGCTAGATATAATTCACAGCAGTAAGTTCAGTATTAATTCTATCTTTGAATCCCATAACCTCCTTGTAGGTCAGCAGGAGGTACAGGCAATATCATCAGCAGATACAAGCTGCTATAACTGCATTTGAATCAGTAGCGGGCTTGAGCATGGCAGCCCCATATGTCACCATGGCTTTCCGAGCAATGGAGCAGCAATTCAGGCGCTTGACGAATGCCATATCTGACAAACTTCATAAAATCAGCAAGGCTCTTAGTGAGGAAGGCCTCTGTAAAGAAGATGTTCCAGGTTCAGGGTTCACGAGTTATGGGGTTAACAACAAAAGAGCTTCAAACAACTCTGGTGATTTCAAGCAACAACAAGTTTGGAGGTCGCAGAGAGGACTACCGGAGCGAGCAGTGGGCGTGCTCCGGACTTGGTTATTCAACCATTTTTTACACCCGCAAGTATCTGTCTCCTCTCGCAAATAACTAGTACTGATGATCTGTTTCGCCAATTGACAAAATGTGCTATGGAATAGTCATTGAACAACTAATGGTGTTGCATGGGATGAATAATTGTCTGTACTCATTTCAATTAATCTTCTTTCAGGTATCCTACTGATGTTGATAAGCAAATGTTGGCTAAACAAACTGGCTTATCTCGAAACCAGGCAAGCAAACTTCTTTTTCAGTTTTACTAGTTAATTATCATAGCACAACTTCTCTTATACATACAGTTAGGGTTTTGGATGTTGTGCGCACTTTGTCAAATTGCAAAACTTGATTTGGTCCTTTATTTGGAGTTATGTTGTTACTTCTGATAAGCATTAGAAAGATTGGTATATCAACACTGGGATGACTTTCCTTACATAAACAAGCTGATTGTTGATCAATCTTGCTAAAACCGATATCTTACAATGCCAGATCACTAGTTATTCTTTACTAGTGAAATATGATACCACACAAAAGCATTAACATAACCTTAAAGAACATAACTTTTTTTTTATTTTCCTATAGTTTCATTTCTTAGTCTTATTTGGCTTCTGAATTAGAAGCATTAATTTGGAGCATTTGTTCTTTAATTTATATCTAAATCATTGGTTTTTCAGGTATCAAACTGGTTTATAAATGCAAGAGTCAGACTTTGGAAGCCAATGGTGGAAGAAATACACTCTTTAGAAGCACGACAACTACGGGAATCAAATGGTGAAGTAAATCAAAGCATCCGCAAGCATGGCCAGCCATCTTCAGCATCCACAATAAACCCCTCAAGCAAGGACCTGTGGGTGGATCGACACCCAACAACATCTAAACCCTTTCGGGTTGAGATCAGCAAAGGCCTCCGAGATGATGACATGCTCCATGGCCATCATGTAGAAGATGGAACTGCTATGCTAGCGACTGGTGATGTTTCTCTTTCTCTGGGGCTCCACCAAAATACTGGCTTTAGCTTAACTGATCTTAATGGTGCCTGTCATCTCGGCCTTGAGGAGTGCAATGATGCTATCATGGGCATGCTAGGAGGGGTGGATCGGCGTAGGGGAATTAGTGGGCATTTCCTTCATGATTATGTTGGATGATTCACATTAATTTGAGGGTCATGGTGCACATTCCGGCCTCATTAATTAGTAATTAACAGGTCGATGAGCTGTTAATTATTCATGTCTACTATATCTGACGAGAGATCGAGGTTCTCACATAATACTTTTTTCACCCTATAGAGCACATATTCTGACAAAATCTGATTGGTGTTACGGGGTTCGAGATGTCATATGGGCAAGGTGTTCTCGGAACGAGGTGTTTAAGGCTAGAGGAGACTTTGGTGATACGTATTCTTTGTCTAGCAACTGCCGTTTCAGTATCCAACGCAAATAATCATGATGAGCACCTTGGTTCTTTTTTTCAAGGGAAATCTTCTTGAGATTTTTATAACGCACCATGTTGTCTTGGAAGTTCACTGTGAGACGGACGCTGATTGGCTACGTGAGTAATAACATGTACATTACACATATTCTTGTATCAATAGTTATGTATCGATTAGTTAATCGAGTTTATCGATATGATAATCAATCGGTATATAACTATCGATTGAATTATTTATATAAAATAAAAGTGATAGTAGAATAACAATCGGTACTTTACTATCAACAAAACAACAACCGGATCGGTAGCATATTATCAATAAATCCGTAACTTGATCGGTAATATACTATTGAATAGTCCAATGTTAATGTCTATTGATAGTCCAATGCCATCTATCCAAACCTTTATCCTGTCTTCCTGACAATCAATCCTCAGGTGATGGAACAGGTCATGTCTTGGAGATGACTGTTGCAACTGCAGCACATGATATAGGCTTTATTGCAACTTGAGAATAACATGGGCTGTTGCAAATTGCTCTTATTCCTAGCAGTTTAGTATAGGCAAAGATGGGCCATGGGCCAGCGAAGCCAGCCTGTATAAGTTGGGCTTTTGCTCGCCAGTCAGCTAAACACGCACGAGCTGAGCTGGGGCCAGGCTGGCTAGGATTCGGGGTGCGTGCGGTGCAATATGCATCGGTTAATCAACCGGTGCATATTGCAGCCGTTGGATTGATCAATAGGTCACATTAGGTGGTCCCCACTTTCATTTAAATGCCAAGCCATATTTTTGATGAATCCACCGGTGCATATGGCAGCGTATGCACCCGGAATCCGGCTTGCCAGCCCAGCCGCGCTTAGCCTTAAGCAGAGGGTTCGAAGCCGACTGCGTTAATCGAAGAAGTTCCGGCGCTATACGAAAGATCTTCTCGAATTCAAACGCACGCCTGGTATGGTAAAGGAATCAACCACGCCATGCTCGTGAGTCGTGGCTCCCCCCTCCCTATATATAAAGAAGAGAATATTCGAAGACGCGAGCGCTTAGGCGCGAAGCATATCCCTCTCGGTTCGCTCCAGCCTTCCCAGAGTCGGTTTGATTCTATTGCAATTTGGCAGCAGTCTTCTCGACTAGGGTTTTGCTCCGCTCCCCGAGAACTACGTTACGCCGTTCACCATTCCCACCCACGTCGGCTCGTTCAAATCTCTGGACGGCTCCGATCGACTCGTTCACGTCCCAGGATCCGTGCGATTGATGGGAACCGGATAGGTAATCGACTCTGGAGAGGTATCACACCGGAAAATCAAGAACAACGGGTGGGTTTTTTTCTTGGTAACAACGGCCGGCCCTCTCTTGGTTTCAAGAAGTGGTTTTGTGTACTAATTGGCTTGCGATCTAGGGTTTGGAGGATCGATATGGGTGGCGTGGCTTAAGCTCCTCCGTCCTTGGGTTTTGGATCGGTTAGTACCCGCGATAGATTGGAAAGAGGGCGGGTCGGAGATGCAAACGGAGGCGCGGGTGGGCGTGGTGGTGGAGGCAGGAGGGCAAAGGGCGGTCAGCTCCGGTCACGGAGGCTACTCGGTGGATGGGGGTGCCCGGAGCTATTCCACCGACCAGCAGCAGCAGCGGCATAAGCTGCATCAGCAGCCTCAACTTGGGAAGTTGCCGCACCTCCTCGCTGGAGGGATCGCCGGGGCGGTGAGCAAGACATGCACGGCGCCGCTTGCCCGCCTCACCATTCTCTTCCAGGTCGGTCGGTCTCTCTTTCTCTTTAGAAGAATGCTGTTATATGAATTGAGTTATCAAATATATGGCTATAACGAAAGCCATATTAATGGTCTCACTATTGATGTAAATAGAAGTTGGCTAATGGAAAGATTTTGAACCTTTTAAAGCAGCAATTCAAACTGGTCAGTAGTTTCAATAAATCAATATTGATTAAGTCTTTTTTTGATCAGATGAGCCAAATGGCTAGGTAATCAAGATTGATTAAGTCATTGTTGCTTTTCAATATATCCGCGAGATTTACTGCTTATGAGAACGATCAGCTCAAAATCTGAGTGGGTTAGCATCTCGAGTAAGGTTTTAATTGAGATTTGATTCAAGAAGCTCGCGTCTTCTTTTTTTGACACTTTGCAGTTGCCATGTAGATTTTGATCAATTAGGGTTTGAATATAAATTTTTGAGCCTAAGTTCTTGTTCGATTTACAAAGATCCCCAGTTTTAGGAGTTCCTCATATTGGAGTGCGGATTCTCCTTCGATTTTCACTCTTCCTCTCACTCTAACGTATGTGATAAGTTTTTTTTTTCGTCAAAATACTTGAAAAATCAGTAATATACTTTCACCTCAGCTTGCACTTACAGAACAAATAAGGCCATCTTGGCAACTCATTGGTGGATTAGTTTGTTCTCTGATTTTAACAAATGTGCTTCTACCATTGTCATTTGTCTAGGTGCAAGGTATGCACTCTAATGCAGCAACTTTAAGCAAGGCAAGTATATGGCGCGAGGCTCGCCGTGTTGTTTGTGAGGAAGGAATCAGAGCATTCTGGAAAGGAAATTTGGTCACGATTGTTCATCGCCTACCCTATTCCTCTATAAGCTTCTATTCTTATGAGCAATACAAAACGGTCACGATCTTAATCCTTAGTCTTGATTTTATTTGTTTTTAAATTTTGATTTTCTGCTCTTTTGCCAATGAAATTTCTTATCATGAATTTTCGTGGCACTTAGACTCTTTGTTTTGATGCTTCACATGCCTTTTCTCTATGTTCTGAATTTCAAAATCCCTTTTCATGCAGATGTTGCAGTCATTTCCTGGGCTTGACAGGCAGGAATTAAATGTTTTTGTAAAATTGTTAGGTGGTGGTTTGGCAGGCATAACAGCTGCATCAATCACGTACCCATTAGATCTTGTGAGGACTCGCTTGGCTGCTCAGGTAGACCTCATTCCCATCAATATATGCTAAGTTGGTGAAACATCAGCTAATTTTAGTGAAAAGGTGGCTCTTCTAGGCATGGAAGATGACAAGATGAATACTGTTGGGAAGCCCCTTAGTCCCCTTGTGTTCCATGTAACAGTGTTCAATTAGATAATAAGATGAACGCAACAACAAGATTGATCGTATTTATAATTTTTTCAATTACATAAAGGAGAATACTCTTATGTACATCAGGTCATTTTTTAAAGGAGAAGTTGGTGTAATGAAGAGTAAATATGAATGTTTTATTTATAGCTTAATGGAAAACAAATGGTAGCACCTTTATTAATTTTTCTTAAACTTTGGGTAAGTTACTATCTACAAATAACTCAAACGTGTAAGTTTGATTTAGATTCTCCTTTATGGCTGCATATTATGTTCGAAGATGTAAGTTGGTTATTTTACATCCTCTTATAATTTCAAGAATTTCATATGCCTTTTGGCTATTACTTGTAAGTCCTTCCATTTGAACTTCTTTGCAGCATTGAAGCATAATTTTCATGGCATTGTTAGCTCAAGGCATGTTTTAGATATCAGCATTTGTCTGTTATTACAACATAAGTACGTGCAATGGCTATTTTAATTTTGCTCAATGTTGAACATTGCAGACAAAAAATATATATTACAGAGGAATTTCGCATGCACTTTATACCATATGCAGAGATGAGGGTATTGGAGGGCTGTATAAGGGCCTTGGTGCCACATTATTGGTATGGTTGGCCAGATCTTTGTTTTTTTTTTCCCTATAGTCACTGGTGTAGGCATTTGGGTTTTACATTTGAGGATTGATAAACTGCAGGGGGTTGGTCCAAGCTTAGCTATCAGCTTTACAGTTTATGAAACACTGAAATCCCGTTGGCATGAGCAAAGGTGAGTAGATTGTAACCTTACGTTAAGTGTGTTAGTGTATATTGTGCAAAGCTTGTTTCTACATACATGCCAACAAATGTGGTATTATTTTGGTTTTTCTGCTAATAGGCCTCATGATCGACCTGAACTGATAGGCTTGGCTTGTGGAGCTCTTTCTGGAGTTGCATCATCAACAGGTAAGTATTGGCAACTGGATCCATGTGCTATGACAATGTTCTTTGGGTTTATCCACCGAGTTATGCATATAGCTTTCTTTGTTGCAAAATTGTGGTTTGTTTCTTCTAATTTTGGAGGCTGGAAGATCTCTTTCTTTTCAGCATTAGAATTTAGCAGTTTATTGTTGTTTAGTTGTCTAAGAATGAAAGTTTTGGTGCTTCAGTCTCAAGATTCTTAATGTGCCTGTGTTTCTACAGTGACATTCCCGTTAGACCTTGTGAGGAGGCGGATGCAATTGGAAGGGGTGGCTGGAAGTGACCGTGTCTACAAAGGTTTATTTGGAGCATTTGGTCAAATAGTTCGCAAGGAAGGCTTTCGTGGCTTGTATAGAGGTATCTTGCCCGAGTATTATAAAGTCATTCCGAGTGTCGGCATTGTTTTCATGACCTATGAGGCGCTGAAGTTATTCTTCGAGGACCTTGGATTATGACTAGCGATGGAGTTCTTCCACTACAGAATTTCCCTTTTTTGCAGCCTCAGGCCATTAGTGCCTATGGGCCGTGGTTAAGTTATTGTTGGTGCAGCTGTAGGAAATTTTGGGTAATGAGTTAATAGTGGCGATTTGTGCAATTGTTGCCATTGAAATGCTATATTTTTTTTTTGATGAGTTGAGCCCGAGGCCAATCGAAATGCTATATTTGATGGAATGTACAGATAGGAACAGATAAGGGGCTGTTTGGCAGCTTGTATTGGTGTTTGGGATCACAAGTTGGCATGGTTGGTGCTCAATTTTGTGATTTGAGGTGTTCCAATGAGATAGTGTGACATCCAGTTTAAGCAGCCGCAGGTGGTAAACTGACTTGGGCTGCGAAACAGAGCTTATATATATGTTACAACTGTTTGCACAGTGGATAAACACTCCTTTTGTTTCTGATTTTGAGAAGAGTTATGATATGGTGCCGAGGCCCGTTTTTTTTTTCTTCCCCCGATGAGTTGAGCCTAAAACCACTAGCGGCTAGTGAACTGCAAAACATGATCCAGCATCGTTGCCAAACAAAACACACTTTGGAGGAACGGTATGATGAGGTTATACCATGAGTGATAATATTCTTCTCCCTGGTTATCGTCCAAAACAGGTTATGCCAGTTGGACCGACATCGTTAATCCGCCTACAAAACGTAGAGGCTGTCCATGGATCGACCACCCTCTTCCTCTCCTTCGTTAGTCCAATCTCTTCTTATCTCATCTCCATGCTTCTTTTCTTTCTCTCATGTTCCCCACCCTATTCTTTTCCTCATTCTCCTCCTTTCTCCGTTCAATCTCTGCAACTTGAATCCATGACAACAACATGCCATTGCCATGCCGCTCTACTCACTACTATAATCCATCTCTCTCACCAATCTCTATTTTCCCCTCCCATCTTCCTTCTCTTATTACCTTTTTGTTCCTCATCTTTCTCCTCTCTTTATTATGTGTCCACCTTCCTGGTCAGTCTTAAAATCCATCGTCATTGGATTTCACCGGCATCTTGAAGATTGTAGATCGAAGAGGGGGGATATGGAGAAGGGATTGGGGCTGTAGCCTGTAGAAGAGAGAAAATGGTAAAAGAGGAAAGAAAAAATCTAAATGAAAGAACGCAGATGGGTAAAGATTGTGTTGAGAACTCTTCTTCACGGCCTTTAGATCTGTGCAATTAAGATTCGTGTTGAGAAAAGTTTGGATGGGATCATTTCTTCTAAGCTTGTTAGTTCATAGTCTCTTTCTGAAAAAATTAAATCCCATCATGTTTGGCTTGTTTTCAGGTGCACACTTCCCATTATTTAGTGGCCTATGTTTGAGTGTTTTTTTTTTTTTTTTTGGTCGTTAGCCTGAGGGCTCACGGATGGTGGCAAACAAAATTGTGGCTCCGTGCCCACATATGCGCTGTAAGGCATCCTCAAGTAATAAGTATTGAGCTAAAATCTAATATCTGATATTGTTTGGAAATAGAATTCCTTCGATTATAAGCAAAATTTGAGTTGATTGGGTAAAATCACAAAAATCAAAGTTTTGCTTCTGCTCATCGATCTCATTTTTAATACACTATACTAATATGTCATGTCCCTGCAACTTCAGCATGCGTTTATCTATAAGAGCAGAAGAGAGAAGCAAGAGAGAGAGAGGAGATCATTACTGCTTATTAATAACCACATAGGATTATCACGTCATAAAAGCGTCATTTAGGATTTTATAATCATCCTATCATATAGATGATATATATATTAACGCAATCTAATGTTGGAGACTCTGTTCTTAAGTCCTAAATTATATCTATAGACTCATTTCTTTTCATCCTCTATGGGACTATTGGCGACACATCAGCTAGGTGTCGTTTGTCAATTTGCAGAACAATGGTCTCCTTCGGAAGAACGGTGAAGTAAGAAAGAGAATCTTATCAGTTATCCCGGCTTTACGCATTAAAAATGGCTACACCTGTTTCACCTTACGCCAATCGCCACAAAAAAGAGAGCAGTCCCCCGACTTTTTGGTACGCTATATATAAATCCAAGCCCCTCAAAAAGAACATCAGATCAAAACTAGTCCTTCTATGAACTAGTTTTTTCTCCTCCTCCTTCAGCCAATTCGGCTCGGGAATTGGCAATCTGCATCCTGAGGTTTAGATTTCTGGTAGATATATATATATATCCACAATCTAAACCCCGGGCTGCAGTCTTATCTTCTGGAACGCACATGCTGCGTTGCATGTCTAAAATCCTGGATAGTTGCAAATGGCACTTTACTCTCTAATAATACGTACATCTCGAGTCCTTTCTGGCAGGGATGTGACATAGATACATCTATATGTGTCCCAAATCATGTATGACGACTCATTGGTCGTTTCCTAATTTAGATCGTGGGATTGAACAGTTAACAGAAAATCGAATCTGTTGTACTGATGTGTTGCCCAATTTATCTGTTAGATATTCGTCAATATGTTTGGCACGTCTCGTTTTCTAATTTGAATCGAAGCACCGAACACTGTAGGGATTTTATGAGGTTGCTTTGTTACGTACCCGAGAGAGAGAGAGGGGGTGGTGGGTGGGTTTGGTGAGGTTGGAGGTTGTCGGTCGGCGAGGACTCGCGGTTCTCAATAAGTAGACGGAGATCCACGGCTAAGATAGGCCGCTTGTCAGCCCACGAGTCCCGGATAACAGCACTGAGATAATATTGTCCTAACTCGTAATATAAAGAAAAGGAGGGGCCTATCGAGAAAATGCACGCGTCCGCCACATTGGAATCGCAGCTCGCCAGTTCCCATTGATTCAACTCTACCTTTTCCCGTCGCCATTATTATATCGCGTTGGTCCTCTCTGGAGAGAGAGAGAGAGAGAGAGAGAGAGAGAGCTCTCGAGAGAGGAGTCGAGGTTTAGGAGTATCCGCTCCCTTTCCGGGGCGAGATCTCTAGGTTTAGATCGGGGTCGAGTTGGGAGGGGAGGGGGATGGACCAAACGTTGCTGGACGACATCATCCACCGGTTGTTGGAAGTGCGGACGGCGAGGCCGGGGAAGCAAGTGCAGCTGTCCGAGGCGGAGATCCGGCAGCTGTGCGTTGTCTCCAGGGTTATCTTTCTCCAGCAGCCCAATCTATTGGAGCTCGAAGCCCCCATCAAGATCTGCGGTTAGCCCTCTCAAAGAACCCTTTTTTAATCCCTTTTTCGACTATCGGTTTGGTATAGTATTAGGTGAAGAAATTTGCATCCGTTTGGTTGCACGATTCTGGTATTTGTATCAAAATTGGAACTTGAATGAGGCAATTGGGTAAATAACGGTGGTTCGTAAGGAACAGATGGTTAAAACTGATCTATGCGCTCTCGAATGTTGTATTGGTGAAAATTAGGGTTTTCAGCAACAAAGAAAAGTGTCTATTTTGTCTTGAGATTGTATGGCTTTTCATTAGCCTATGCCGGAGGTTTACTCGGTCATCATGTCTGTGTGAATTGTTCATAAAGTGCATCGCAAGTTTACCTTTTGCTCTAGCAAAGAAACTTGTTCTAGTCCTGCTTACTGTGTTGTCCTGCTTTTTTTTATTATAATAAGTGCTTGTTTTGATTACTGGCAGAAAATTAGGACGAACAAGTTCAGTTCTTATCACCATGGAAAGAACACGTTAAAAAACTTCAGTGAGGGGGCATTTATTGTGTTCAGTGGTTAATGTTAGAAGTTGATTCGAATATCTAGGTTATTCGAGAGGATTTATGATCGACCAGGGTACAATGCCACGCCTGGTCTGGAATTAGGCTGCAGCCTTCTCTCTGATGTTGTGGTTACACTTGCCTCCTCATTACAGATTCAATTCCACCCTAGATGCGCTTTTCATTAGTTTAAGTGCTTTATCCTGTATTTTAAATTTTGGATATGTGGATGTGTTAGTAAGGTCCAAAGGAAGGTCGGGTGTTAGTCTGTTGGTTTTGTGCCACTTAATCATATAGTCTAAATACTGAAATTGATGCTTTCTATCATAAGTAGAGGAAGTCGTACTTCTTAAAGTTTCAAAGTATTGATGGCTGCTTGGGATGAGTTTTCAGGTGGCAAAAGAATACTGGTAGCTTGGTAACTTTACTAGAAACGATTGTGGTTTCATGAAGTTGCTTTAGCATATGCAAATTAAATTGCGTTCATGGCATATGTTGCTGTTAATATTTAGGTGCTATCTATGAGTTTAAATGCGTCCACAGATGTAAAAGAATAAGCTTTTAGAACAATCCTTATTCCTCACTTGAAGTAAAATGTGGAAGTTTTAAGTGGTTAAAATTGTTATATTTCATAGCATAGACCAAGGCTTGAAGGAGGCGGGATGCTTAGTTCTTTACGAGGTATATTTGATGTGGGCACACATGCTCGTAGTTCTGTTGGAGAATAAGTTTCACTAGAAAGTTGAAATATTGCACAGAATATTTGTTTTTGTGTGTTTGATGTTAAACAAGTACCTAGTTTCTGACTCAAGTCAATTGACTTGAACAAGAACCTGGTTTTTGACTTCAAGTGGAGTCACAAAATTACTCCTAAAATGCTTCCCATCGTAATCTCTTATTTCCATAGCAGCCTTGCCATCTCTTCGATCATTGTATGTTAAATCATGACATTGTCGTTCCTCTCTATTCTACTTGTTTTTGACATTGTTATATCCTTTTGACTTTCACAGTTTTTTGCTAGATCATCTTTCCCATATGTTAAAGTATGGAGGATGTAACCCAATTCTGCATCTAAGCCTAATCAAACTCATGATGAACTTGTGATTTATCATATAAATGGAGTCGTGTGTTTTGAACTGAACAATTGTCTTGTTGTAATATTTCTACCTTTTATGTACTGAAAGCTTGGTTGATTCTGATACTTTCACAAAGTTAGATGTCTTCAAGTTTGTTTTTGAGGATGAGGTAACCCAAGATATAATTGAATATTGCAAAAAATTTCTTCAATTTCATTCACCTTTTTCTTTGAGTTATTCTGATATGCACGTTAAATGAAATTCAATTTCTTTTGGAGGTGCCTATCCATTATGGACAATACTTTCATCGAGTTTATTGTCTCTTATATATGTTGTGTGATTGCAGGCGACATTCATGGCCAATATAGTGATCTTTTAAGGCTTTTTGAATATGGTGGTCTTCCACCTGAGGCCAATTATTTATTTCTAGGTGATTATGTGGACAGAGGAAAGCAGAGTCTGGAAACTATATGTCTTCTTCTTGCATACAAAATCAAGTATCCGGAGAACTTCTTTCTTCTTAGAGGAAATCACGAGTGTGCTTCAATAAATAGAATATATGGGTTTTATGACGAGTGTAAGCGTCGGTTTAATGTGAGACTTTGGAAGGTCTTTACAGATTGTTTTAACTGCCTTCCGGTAGCTGCTCTTATAGACGATAAAATATTATGTATGCATGGTGGGCTTTCTCCTGATCTATCAAGCTTGGAACAAATAAAAAATGTATCTCGCCCAACTGATGTACCCGATACGGGTTTACTCTGTGACTTGCTGTGGTCTGACCCTGGCAGAGATGGTCAGGGGTGGGGAATGAACGATAGAGGGGTATCCTACACTTTTGGTGCTGATAAGGTGGCAGAGTTCTTACAAAGGCACGATCTAGATCTAATTTGCCGTGCTCATCAGGTAAATAGTTGTTACTTATTTCTTTCATGGTTTGTGTACCCTTTATGCTCTTTTTTGCTTAACTTCTTTACATGATTGCAGGTTGTGGAAGATGGTTATGAATTTTTTGCTGATAGACAACTTGTGACCGTATTTTCGGCCCCAAATTACTGTGGGGAATTTGATAACGCTGGTGCAATGATGAGTGTTGATGCAACCTTGATGTGCTCTTTTCAAATTCTCAAGCCTGCTGAGAAGAAATCAAAAGTTATGATGTCAAATAGAACATGACAATGAGGAAGCCTGATTTACGTCTATTGTTTTCAAGGTTAGCTTTGTCTTAGCTATCTTGCTGCTCTCCTTTTTTTTTCTGTAGAAAGTTTCAAATGTTTTTTGCTGCATCATACTACTGTCAGCTCATCACAAAACGTCCATGGCGCGGTTGGTGCCCATCATATTGTCCTTAAAGTATGTTTTCGTGAAATTTATGGATAAAATTGGTTTTGCCTTCTGTGTTGGTGATGATCTTTAAAGGTGAAAGCCTTACATTAGCAATGTTTGTGTATTGTGTTCCAGCCAGAACTAGAAAGTAATAAAAACCCTGGTTAATTTAGGTAACTTTAGTTCACAGTTCTGCAAAAATAGACTAAAATGCTGCCAAGAGCTTAATATTATCTAAAAAATTGAATTACTCCAGTAATGTTCTGCCATGTTAAGGCTTTGCCATGAGAAATACTTCCATCTCAACATACCTCTCTGACCTCTGCAATCTTTACCTGTTTATGATCCTTAACGTCATGGTAGCAACTTCGGTGGGTTTAGGACTTTATATGTTAGCAGTTGAGTATGCTGGCTTGATTGCTTTTGAATCATTGTAATTATAGCTAATCGTTCACTGGTTCTTGACGAAACTGTTCAATTGGTTGCCCTCTCTTGTCTGATGTTCTTTGAGAAGTTCACTAGGTTTTCTTCCCGCCACTTTGCTCACCCTATTTTACTTATTTGTTTGGTTTTTATGAAGAAAATTTGTGCATCTGCTCTACTCATGTGGGTGATATGAATATGGATTTCATGCCTAAACTTGACAGTGTTGAGTAAATTTATGGTTGATGGGAACCCATCTATTTCCTGCCATTTAAAAGCTTGCTAGTTGTTAATGACAAAGTATCATGATACATGCAATCAAATATTGTATTAATCGAGGCATTCATATATGAGATCCAATCATGTTTCTTGACCTGCTTGTACATTGCGGTGTACATATCACTTTGTTGGTCAGAAGTGATGATAGAAATGCTTGCATTCTAAATAAAAGTCTTATAAGAGATTAAATATACTTTTGGAAAAATTGCAATTATGACTTGCAATGGTAGTCAATTTACTTGGTGTCGTGCTAAATTTTGAGCATTTTTTCCTCTGTCACATGGATCAAGCCTACTTTCTACGATAAAGGTCGTCCATTTTAAGAAAGCATCTCTTGTCATAGCCCATGGATAATTGTAACAGATCCCTCATTGAGAGGAAACATCCTTTTACCGGATTCTTTCATGGACAAATGCAAACTGTGAGGGTTTCATTTTTCCCAGTTAGGTCAGCAAACCTCATGCTTATAAATCAATCTTGAAGAATTAGATAAAGAACTGAGCATGTGGCTATGATGTTTTAGGATTGGAGAGGATCAAAGCATTCAATGCCTGTGGCTAGAGGCAAATTGCATTACTTCAGCCTTTTGTTCGTCATTGTTGTCCTTCTCATTTTTTTCAGCTCTCTTTTTCTTCTTTGCAGCCTATATCTGTTCGATTGAGGTTTAAGCCTGTTCATCCTTGCACAGAAAAATATCTTTCGATGCACGTGAGATGGAACGTCAAGCCACTTCAGTCCACTGGAAAGGGTTTTTTTTCCATGATTCGGGTGAGCTTGAGCCGCAGGGTCTCTGGAGGCAACTCTAATTGTTAGGCAAAATGCCTAATTCTTTTCTTCTTTACTTTCCTGTGTGAAACAATGAGTTAGATGTTCATACTCCTGCTAAGCTGAGGCAAAGATGGCTGGCTATGTTCGCTGATGATATTGCTTTTGCTCACATTGATCTTCTATTATTAGCACGATTCAAATATTTATCTGATTTAGACCAAGTATTCTCTGATGCTGCCTTATATTAGTAGGACAGATTTTTAACAGCTATATACATAGCTGGCCCTTGCCTGCCGTGGAAGCTACGATTAAAGTTTGATCCATTCATTTCTAAACCTTGTGTTATGTTGTTCATATGCTCTATTTGTTTCAGGGTTTTTTGCTTATATATTTCTCAAAACTTTATAAATATCATATATACTCCTACATTATTTGAGTTCACAGGTATACTCTTTAAAACTTGAAAAAATGATAAGCATATCCCTCGGTTTACTTGTCGGCAAATAACCAGGCGATATACCTTAATGTCGTTAACGATGCAATATAAAAAGATGTTATTAATTACCCCTAGACTAAGGTGTTGAGTGTTTAAACATGTAGCACGAGTACCTAAGCAATTTTGTACACCCTGATCAGGTTTAAATTATGATTAGGTTAGATAGCTAGATGGAGGGATATGTTTATCATTTTTTAAGTTTTGAGAGGTATATATGTATATTTAAAGAATGCAAGGGTATATATATTATGAAGTTTTGAGAGGGGTGATGTTATATGCACTACCCAAAACTATAAGTGCACCCATAAAAAAAGTGAAATTACTATAATGCCCTCCCCCCTCTCTTCCCCTCTCTTCCATCCCGACCCTGCCACCTGTCGCCGCGCCCTGCCGTCGCCGCCGCCCCTTTCTCCGGACCCGTCACCGTTGCCGCCGGCCTCCGGCCCCCGAGGTGGGCATACAGCTAGCTCAACCAGACTGAAACCATCTATCCCATCTTCCTCCTTGCACTTATCCCATCCACACCTCTCCGGTCATATTCCTAACAAGAGGAACCCATCTCTTCAACGTATGCACCCCTCTCACCACTAGTCCATCCAAACGCCAGTCAATCCATCTCTCTCTAATAAGTCTCAATGCCATCATACAATCCAATCCTCTCTCCCTCCACTCTCTCCTATATCACCGACAAGAGAGACTACTAGTGAAACCCATCCCCACCTCCAAGCCTAAACCCTTCACTAATGAGCTCTGGACCTCCTCCACCCCCCATCCAACCCATCCCCACCTCCAAGGCTAAACCCTTGAATCTCCACTTCAATCCGGGCAAAAGGGCACATTGGTCGTGGCCGGGGAAGAAGGCGCACAATCGGCTGAGAGAGAGAGAGAGAGAGAGTGAACGGAGGGAAGAGAGAACGGGGGAGAGGAGAGAGAACGAGAGGGGGAAGAGAGAACAGGGGAGGGAGAGGGGGTGGGCAGTGGCCGGGCGGCAACGGTGATGGGTCCGGAGAAAGAGGCGGCGGCGGCGGTGCCCGGGGGTGGTGCTCGGCGCCGGTGGAAGAGTGGGGAAGAGAGGGGCATTTTAGGAATTTTAGAAAAATATAGGTGCACTTAGAAATTTTTGTAGTGCATATAAAATTACCCTTTTCAGAGATATATGTGTAAAAAAACTTTTGTTTTATTATGTACTCTATCGTGATGATGGTGGGATTTCTTCCATAGATTTGGATTTTCTGAAATATTTAAATTATTATAGAAAACAAACACTATTAAATGAACTAGTCTGTAAATTTGTCAGCTCGCACATGAGTGCACGCAAGGACGATTAGCATGTCTTTCGTAAAGTGGTATTGGATTCGAATCTCTTGGAGACTCTGACTAGCTATGCAGCATTGCTCATTGCAGAATATGACTGGACTTGGTGCTTACGCTGCGTTAGAACATAGTGGCACAGGAGTGGATGGTCGTTGGTTTTTTTTTTTTATATAGATAAAAGGCTAGATTATTAGTAGAAGAACTCTACTTACACCAACCTTGAATCTGATCGCACAAGACATCTACGCTGACCCCTATTCCTGGCCTGACGCGTAACCTCCAGGGGTGCGTTTGGTTGCGGGATAGGCTATTCTGGGATTAGAGGAATAGGGATTTGTAACCTGGAATAAGTAGTGGGATATGTATGATATTTTGTTAAAAAGTAGTGATAAATTAGTAATGTTTAGTTGAAAAAGTAGGAATAAAGTTGATGTGATTGGTTGAAAAGTAGGAATGATGAAGTAATGATTGGTTGAAAAGTGAAAAAGTAAGGATAAAGTTGATGTGATTGGTTGAAAAGTAGGGATGATGAAGTAATGATTGGTTGAACAGTAGGGATAAAGTAGAGATAAAATGGGAATAGGAATAGAAATAAAAGTAGGAATAAATATGGAGATTTGATGGTGTTTGGCTGCAATGCAGGAATAAATTGGATTTATTCCGGAATAGGAATTTTCTATCCCCGATCAAACGGGGCCCAGAAGTCTTCCACCCGCCCACCTAGCCTCCCATCAGAGTCTTCGTCAAAAACCTCAGTCACCATCGAGATTCCATCCCACATGCATCCACTTTCTCATTCGACACCGTTTCCACCTCATTGTGCTCCCGTGTCTCAAGACTTCCCCTACCTTTCTAAACTCCCCGTACCTTCCTAAACTTACCGTGACTAAACTCCTCCACCATCCGTTGTGTCCTCTTGGCCACCATATTTGCCGAGTCACCGACCCCCTCAAAAACCACTCTATTTCTCTCCTTTCATATCAACCAAAACACATACGCCGCAAAAGCCTTAAACATCCTCTTCTTCGTGGGCATCAAAAGATGTTCAATGGTCTCTGCTGCACATCCACACCTCAGGTACTCACCGACTGCTAGTTTACCGTGAAGGACCTTCCAAATAAATTATTTTACCCTTGGTGGTGGGTAGCAGTGGAGGCGAGGGTGGTCGTGAAAAGAGACAGGAGGAGATGGAGGACGGAGAGAGTGGGAGAGCAGCTTGAGGGTGGTAAGTCGAGGATCATGATCTAGATCCATTAGGGCATTAACAGAGGGAGAGTGAAAAGTGGGGAGATAGCTCACCGGAATCGATAGGCTAGCCAAAGAGGCGGCGGAGACGGCGGTGCTCGCGCCGAAGCTCTCGGCGGAGCGAGCAACGATCGGGAGACGGGCCGGCGAAGCGAGCTCGTAGAACTAGCGAGGGTTTGTTGTCAGGTCCTCATTGATTGGAAACGATAGGGTATTATTAGCTAGCCATACGGGACGGGTCACGGGTGAGTTGCCGAGTTGGTTAAGCCTCCGCGTTTAACTAATTTAAAAAAAAAATGTACTACTATATATGGTTGCAAATTGAGTAGATTTGAGTCTTTTATGAAATGATGCATCTTAATTTTCTCCCCTTCCTCTTGCTAATTAATATATCATCAACAGGCCATCGGCAGCAACAGCATGTACGTATGTAATAAGATACATAAAATAGTAAAAAGTCTACCACAAATGAACTAGGTCTTGTTCTTCTTGGGCTCATTTATATTTCGCGCGAGCTCAAAATTCAGCTGGCTCATTTATTAGACGAGCGAGTCGATCTCGAGCTAAATATCGAATCGAACACGAACAGCTCGTGAACAACGAGCTGTAACGCATGCATGACACAGCTCTAGTGGCAACCTCGTGGCAGCATTTGTCTTAATCTATCATAGCCGCAGCGTTAAGACAAATGCCCTCTAACAACCTCATTAATTCGAGACTCTATAGATTACACCTATATTAGGCGAGGGTCTCAGCCATAGGAGATGTACTCAATTCCTCTAAACAATTCTTCAGAGAGAAGAGCAATGGCAGTTCCCATCCCTCCTAGAACTGCCCTCCTCGCCCTCACAGCCATCTTCGCCGGCTTTCTAGCCTCCTCATCCTGCTCTGCCAGGAATATCTTGTATTCCGGTGAGTCCCTGTATTCCGGCGAAGCCCTCACCTATGGTAGCTACACTTTCACCATGCAGACAGATTGCGATCTCGTTTTGGCTGACAAAGGCCAAAAAGTTTGGTCGTCCGGCACCACCAAGAAGGGTGCTGGCTGCCGCGCCACCATGCAGGGGGATGGCAAGCTTGTGATCTACAGCACAAAAGAAGATGTCCAATGGACAAGCCAACAATCAAGTGGTAAAGAAGGTAAGTATGTATGTATCCTCCAACCAGACCGCGATGTTGTGATCTATGGCCAGAGCCGGTGGTCCACCAAGACACCTACTAGTGCCGTCATTACCGATAACTCCGGCGCATCTGCCGACGGAGTGAACAATGCTACTGCGGAGTTCAACGGCGGTGGTGGGATCATGATGTAGACGAACTAGTTAAGTTACGGACGTGATGTTGGGAGTGGTCAGTCTTTTCTGTGTTAATTTAATAAGTGCCATGCATCTTGCACTCGTAGGTATATGTATTGCATGCACTGCCTATGTATTCCAATAATTCCAGAGTGCGACTGGCTTTTCTCGGATGATTTGAGACTCAAATTTTTTTTTTTTTGATTAATTGAGCCTAAAGGCTAAGTAACAAAATACAAAAATAGAAACAGGGCAAGAGAATTTTAAGCACAGTGCGAGAAACGTGAAATGCGGAATTAATGCAAGGAATTTTTTAATAAGGGAGCTAGGACATGCACGTACGTACTATACATATGCGTATGTAGCAAAAGTTAATTTATAATTAATCAGGTGATTCAGGTGTATGTTGCACAAAAACTTGAATGATACAATATCACATGGAACGTCATGACGTACTGACGTTGCGATAGATAGGCATGAATCAGTTTAAATGCCTGCAGTAAATCGTGATTAGTGATCATGCATGCAATGCGCAATGCTAATTAATTTGACGAATGCTCCACCATGCATTCAAAGTATAAACATCCACGTAGAATAGAGCAGATTTTGAAGAGTCGTGTTTAGGTACTACCACCTCCTCCATGCTATAATAATACCAACGGATGACATTTGTTTAGATCTTATCCAACGGTTCACATCATGAATAAAATGATGATTATGATTTTGATCCTAATGATTTCAACCGTCGGATGAGATCTGTCTAGATCTCAACCGTTGTTATAATGATAGTATAGAGAAACAGTAGTACCCAAACTTGACCTGATTTTGAAACCCAAAAGCTTTAAACCAAATCGTTACATTCATCGATTGAATTCTGTTTGGGTGCTCTCATGCTATCAATGGTGAGGATCTTATCAATCCCATCCAACGACCCCAATGTTGCCAACGCATTAGTAACATTGCTGAAGCCATTTAATCTGAGCCGAGCCGACTCTTATTTTGTTTCTCCATTCCCAATCTCTCGATCCCTCGCAACAAGACTTTTGCTTTGTTTCTTCATTCCCAATATCTCGATCCCTTGCAGCAAGCGACCACCTCCGACGCCAACACTCCTCCATCGTCGGAGCTCTTCCAACGCCGCTGTCGGATCTCTGCCATCTCCGATGCCGGATCTCTCCCATCACTAACATCCTCGCCAACACCAACGCAAGGATTCCCATCTAATCTCTCCGATCCCTCTCGCAACATTCAGAATCCTCCAACACCAACGCCAACGCCAACGCCGCCTCATCACCTCCATCGCTTGATCTCCTATGATGCCTCCACCGTCTAACCAAATCCATGCTAATGCTCTTTATTCTTCACCCTCCATTTTTGACAAGGCATTCGGAAGATAGTTTCAATTCTTCATTGCATTCTTCATTGCATTCTTCATTATGACAAATTGTTGTGACTTCATTGATGCCCTTCCATTCCAGTGGATAATGGCCTTCAATCAAAATTGCATATATAGATAACAGATGCAGATGTAGATGCCATCAATTAGAAGAAAAGATGAGAGGATAAAGGAGCCTAATCTGCTAGCTGTCTTTCCAGCTTGATCTGCACACTGAAGTTTAAGATTTTTTTTGCCAAGATCAACATTGCTACAAAAGAGTGGTGAGAGCCAGGATTGTGTTTAAGTATCATCGATTTGAGAAACAAATTGAACACACTAGTATTGTTAATTGAAATACAAGAATTCGAATTTGCAAATGTATTCTCACATTGCTTTTGAAACAGAAGACATAATATGTTCACAACAATCTAGCAATAGAGAAAACAAAACCATGCCTGAAGCTGCTTGATGTACCAGAAAGTAGGATAGACAAATGATATTGACCACAAGGATATGTTTTAAGAACGAATAACTTCATGCTTTACATAATGCAACTCTCTTCACCGTGCAGTCACACAACTCATTCTTGCTTTCTCACTGTACATTCTTTAGTTTGTACATACACATCTTTTCTCTATTTAGAAAAGTTTCTCCTCAGCTCCACCACAATGGCAGGCCAAAAGAAATGGTACAGAAACAACCCCAAATTCAAACGGTAAATAGGTGTATCTATCAACACCATAATGGAAGCGGGAAACTCCTTCAGGCATCCTTGCCGTCTACAGCCGATGAATCCAGCTGTGCCACTAGAGGGCTAATCTTTTGAGTGCATTTCTTTTGTACATGTTATGGTCAACATGAGTCTTATTCCGCTTCTATAAGCCTTTGCCTTAACTCCTCTGGACTAGATATCATGTTGACATTGAGGACAAAGAAATAATGATACATCAAAATCCCCCGTTTGGTATGGGGTTAGAAAAAGTGGGGTTAAGGGGGGATATGGTTAGATGGGGTTAGAAAAAGTGATGTTAAGGAATGGGGGTAAGAAAAAATAGAGATGAATGGAGTAGATGGAATAGTGAGGGTAACCCCGTAATTATTATTTTAGTGTTTGAGTAAAAATTGGGGATAAGGGGTATCCCTCAACCAAACAAAAGATGATTGCTTAAAAAGATAAATTTTTTTTTTTTGCAGAGAAAAGACAATCTTTGAAAAAATTGAAGGTATAGCATGTTATATGATTCTAACAAATATAAGATCTTTTAACATGACATGCTAGTTCTGGTTTGTATCACCAATTAACAGTCATATATCGATCGGCTCGGCCCAGGCCTCATCGGATACCCATTAAAATTCTCCTAGAATTCTGTCCAGACTCCAGATAAATGGTACTTAATGGTCGGTCATATATCCTTTTGCACGGTCTTTCTCCATCATGACTTACCCATGCGAGAGAGGGCATTGGACGATGTGGCACGTACCTCTCTACGTACGTAGGACTAGACCGTCGACAGTCTGCAAATAATTAGCCCTCATATCTGATGAATATATGATTGAACGGCACACGTTGTTCATGTCGCTGTACCTCTTCGATCCAACTTGATTCTTATACACACAAAGAACCCGGGTTTATATGTATGATATCCCGCGCGGCCAATTGGTGAGAACAGAGCCGAAGCCTCACTCGAAGCTAATAATGGCTTTCCTCATCCTCCTTGCAATCTTAGCCCATCTCACATCTGATTCCATGGCAGACTACGTCCTATACACCGGTGAAGTTCTCAGCGCTGGGCAGAACCTGACCAATGGTCAGTTCCAGCTTTCCATGCAGCCCAACTGCGGCCTCGTCCTGTTCAACGCCGGAAAGCGAATCTGGAGCACCAACACCTCCGGCGAAAACCACGACGTCCACCACTGTTACCTCAGCCTGAAGCAGACCGGCGAGCTCGTAGTCCGCCGCAACGTTCACTACACTCTCTGGTCGAGCGGCAAAAAATCGAAGAAGGGGAAGTACGCGCTGGTCCTCGAGAGCAGCGGAAGGATCGGCGTGTATGGCCAGAGACGCTGGGCTACGAACAACGAGAAGCAGAGTGGTCTCAGCAGTGGCTCAGTTGTCACGACCCAATACGTCTTGTACTCCGGCCGCACGATGGTCAACCCAAACGCGTTGAGATATAAGAATTACGAGCTGGGCTTAGCCAATTGTAATCTAGCCATCAATGATGTCCGGACTGGAAAGATCTTGTGGCAGAGCAACACCAAGGCGAAGAGCTGCTACCTCCAGCTACAGAATGATGGTGAGGTTACACTCAACTATAAGGGGAAACGCTTCTGGAGCAGCAACAAGAGGTTTGAGAACGGGGACTATGTGGGAGTGCTGAGGTTTGATGGGAGGTTCTCCGTGTATGGGCCATTGGTATGGTCCAACAAGAAGGAGGAGGATTCCGTGCAGGGGTTTGAGCCTTTCGGTTGTTGCAGTGGAAACCCGGCACGTCTAGTAGTGGAATCCAATGCTCAATTGGATTCGAGCACAGCCAATTCCTGAGTATTTTGAAAGCACATTGACCAACCCCTGCTGTAGTGCTGTGACTCTATAAACACCACGAGTCAAGAGGTGCAATTAATTACTACAGGTGTTGATGAAACTATACATAGCTCTTGTTCCTTATCATATATCTCTCTCTCTATATATATACTCTATGGTTCTGAACTTGAGAATAAGGCCATGTAATAAGAAAATTGAGCTATTGATCCTTCTTGAGTTGTGTTGTTACTGTTGCCATCAAGCAGAATTCTAGAATGAATAGTTCCTCAACAATTATCATGTCCGAAGTAGTTAATTAGTCTTTTTTTTTTCTCTCGGTTACCTAATTATTGAGAAAAACGTCATGGTTGATAATTAATAAATTGGATTTGGGCAAGTGTTTGCACATATTGAGCTCTTTTTTTCCTAAAAGTTGCGGGCTCAGACCGAGCCAAGTTTTCACCCGAGACCAAGGCAGGCTCCTAAGCGTGGTCTCGGGCCAGTTCTGCTTCCTCTGTACCCAAATCTGGCCCAATGCCTCTCATTGTTTGGTGCGGGCTCGGGGCGGATCAGATGTGTATGGGATGGGACTGGCAGTGGGCCGGGCTGGCCTCAAGCTAGAAATGGACTCGGGGCTATGTACTTGATGGACAGCCTTAGATAGAGTTTCCCCCTTCCAATCGGGATCCGTCTGGATTGAATCAGATTGGATCATGCGAATCATGTTTAGAATATCCACAGCATTTTTTATTTCTCAAATTTATGCCAATGACAGACTTATGTAAAGTTCAAGGATTCATTTAGGATATGCATAACACATCAAATCAATTACATTATAAGCGACCAAAGTTTGCTTTGATCGCTACAAGTTGTAGCGTAATTACCATGAGCGACCAAATGCTGTATCTGTTGTGACCACAAGTATTATCTATGACCAGGCATTTGCGACAACGTGGCAACCAAATAGAATGGTCGCTAATGCCATGAAATTACCATTAGCCACCAATTAATGTTGCACTTATTGCGAAAATATTTTGCCATCAACAAGTTTAATTCTTTAGATTAAATTAATTCAGAGCAGAGTTTTTTAATGGGTAAATTACCTTTTTAGTCCCTCAACTTTAACATTTAAGTCCTTAATCTTTTATAAGTTTCAATTGGGTCCCTGCAGTATCATTTTCGTCACAATGTGGGACATCGGCCTGATGTCGTCTCTATTTTTAACGGCTGAAGTGTCACGTGACCGCACGTGATGGATGCCGTGCGAATGGAAGTAACATTTTAGTCCCTTAACTTTCATCGAAGTAACATTTTAGTCCCTTAATTTTCATCGAAGTAACGTTTTAGTTCCTTAACTTCTATCACGTGCGTCACGTGACACCCCAGCCGTTAAGAATAGAGACGGCGTCAGGCCGATGTCCCACATTGTGATGAAAATGATACTGTAGGGACCCAATTGAAACTTATAAAAGATTAGGGACTTAAACGTTACTTCAATGAAAGTTGAGGGACGAAAAATATAATTTTCTCTTTTTTAATTCAACGTGTGAGGATTCATGATGTGTAATCTGTATAATTTGTAATCCCTCGGACGTGACCAATAAAAAAAAAATAATAATAACTCGTTGTCCGGATAAACTCCGAGGTGACAAATGATTCATCTCCCATTGTTTAAGTTTTAAGCATCTTTTTACCATTAGTTTTTGCTTCCATGGCAGGGATAAGCATGCATGCATCGTCGATGATATCTTTTGTTAAAGGCCAATTGCATTGGTTTAACTGTTGTAATCATCGAGATCTCTGCTATAATATCTTTGGTACCAGACTTCCAGTAGTCAACTAGTCTCGATTCTCTACCTCTTTTTCTGTTTCCTCGCAAAGCAAACTATACGTATCATTACTACCTTCCTGTTTCATTGTAAAGCAAACTATACGTTGCAATACCCTATTTGTTATGAGTGACTGGACTTCGATCATATGCATGTGGATCTCCACCAGTCTTGCGTCGGTGTGTATTCTATTATCTATCCGAGTATATCTCCGAGTAAAGAATTTTTTTTTCCCTCACAGACGAGTACTGATTGGGCCCATGGGGCTAATTAAGAACTCTTACTTCTATTGATCTGCATGATCTCCATCTATCGTCGTGCAAAACACTAGAGGCCATCTTAAGGATTCACAAAAATTGATGGCAGTCTATGAAACAAATGTGATCCACACGTGACTTAATTAGCAGTCTATTCTTTTTATTAACTCATTTGAAACTAGTTGAGCCCCAGTTAAGGCTGGGCCAAATCCGCAAGTCAAGTGGGTCTAATAAATATACTGAGCACGAGGCAGTCCAAAGAGCATGCAGCTAAGCAGCTAGTGGCCTGCCATGGCGATGGCGATCCCATGACCACCTCCATGCTCCTCCAGTCCTCCTCATAGCCCCATTGCTTATTCCAATATCTCCTTGTGTTGCCAATGAGAACAACCTCCTTCTCACGGGCGATGTTCTCGTCACCGATGCCCAGCTCTCGAACAAAGCTGCCACATTCGTCATGCAAAACGATTGCAACTTAGTACTCTACATCAAGAAGGGCAAAGCCGGGTTCCAATCCAAACGTCGAAAATGATCAGCCTGGCAAGTACGCCGCCGTCCTCACCCCTAGCGGAGAGGTGTCCATCTACGGACCGTCGGTCTTTGCCATGCCAGACTTCGGTTTCATCACAACCGCCGCCTGCAGCGAGGAGGCGATTCATGAGATGAGTATGACCAACCATGGTGACGAACGTGCTGTTCTCTGGCCATAAACTCCACAACAACTCAAAGCTCATAACTAGGGACTACACTCTCAGCCCCATTTGGTTTGAGGATATATAGAGGGAGATAACCCTTAATCCCTTTTTTTATCTCTAAATATAACGGTGATAACAAATAATAAGATATAAGATGGATTAAGATGGGCTATCTCAAAAAATAAGGATAGACTTATAGTATCCCGTTTAACTCCACCCGGATTTCTATCTTTACTTCTATTCATTCATTATCTTTTAACTTTCTTAATCCCAAAATCTCTTATCTCATCACACAAGAGCGACTGCAATCTGGTCCTAATTAATCAAAGCGTCGCAATGTGACATCTGGGTCAAGGCACCACTGCTTCGCGAGGCTTGACCATGGGGGCCAGGTGGCTGTGGTGAGTGAGAGTTATCCACACAAAGATTCTTTTTGGCAGCGAGCTGCGAGCCCACCTCCATGCATGGGGACTACGTCGTTATTCTCCAGATCAATGGGCAGGCCATCGGCTATGGCCCGGTTGTCTGGTCCACTAATTAGACTTCAACCAGCTAGCTATGCCAGGAATTAAGACAGGTGCATGGCCAGCATCATTGGCCTCCGTACGTGATTCTATATAAGCCCCGTGTATCCCGTTGCCTGGCTAGTTATTACGTACCCAATATTTCATCAATAAATGCACGGATTTTTTTTTGCCTAAAAGGCTCCCTCATGTTCACTAATAGTGAACCGAGACCCTTGGACAACAATTTTTGCATATTCGAATCCCAAAGGCATTAAATTCCCAATCTACCCTTCTAATTGAACCAAGTGAATGGCCAGCCGATCCACATCCCCACTATCCCACTTGAGATCACATCATCATCATTACAATGCACACTTGGCATGTTTTCATTGGTCCACGTCAGATTTTAATATTTTAAAAGAAGAAAGCATCCCATCGTATGTGAGAGGAGAGGCTGTCACTCACCTTCTCCTCCTTCCCGCCAGTAGGTCTTTCTGCCCGCCAAAATCCATACAGGTACTTACAGCTTCACCTTCTTCATCTCCTTCCCATGGTCATCGCCTTCTCCCCTTCACCTGCTTCACCTGGGTACACCTCCTTCCCACTCTGCGCATGAAATATTCATGTCCTCTTTCTAATGCTATCATGCATGACTTAGTTCTGACATCGCCGATTCGGTGCGTGAGAAGGCATGTAAACCATTCGCCGGCTATACGGCGCGTCAGAGAAGACGCAACGTGACGATGTGAAATGGCTGCCCCTCGCGCCAAAATCGGATGGGGCGAGGGGTCTCGGTCCGCTATTAGTGAACATGAGGGGGCCTTTTAGACAAAAAATCCATAAATGCACGCTTTAATTTGGGATCGAATTTTTATTATATTGTGCTAAAATATCGCATTGCTTAAAGTTGTTAATCGATGGAACAAAAAGATTTTGAACATTAAAATCGAAGATGAACTGTTAACATACATATATGAATAAACCTTTAAAGGAACGTTTCCATCTCTTGTCCTAGCTTGACTCTTCTATTAATGTATTATCATTCTTATATGACATGATGGTTATAAATTAATCATCATGTTGTTCTACATGAAGCCTATGTGAAAGGGGTTATCTTACATGGAGCCTAGGTGGAGGGGATATAGTGGGAGATGAGGGAGTTAGTGGGGGGAGAAAGGGGGTTAGTGAAGAGCTAATGGGGAAGGTGGGGAGATCAGAGGATATATGATTACCATGTCAGGTGACAGAGAGGGGCAAGATCAAAGCTGTATATGGAAAGTTCTAAGCTCATGATTTCTTGGCCGGGTTGGGCTCGAGACCAGAAACTTTGGCGTGGGAATCGGGACAGTGGACTTGATGGGCAGCTCAATATAGACTTGCCCCCTTCCAATGGGGGGGGGGGGGGGGGGGGGGGGGCGGCGGGGTCCGAGTCTGGATTGAATCTAGGGTCATGTGAATCATGTCTAAAATATCCACAACAATCTTTTTTCAAGAATATTATGCCAGTGAAAAACTTATGTAAGGTTCGAAAATTCACTTTTAGCGTATCCAATAGACTGAACGTTCCACACTTGATGACACAATATCGCATGACATAGTTAGTAAGTCCAAATCCGATAAACTTCTCTTTGTAACAATTTTGCAGAACACTTGAGGCCATCTCAAGGCTCCACAGTTGATGACAAAATCAATTACACAGATGTTCCACACAACTTATAGCAGTCTATTATTTTATTAACTCGACTTGAGCAGATATTTTATTAAGTAGTAGAGATGGAACTGAGAGGTCCGATGGCTCAATACCTTTTGAATCCAAGCAATCTATCACAAACATTGACCACCTTTAATTTCTCTCTACTTTTTTTCTTCATATCTTTACGTAGTCTTCTACCTCAACAAAGCAAGCAATTCCATCCGGTGGTTGCTTGCTGCTAGTTTTGTATGCCAATGTATTCCGCTGCTGCCGCAGCAACTGTTACCGGCGATCAGAATCGACAAGCCGCGGCTATATTTACCCATGTATAGAAGATGATCTGGACCGTTTAAAATCATCCAATGGCTCACATTTGCACCGGTTTATTAACCGGTGTAGAGCTGCATCGGACGCCCCCTGAATCATGCCACTGGACAAATGCACATGGTTCTAAAGCCACCGGACAAATGCACATGGTTCATAAAAACAAAAAAACAAATAAACAACCTATCCATGCCTAATATATGATACCAAGCAAAAGTTTGGCCCAGATTAGGCTTACGTTGATTCCAGCTGTTCCAGTGGACCCAACTTTCAATTGGATCCAAAAACCTCCATCTGGATTTAGGCGGAGTTTATTCAAACGCATACATATCCATATCAAATTAGAAGAACTCGTCCAAAACACTTCAACAAGCTAACTCTTTAATTAGACTATTTGGACATACTACTCAACAAGCTAAGATTATCAAAAGCGTGTACCTAGAAAGTATTCGCATTTCTATTCGCCTCCAATCATAGTGCATGTGTGCTGTGCTCGAGCAAAAGGACACTCATGTAGTGATACGACTCATTTAGCTCTAGAAATAAAGGCGACTGAGTCATGATCTTATCCCCCATGATGTGTGGGCCTGCATGGATGTGAACATTTAGCCGACTCTGTGGACCTTAGACTCGACGCGAGTACATGTACATAAAGTGAAGACGAGGCAGTCCATGGAGCATTAACTGAACCACAGGCAATGGCGATCTCCATGACCACCACCATGCTCTTCTTGATCATAGTCCCATTGCTTGTTACCCTCCTCTTTCCATCAACTTGTGTCGCCGATGAGAACAACCTCCTGCTCACCGGCGATGTCCTCGGCACCGATGACGAGCTCTCGAATCATGCCGCCACATTCGTCATGCAAAACGACTGCAACTTAGTGCTGTATGCCAAAGGGAAGGGGTTCGTGTCCAACACCCGCAACCGAGGCACCAGCTGCACCCTCACCCTGAACGACAGAGGCCAGCTCGTCATCAAGAGCTCCAATGGCTCCACCGTCTGGACCTCCACCCCGAGCGTCAAAACCAAGGCCGGTAACTACGCCGCCGTCCTCAGCCCCTGGGGAGACGTGTCCATCTACGGACCGTCGCTCTTCGCTACGCCGGACTTCGGTTTCAGTGCCGCCGGCAGCGAGGCGACCGAGATGACCAACATACCCATGGAAAGGAACGTGCTATTCTCCTCCCAGACACTGTACAACAGCTCAAAGCTCATGACCAGGGACTACACCTTCATCATGCAAGACGACTGCAACCTGGTCCTGATCAAATCCTCGCTAGGTGACATATGGAACTCTGGGACTCAGGGCAAAGGCACGAACTGCTTCGCGAGGCTTGACCACCGGGGACAGTTGGCTGTGGTGAGTGATAAATACAAGGTTCTCTTTGGCAGCGAGCCCACCTCAAAGCAAGGGGACTACGTCCTTATTCTCCAAATCAATGGGCAGGCCGTCGTCTATGGTCCTGTTGTCTGGTCCACTTCATCCAGCTAAGTTAGAAAGACAGGCGCATGGCCAGCAGCATTGGCCTCCGTACGTGGTTCTAAATAAGCCCCCGTGTATCCGCTTCCTGGCTAATTATTACGTACCCATGCAAGATTTCATCAATAAATGGTCCCAATTGCACGCTTTCGTATCAACTTCTTGCTGTGCTAAAACATCGCGCGCATTACTTAAGCTGTTAATGGATGAAACAAAAAGATAGTGTCCTAATTACTTGACTTCTACCAAATGCATTATTATACAAGATCAAAGCTATGAAAAAAAAAAATCTCATTTCTTGGGCTTCATTTTTGTTTTTTTGATTAGATAAGCTCATAAGCCCAGGGGTAAGAACAAAAGGAAATCTTGGGCTTTCCAGCTCTCATCGGTTCCTAAAGTTAATGAGGTTGACAAGGACAGCCCAGCCAAATAAGGAGAGATACATCTGCCAAACTGGTCTTCTCCAATCAGCCAACTTTTATCGCTTCTTTTTTTTTTCTACCGTGGAATTGTTTGAATTAATCTTGGAAATGCCGTAAGTGATTCAGTTTTATTCTTGATTTTAACTCTCCGGTAGCATGTTAAGAAATAGATCGGTCAGTGCTAGTTCTAGTAGCATGTTAAGAAACATATATAAGCAACGTAACTGAGATTGAAAACTTTCCCTCTTTAACAAAGATCAACGAATCCAATGGAAACCCCATGACACATGTTTATGTAACTATGTAAGAAAGAACGAATGAAGTTTACATAAATAACATGAGAAAAAAGACGACGCTCATTGATTCCACAATACAACAAACCATAATTTAATTCATTAATTACTGACGACAACACAATTTAATTAATTAATTATGCAAGCCCGCATGCAGCTATTGCAAGTACCTACTCCTTTTGGCTCCATGCCTCCATCCGTACGTGAGTGGGTCTTTAAATATAGTGGAGATCGATGATGCATGCAAAATTGCAATCCATGGAGCAAACAACCAAAGCAGTGGCAATGGCGATGGCGATGGCGATCCCATTCTCCACCCGGCCCCATGACCACCTCCATGCTCCTCCTCACAGCCCCATTGCTTCTTGTCCTCCTCCCTTCCGATATCCCCTTGTGTTGCCAATGAGAACAGCAACCTCCTACTCACCGGCGATGTTCTCCGTACCGATGAGCAGCCATCCAATGACGCCGCCGCATTCGTCATGCAAAGCGACTGCAACTTAGTACTGTACAGCAGGAATTAAAGTTCGTGTCCAGGCGTCCAGCATCCATGGCAAAGGCACCAATTGCTCCGTCAACCTCACCGACCGAGGCCAGCTTGTCATCCAGAGCTCCGATGGCTCCACCGTCTGGACGTCCACCCACATCGTCCAAACTAATATAAGAGAGGCAAGCTAAGTATGCCTACAGCACGCACTGTTCTCATGCAGTGGTCCTAACTATATATATTATAAGCTACTCCAGTCTATCTTAATTTCCTTGCTTGTTGTTGTTCCTCAATGAATAATCCCAAGCTTTTGTCTGTGCTTTTAGCATGTTATCTAGGATATATATCAATGTTAAAGAACTTGGGCGAGAGAACAAACATTCCTTTCTTTTGGTCCTTTATTTCAAACACGTGTGCAGCTAGCGTGTGCTGATCTCCAGGCTTATGCCGCTTATCAAGGGTTTATGTCTAATTAGTCCTATCTAAAAAGGTAATAAGTTTCCAGAAAAAAGAACACAGGACATCTATATCGGTACGTGCATTTCAGAAGCATTCAATTGTCATATAGCTTTCAAGAAAATTTCGACTTATTTTTGGTCAGAATTAATGAGCTCCCAGGGGGGAGGGAGGGAGCATCAATCTAATCTTTCTTTATACGAAGGTATATATCCAGCAAGCTAAGTATAGTTGGGATCAGTACGTACAAAGTCATCACATATGGCCGGCCAATCTGGCCCTCCTCCCTCCAACAAGGATAGAACCCAAAAACCAATAAAGAACGGATCAAAATTGGCAAGAAGCCATGAACAACCTTGTTTATATACATGGATCGTCCCTTCAGATCGGATATATCGAGGAAAAGTCTCTCGATCAATCAGTACGGAGCAAGAAGACGCTGAGGTCCTGGCCGGGGCTTCCACCGGGGTTGAGCAGGTGGTATGACACGGAGTCCCGTGACCCCACCACCCTCTCGTAGCTGGCTCTCATGTACATGAGCTCCCCCTCCTCCTCGTCCTGGAACAACACCCCCGCGCCCGCCGTCGTCGACCGCATTGTGTGCAGCACCAGCAGGTCCTTCTCCGTTGGCCGCCGCCTCACCGCGTAGCCCACCTTGCGCCCGTTGCAGTAGGCCATCCACACGTGCGCCGCGGACCGCTGCAGCCGTTGGGCGGAGGAGGGGTGTTGGTGGCGGTCGCGGTCGCGGTGGCACTCGAGGGCGATGCGGAGGAGGCCGGTGCGCATCTCCCGAGCGAGGAGGTGGGTCGGCATGGAAAGCTCGAACAGGATGGGCGGCGGGGTCGACGGGTCTTGTTGGACGCAGAAGGAGACGTGGCCACGGCGGTGGCCGAAGATGGTGCCGACGATGCGGGACCCCCGGGAGGGGGACGGAACCGGCCGGTGGTGGTCTCCGGCCGCGGCGTCGATGAAGCTGTCATCTTCATCCTGGCAATCTTGTGGTTCTTTCCGGTCTTTGAAGAGGTCGGTCAGGGTGGCGCTGAGGCGGTTCTTGATGGTGATGTTGGTGGTGTTGGCGGCGGGGAAGGCAAAGACGGTGGAGTTGGCGGAGGTGGAGGCGGTCGTGCATTTGGCGCAGAAGCAGCAGAAGAGGGATCGCCGGAGCTTATCGATCGCTTTCATGGTTTCTTTTGCGAGGAGTGAGAGATCGATGGAAGGAGGGAGAGATCTATTTGAAACTTGGGAAGTAATAAGGTCGCCTGGAACCTGCTTGAAGTTTTGTTCCTAATGGGCCTCATGAGCCACGATAGCTCCTTAGTCCCAGCTCTGTGGCTAGCCTACCTCACCTAATTCCTAGCTTGGAGGCCTTTGCTTGTGGGCTTTCAAAAGGGCCTACGAAAAAGTTATGAAGGTTGCAAAGGTTATGGCCTTATGGGCTTACAAGAGATCTCGTGAAAAATTTAGCAGCTATGAATTAAGATCATAAATTTGGCAGACAAAAACAAAACCATTCTATAAGAAAACGCAAAGCAACAACGCAATTGTTTCCTTGGACTGTCGCCAAGTATTATTAGTACAGTGACACAAATAAGCATGACTACCAGCTGAAACTAATTAATCTATGCATACAACTTTACTTGAGCCTTTCGTCTTGGAGCAGCAATCCCACTACCTCACCCATGGTTGGCCTCTTCTCTTTGTCATAAGTCACACACAGCAATGCCACTTTCAGTAGTTTCTCAAGCTGCTTGGCATCATACACTCCATTCAATCTCTGATCAACTGCTTCTTCCATGCCTTGGCCATTTTCACCCAGCTTCTGCTCCACCCACTGGACCAAGCTATTGGACTCATTCCCTGATGCACTCCTCCCAGTTATCAACTCCAGCAGCACAATCCCATAGCTAAAAGTATCAGCTTTGGAAGTGATCTCGTGGTTCATTATCCACTCCGGTGCTAGATATCCTCTTGTTCCTCTCACCCTTGAGAACCCTGCATCCGGTCCTTTCCTCTTATCAAACAGCTTTGCCATGCCAAAATCAGAGACCTTGGCTCTCAGATCTCTATCCAATAGTATGTTCTGTGGCTTTATATCACAGTGGAGTATCCATTCTAGACAATCTTCATGCAAGTATGACAGACCCTTGGCTGTCCCCAGAGCAATGTCAAACCTCCTTTCCCAGTCCAGTTGGTCGTTATAACTGGAAAATAGAACTCCGTCCAAGGATCCATTCTCCATGTACTCATAGACTAGCAATCTATGCCTACCCTCAGCACAGAACCCCCACATCCTTACTAGATTCATGTGGTTGATCTTTCCTATGATGCTCACCTCTGCCCAGAACTCTGCTTCTCCTTGTAGTATCCCTTCCAGTCTCTTCACAGCAACCTCTCTGTTGTCATCCAGAGTTCCTCTGTAAACTGTCCCGAAACCTCCCTTGCCCATCACTATTTGGAAATTTCGAGTAGCATTCTTCAGCTCTTTGTAGGAGAATTTCTTGAATCCCCCCGCTAATGCGAGATACCCCATATCTATACGTTTCTCCATGCTATTGATTCTACTCATGTACCACCACCCAAAACTTATACATATGATTTCCACCACTCCGATAGATGCCACAAAAGCGATAAGATATCTCAAGTAAGAGTTCTTATGCTTCTGTTCTTGGACAGGGAAAGGCAAAAGAAGCTCGTTACCCGAACAATTCATACTGAATATGTTCAACTTCATGCTGTTACCAAGATTAGTTCCATATCGGACTTTGATATTCATAACATTAGGAGAGTCTGGCTTCTGATACCCATTTAAGAGGATACTCTTGGGATAGCACGCCCCTTCTCCTGTGTAGCGGAATTGGAATCCTTTGCATTGGCAATCAGCTAAACAAGCATTCCTGCATGCCTCAAAGGATATGCCCTTGCCATAGGAAGGCAGATCATTACCATAGAAATCAGTGTGAAATAACTGGATAAAGTCTGAATCATTGCAGGCAGGGGTGAATTGAGGTGAACAACCCTTGAACCAATCTGATGGGTCTGTCATGTTGAATCCAGGTGGACATGTGCAGGTTGGCTTGGGTTCATATGCACAGACACCATTAGGTCCACATAAGCCATGAACGTTACATGCATCGAAGTTATAAGGTAGCCATGAAATGTTCCATAACCCACTTGAATCATCTAAGCTATACAGTCTCAGAAACCCATCATACCCCAGTGTTAACCTTCTTCTAGGACCAAGCCCATAATCCGACGCTTTGAAGTTTAGGTTATCACTGGAACTGAAATAGCCCAAGCTGTCCAGAAAGGCTGATCTGCTGCTGTTGTAAGGTGTCCTACCAAAGTCGAAGGGTGATGATATAGCTGTGTCCGGCCAGTACACACTACTCGTATCAGGACTATCAAACATTAGGCTCAGGACGTTGGTCTCAGTGAAACGAAATTTATAGTAGCCCGAGAGATAAGTTTTTGGCCCTCTCATAGACACTAACATGGTTGATATGTTGAGTTGTTGATATGGGAGGAGAGTGTCTGTGGGGTTTGCAAAGCTTTCCCATATGATACCATCTGTGCTATTGAAGACAACAAGGTTACCTGTCTCCAGTAGTTGTACCTTTGCTGCTCCTTGGGAGTAGGACTGGGTCTCCCATACTGTTGTGCCATCTCCATCCATCAATAGAAGGTCACCATCTTCTCGGAAGTATAGTTTGGATGCCTGCCCGTGAACTGGGCGATCTCTGTTCGCCATCCAAGCCACTGTTTTGTCTGCAGAGTTAGAGAACCAGATGGCATAGTAGTAAGCAGTGTTACCCACCTTATAGAATCCAGCCGAGAAAGTCCCGTCCGGAGACACCAGGAAATCTCCATCTGATTCAACTGCCAACGAGTCTCCAGGTCTCAAGCTTTGCCATCCTCCTTGCTTTCCGGCGAAAACCAAGAACTTGGGGGAGAGTAGTAGTTGGGACAAGAGAATCACTGCTATCGGAAGAAGCTTCCCCAATTCCATGAAGAGGTCTGCAAAGGATTTCCAAGACAGAATGGTGGTGTGTATGATTGATTATGAGTTAAAGCCGGAGGCTGAGAAGAGAGAATGGCGTTCAGGCATTGACCCGTTGGGCATGGAAATGCACTTAATTCATATGGGAACAAAGGTACAATTGTGGAAGAGTGGGATGGATGGCAACTGCCTTAGAGACGTATCTTCCACACGTTTGTTAGATATTTCCAGGCCAGCTGGGTAGCTGAATGGAACGAAAGTCCAGCCCGAATCAACGACTTCTTATATCAACGAGTCTTTCCATCAGCCCGTCTTCTCCACGTCCTAATCGTCTTCTGCTCGAGGATAAAAAACGATAAAAAAAAATTAAAATGTACGACCTTGTTATCTCTCCGGCTCCGGCGACAACGGGCTCCATCGCCCTCCACCACCCGGCCTCTCACCATCGGTCTTCTTCTCCACATTCTTGGTAGCTCTGGAGCAGATGAGAAGGCCATGAAGATGACATTATTCTTGGTCCGAGTCCAATTCTTGGATACTTATCGGCTTTCGAGGTAGAGCTTGCAGCAGTCTTCCGCCTATGTTTTTTTGATAGTGATGATCCACCCATGGGACATGTCCCGGGTGGATTATGGAAGACCCAGAGTAACTGGGTAATCTACTGTAGCCCCACATGCTTAACGCTTCCAAACAAAGGGGGGGAAAACCATTTTTAAAAATATGTTCATACTGGGAATTCAGCTTTGTAATCTGAAAGGTAATCTTTTTATTTTCCCCTGAAAGTTTTGGCTACCATTCTTCGCTTGCTGAGATCAGTAATTACTTAAAATTTTGTCTGAGATAGTCATCATGTTTAAAGTTCCTAACCTACAATTTAAGCTAGATAAGAGTCAAAGTTGAAGCATGATTGATTTGCTAGTTTCTATAAGTTAAGCTAAATAAAAGTCAAAGTCCAAGCATCATTAATTTGCTAGTTTTGCACGTATCTGTATGTGTATGCAGTTTCATCAGGAAGTATAAAGTTCAAACATAAAACTAAGCAGCAAACGAAGAACACAGAGCTTATAAGGTCTAGAGGCATGGGTCAGACCTTTCCACAAGGGTGGCATACATACAAACTAGAGGGAAGAACATGACACCTTTCAATCTGCTGTATAGATTATGACTAGTTTAAAGCATTTAACTGCTGTATAGAGTTGTAACACCTAGCCTTTTGGCTCAATTTAGCAACAAAAAAAAAAAAAAGAAGTTTAAAGCATTTAACATTGCCCACATGGACATGGTTTATACCTTTTGACCTTTCAATTTGCTGTATAGATGATGAACTAGTTTACAGCATTTAACATTGCCCACATGGAGATAGTTTATACCTTTGAACCTTTCATACAGACGAACAATTGTAAGCAGTAACGTTGACCGCACGGAGATGCCAGATGGTTTATCCAGATATCACCAGATACCCCATGCTTTATGTGGCCAGCCGGACAGATGAAATCTTATCATTGAACTTCAAGAGAGCTTTCTTGCTTCATTTTCATAAGACCATTCTCGATGGCCCGGAGAACTGGTCTATAACTGCACAATAGACAGATGCATTAGCTGTAGGAACAAGAGTATTTTCCAAAGAACAAGAGACCGAGAGGACAAGAGATGCAGATATGAAACATTACAAGCGTGTTAGATTGTTGTATGCTTGGATTGCCCGTTTGAGTTCAGCTGAAAGCTTCATCACCTCTGCCTCCAGTGCTTCAGCTCTGCTCTGCTCCTTTGCAAGCTGCAACCGTAGAAGAAAATCAGTGAACAGCCAAATACTCGAGCAAGCAAGGTTACCTATGATCATCCATCATGGACTCACCCAAATATGACATTGAACATGCTTCAGAAGTTTTAATTCAGAGGTCGATGCACATTGTTGAAACACACATGGATTTAGAAGAGGATATTGCCTAAATCATTAACTTCTATTGGCGAGCATTGTTCTCACATAGTCTAAATTGCAAAATCACGATGTCAATACTGAATCTCAGAGAAAAATGACTATTTCCTGTCATGACTTCTCCTATCAAGAATCTGCATATGACATGAATCTGCTACAAAGAGTGGTTTGTGTTTATTTCCCCAGTGATATGGATTTCAACAACCTATAAGCAAAAAAAAAATTCCTATAGGATCTTATTGCACAGTAGCAGACAAGAAGTTAAAAAGTAAAAACCCTTTCATCGAATTATTTAAACATTTGACATATTATTAGAATAGGTGCAAACGTGCATTTACAAAGTGTAGAATTGCAGTACACTTCAGTTGATACTGCAACAAGTGTCCTAAATCAACTCCTTGACTCTTCAATTCAAACTGCAGCATTAGAAAATATATTTCTGGTTATGAAGAATGGAACATGAAAATTGCAAGCCATGGATACCCATTAATTCTGATGCTTCCTAAGGGAATATATATTCCAAAAGGGGCTTCTAATCTTCTGAATGCTAAATAATGGGCAGGTGGACCAACTGGGTTCTGAGACAGCTTAAACAAAATGGAAGAAGGAACAACATAAATCATATACTGCATATGGCACAGAAAAGGAAAGATAAGCAGTTCGCTATGATATTCAAGAAAAAATGAATTTCATTTTATAGCCAAGAGCAAACCTTAAGCATCTGATTTCCAGCTGTAAATGCTGGAGGACCAGGGTTTTCTCCATTATCCTTTTCAGATTCAGTATATGACTGCGGATTACTTTCTCTTGAATATAATAAGTTGTTTTTTTCAGATCTCAGATCATCCAACATGCGACGAAGCTCCTCATTTTGCTTCAGACATTCTTTCACCTGTAATACCAATGGGTAACTGGAATTTTTGCTTGCACAGTGGCTTGAAGAAAACCATGATATAAAGTGAAAAAGCAAACAAGTGCATGAGCAGCCACACCACTGATGAATTCATTAAATGACTTGTACAAAAATACTTAAGCATCCTGTTCCACAAAAAAAAATAGAGATTTTGTCCAACAAATGTGGTATATAGTATGAGCAATTAACTGAGATACAGCCCACTTTGAACCAGTAAAACATAGTACAGTCAAGCTCAAGATTCTTCTTATCAAACAAAAGTACATATAACTTCCTTTTGAGTGCAACAGCATATTTGTTTCTGCCAGTGATGTTGTTGTAAAATAGCAGCAAAAAATTTACAAGTGGAAAGATGAACCCAAAAAATAGGGGACTCCAAGTAATATTGGCTAATGGCAATTGATAAGCACAACATCCAGAGGATTGTATGTTACTTATTGTTATAAAATGACAACCAATTACTGCAAAAGCTGCATAATAATGGAATGAAATAGTCAAACTTAACCATACTCATAAAAACTGCATATATACTCCAGAGGTAGTAACCCCTATGAGCCGTGTGCTTTATGGTTCAAACTGAAAAAGAATGCAGTAACAGAACAAGCAAATCAAAAAGATTAAAGCTGTATTATTATGTAGAATAGGATTTCAGATTCAGAGACGTGATAAACATTATATCTTTTGCATCCTTGTACATGCTTGTGCAGTAACAATGTGAAAAAGGTCTTTGTGTAGATATCATCATTCATTTAATTTAAAGCCATCAAGCAGACCTGATTTTCCCATTGTAATGCAGTACCCACTGCATCTTGATATGAAGCTGACAGATTGGAATTCTCCTCGAACAGCCTTTCTATCTCTGATGATTGTGAATCAATCTGCCAAATGGGTGAAAGAAATTAAGATGTTTATCCTCGGGGCAGAAAGTAATGAGATGAAAGAAGACATACCTCTGTAAGCAGCTTTTGTCGACTACTTTCAAGTCTTTCGACCATCACTGCCATATCATGCAATTGCTTTTCATACTTCTCCTTGTCTTGCTGTCAAGGACGATAAAACAGTCAAGATCTCAGGCAGAACATTAAGTGGAGGCTGCAGAATTACATAAGATAGTCATTAAGGTACAGCTTGAATACATGATATAGTGATTATGTTTGAATATCATAACAAAGAATGCTTTCAGGGAAAATGGAGTCTCTGACACTCTGTTATAGCCAATTCTAGTTTCAGTAAATCGGAAACTTCTGATAAAATCACCTATGTATGAACTCTTGGTTTGCAAAACCAAAGAGCTGATAACAGGAAAAACTAAAAGAACTCAGAAGCAGTCATCAAATTCAAAGTTTTTGAGAATTTAAATTTTCTTTCGCAAGAGAATTTTCTTTTCAAAACAAAAGAGTACAAAAAAAGAATCATCCTAGATTATTGTATATCACAGACTGCCAGCAGCTCGATTATCCCAAAAGAACTCATGAAATTCTATCTTTTGAGTTATCCAAGGATAATTTATCTCATTGCCAACACAAAATCACAAGCACAACCCTCAAGGTTTAAACACAATATTATGTGAACTTTTAACATATAATCAAGCATAGCAAACAAAGGACTTAACTTGGAATATCTGTGGCCATAATATTTAAATAATTAAGTGAAGCAAAAGCAATCTCGAAAAGCGAACTAGACTGGGGACACTATGGCATGGGGAGAGCAAGTAACGTTATAAATACATTAGTCATCTAATAAGTGGTGCAAATGACTTATACATATATACATTATATTTCTTGCTTTTTTGGTCATCTTGAGATTACCATAGAAAATGCCTTGCGAGCAGCTGCTTCAAGATCCTCTGCATCAGAAAAAAGAGAAAGCACTTAACACTTAACACTATGGAGCCATAAGTCTTTAAACCTTAAAACAATGCAAAAGAGTCGAGACAGTATCTGAAATCTAGTCCACTGACTTGATGGGCTACATGTCTCATTCACATTTGGAGGTTTCTAATCAATATGATGTACTCGTTCTAATAGTTCTTTCCAGCAATCACAAAAGTGCTTGTAGCTCAGTCCAATTGCTTATTCATTTCTACTTTAGGATACACTCATCTTCATATACAAGTTTCTACAAGTAGTGAAATCATGGACAATTGGTCTAAGTGTATGGTTTGTAAGTTTACCTGAGGCCTTTTTGGACAAAACGACAATTCTGTCTTCCAATTCTGTCTTTTCAGCTGTAAGGAAAGAAACCTGCTGCTGTTCCTCAACTAATTTTTGCTGCTCCTGTTGTCTCAGCAGTGACTCTTGCTGGAATACTCCCAAGCATCAGACAAAGTAGGCGCAAGGAATATATTCTTATCAAAAGAATCAAATAATTGATCAAAGGAAGAAAAGCGCATGGAGAGCACCTCCAAAAGAGATCTCAGCTCAGCTATCTCCTTCTCCATGGAAAGAATACGATCCGCTGAGTTACCTATATAGGGCATACCACCATATGAATTCGCAAATCCTTGTTGCTGAAGAGAACTCAACTCTGCTCTCAAGGCTGCAGCATCCTCTTCAGCCTGTTACAGAAAATACGATCAAAAACTTTGGTGATGATTTCTTTTAAGAATACAATAAGTGATGACATACTCTGTATTGCTCCTCTTCTGCCTCCTTTAAGCGCTTTTTCATTGCCCTCAGTTGAGCTAAAGCATCCTCCTACACTTCAATATCAAGATAATCTGAATACAGAAGAGAAGCAAATTGATATTAAGTTAGAAAATACATCTGAGATGAATACCCTTGCTACAACTGCAGCATCTTTTACTATTGAGACATCATTCAGAGCCTTGCTCACAGAAGGCAAGCTGTTGTGTTCCTGCAAGATTATGAAACAACTACAGTGAATAAAATAGAAGAATTGAAAATGGGCATTAATAACCATTTAAATACTGCTGCATACTGCAACTAAAGAAGCAAGGCCCCGTAGATTACCAAATCATTTATACGATTTAACAAAGAATCATTTTCCAATTTCTTTTCTTCAAGCTGCAAGTAGAATATTGCAAACAATCAGATCATTGCAAACAAAGAATTTGTTTTAATCTAGCAACCTGTGCTATGTAGATGATACCTTTGACAACAGCTTCCTGTTTTCATCTTGCAATCCCGCAATTATGCTGTCTCTCTGTTGTTGAGAACAAGAAATATTAATCTTTCTTGGTTGGCAATCCAATGACGATACTTTTCTACGTTTAAAAAGGAAAATTGCTAAACAGGAACATTTGAATTGAAACATCTTTGCCAAAATCCAAAAAATTATCTCAAGTTGTAATGAAATGAGAACAAGAATCAAACCTCCGACAACCGATTTCCTCTGTCCGAATGATGCATCCCTGTACATAAAAAAAGAACCAAGAAACAATAAAGAGGGGGAAAGCCCCACCGCAAGAGGAAAAAGGAATTAAAGGATGGAAAAGAAACCATATGGATTTGAAGATTCCGGATCTGAACCGGAACCGGACTTTTGCAACCTCTCCGCAGCTCTCTTCTGGCGGATTTCCTCCAACTGAGAACAAAGAGTCGCGACATCAACAAGATATAGAAAGGAACGTAAGAGACGCACTGGAAGTTGAAAGGGAGATCTGTACCGTTCGTCGGCCTAGGGATGCGTGATGCTCTTCCATGGCCGGCGAGAAGAGGCGCCGGCGGAGGAAGGGGCTGAGAGGGCCGCCGACGCGTAACAGGCGTCTCGCCGGACGCTGACACGGAATTCCGTTGTGTTCGCAAGGTCTACTGCACCGCACACGCCTTACTTTGTTCTTTTAACACTTTACCCCTCCACCTGGACCACCTTTCCCTAAATTTTTGTTCTTTTAACACTTTCCCCCCTCCATCTTTCCCTAAATTCTAGTTTAGATTTCAAATATTTCACATATATATGTCTTGATCCGGCGGAATTTAATTCAAGAGCGTTTGCCATAAGCTATCCGTCTCTTCTCCGTCGCAAGGCCCCAACGCTCGTCCCGCCCACTTGCCGATCTATAATTCTAACTCCATTCTAAAGCACTCAAAGTTCAGCAGCGGTGGGATGCATTCGTCTCCTCCCTCTCCCAGCTGATGTTAGTTCTCTCTACTTTTCCTCTCTTGCTTCTTTTTTCCCATCTTTCTCAATTCCCATGCTTCTCCGATTCGAGAACGATGTCTTGTCTAGAAGAAGAGCGAAAAGATCTAAGATGAGAGCACCAAGGCACTCCTCCCTCGTAACCTACACTCCACTGATCGCCATGTCGGGAATTAGGGTTTTAAGGCCCAATCTTGAATAAACGGGCGAGATCAACTGAGGAGTTCGAGATCGTGGTTGGAGCTAAAGTGGAGGTTGGGAGCTGTGACTGGATATTGAAGGCCTGGATAAAGGAGGATGATGGGCATCGTGGGTCGACCGGCGTCCCTGCTGGCAGCGTGCGGTGGTGACACCGTGAAGCTCTTCGATGTCACGGCGAACTCTGGCGATCCCTGCATCCTCAGCTATTCTCCTTCCCCTGGAATTCACGTCAACTCCATTAAATGGAATCACACAAGTAATCAATACCCTTATCCATCTTTGTTTATCTATTTTCTTGCCCTAAGCATTCAATTTGTATTCCTACACCCTAGAGATGGGTACGATACTGGAGAGATGTCTATTCTAATTTATCCCTAGAGATGGAGAAACGCCACAAGAATACTTATCTGTCTTTTTTATTACCAGATTTAGTGGTTGCCAGTGCGGGAGATGATAAGAAAATCTCCTTGTGGCATAAAAATGGACAGAGTATGGGGACGGTGCCTTTGTCTGGGAGTGATGCTACCAATGACATTGAGGTAATTCCTAATGTGCTTGTTGTAATGCTTCATCTTTACATATGCAAGATATGATATGTTTCTGAGTTTCTAAAATTGTTGATGGACATGACTGTTTCATGACCAATTTAGTTAAGGTACTTTTTTTTTTCCAGAAGTCATGCTTGATTTCAACAGCGTTTGTTAGCCAAACATGTTTTGCTTTAATAACCTAATAGAAGGGCAGGTTTCAGCACTCGATCCTTCTGGTCTTCAGGCGATAGTTGTTGGAAGGTTCTGCATTGTTTAGAAGTCGAATTTGCAAATGTAAACAGTTTCAGTCTGGATGAATGATTTTGAATTCCTTTAAGTTTATGCAAGGAATAGTCAGGATTTTCATGGACACGCTGGTGTTTTCTAGAAACTTTGTGCCAAACACGATTGCGATGCAGGTTTCCATGCATTTGATGGATTGTCAATTAACCGAAGGTTTTGTGAGTTACTTGTCTTTTGTATTGTTTTGACATGCTTTTTCTCGTATTTCTGTTAATGTTTTCCCTGCCTTTTGCAGGAGTCTATAGTGTCGATCAGCTTTAGCAATAAAGGTTCGAGGTACCTTTGTTCTGGGGGAAGTAGTCACATTGTAAGAATATGGGATTTGCAAAGGAAGCGCTGCATCAAATGGTTGAGTGGTCATACTGATTGTATTACTGGTGTTATGTACAACTGCAAAGATGAGCACTTGGCATCCATCAGCTTGAAGGGGGATCTCATTCTTCACAATCTTGCTTCTGGTGGACGGGTGGCTGAACTCAGGGACCCAAGCGGGCAGGTTGTTTGGTAACCTTTGGTTTATTAATTGATATTTACCCGTGCCTTGCTGTTAACACATCAATGAAAGAAAGCATAGAGCGTTGACTTTTTGGACTTGCTAATTTCATTTCCATGTTCTCTTGGTGTCAATGCCGAAGGCCAGGTATTAAGAGTGCTCGACTATTCACGGCTTAGTCGGCATGTTTTGGTGACAGCAGGTGATGATGGATCCTTGAATCTGTGGGATACCACAGTCCGCAGCCCGAAGGTTTGTATTCTACCATCAGAGTAGCTTGCATAGAATTTCGGAAATAGGGTTGATGCTCGGTGACTGGGTCTCACTATCCCTGGCCTGTACTCGCATACAAAAACAACTTACATCCACATGGATATGAATATCACATGTGGATGCATTAATGATCATCATGCAATTTCTTACCTTGGACATAATTAGTCTGTGGAGGGTAAGTTGAATTTCAGGATAGATGCATGACAATTAGCATATGCCAAGCTGAAATAGAAAACGTGTAGGATTTGCTTCATCTATTACAGAGATAGGAGAAATTAAGCTAAATAACAACATGAGCATCCATGACAAACATCATTGATTAGTAAGCCATGAATAAAGGTCTTAAATAGTGTAATAAGTAAGGGATGTGGATATTAGCTAGCTCAGTTAGTGGGTAATATTCCAATCTTTTGGCAAGAATAGTCATTGATAACAAATAACTTTGGGCGATTGAGGTTTGATAATATGCTCTCTTGTCTACAAATACCAACGCTCTCATGTCATATAATGTTGAAGTTGCATTAATCCATGACAGTTTGGAAGTCCACTATTTAATCAGCTTAAGAAAGTCATAACATGTTTTAACTCAAGTGTGGGTGGTGCCTGTGGTTTATTTTTGGTTGGAAACTTTTTGGTGTGGGTGTGGGTGGGTGTGTTTGGGCAGGGGGGTTGTCTATCCATAGTAGTTGTATATTAATGATTATGTATGTTTGTCGATTAATGCAATTTATTAGCGAGATCGTAAAACTATTTAATCTTAGCGACTCAACCCTCTATTTTCGTTGGTCGATAGGTTTCGTGGCTGAAGCAGCATTCTGCACCAACAACGGGTGTTTGCTTCTCACCATCAAGTGACAAGGTCTAATCTTTTCCTTAGATTTTTCACTGGTTTTTCCCAACAGAAACCAATATTTCTAGTTGCAGTTGGCATGTTGTTTAGATATATATAGCTCTGGCACCACTTATATTTCTCCTAGTATGGCATACCACTTATATTTATCCTATTATGACAGATAGTTAATATCTTTCTTTTTTTTTAATATTCTCCTTTTTGCGCAGACAATTGCTAGTTGTGGTCTGGATAAAAAGTTATACACATTTGATACAGGAATAAGAAGGCCCTCATCTTGCATTCCTTATGACACACCTTTCTCTTCATTAGCATATAGTGATGATGGGAATGTATTGGCTGCCGGGACAAACAGCGGAAGCATAGTTTTCTATGACGTTCGAGGAAAACCTCAACCTTTCACTGTTCTGCGTGCTTATAATACTTCTGAGGTATCATTACCCCGTCAAATGTGCTATATGGAGGACTCTAAGTTCTGTGGACAGCAACTTCTTTTTAACTTTCTTCCTGCATGGCTGCATCTTTCATGTGTTTCATTGGTGTCTGAACATGTGCAGTAGTATAGCTATTTGTAAAACCACGGACAGTGATCGCACATGTCTCTTTTTAGTGCCTGTACATGCACTATTGGTTATTTCATGTTTCTATTGCCCTGGTAATTCCCTATTTTTCAAGATTACTGCATTTGTGGCTACTATCATACCATGCTGTAATTATCTCTACCTCAAACTCATTCTGTATTTGAAGAGGCTAAGAGAGATTCGGAATTTATTGTAATCTTTTATGCTGTACTTATTTTCCTTTTTATTTAGTTTCCTTTTTGATGAAATATATCTAGATTTGTTAGTTTACTCAGCTATTTTGTTTGATGTGGCAACAAAAGGCTAAAAATGAATTCCTTGCTGTTTCTGTTAATTGAAGATAAGGCCCGTCATTTTGCTATTGTTTATATGCCATAAGGCAAATTAGAAAAACTTATTGCCCATTTTCTTTGTTTAATCAGCATTTTATTCTGACGAGTAATTTAGTTCGTTGTCTAGCTAAGATTAATTGCTTAAAAATCTAACCTACATGCCCCACCCCATACATCCATACATCTCGATTGTCTATGAAATCCTTTTCAAACTTTTGTGCTTATGACTAAATGTTTGCTATAGAGCCTTGAAAGTTGTATGTCGGTAAGCTACTCATGTCTTTTTATCATGCCATATGGAGTTCAGGATTATTATGTTTCTTGTATTGTTGTAACAGTCTGATCAGATGTCTTCAAAGTTTTGTTGAATTGATGCGATTATATTGACTGCATGGATTGATTTCTACAGTGATTAGTATTTATAGTATTGATCTTAGAAAGAGTGCGTAGATACTCCAAGCACCCTAATAAGCAAGAGCTTACATCTTGACAGATTATTGTTCTTTCATTGCATGCTAATTTCAAAATCATCAGGAACATAGCTCCTAATAATAGCAACACTATTTGAATTAGTACGAACTATGAGTTCTAGCCCATTGGTTTCAAATTGATCACTCGTCTCTGTGATTATAGCACTCCTGTATTGTAAGTATTACACTGTGGTCATTCCAGGCAGTTACAAGTCTATGCTGGCAAAGATCAAAGCCAATTGTGGTAAATGAGAGGAATTGTACTGCTGAAACTGCTCTTCTGGGAGGTACTAGTGAAGATTCTGTTCTTATGCCAGATCCCCTTCCTTCAGTGGCAGTCTCAAGTTCTCATTCTTCGCTTATAACAACCACCAGTGGGTCAAGAGCAACTGCACCCTACTTGTCTATGTCAGAGGAAACTCCACTTAGGAGTCGCATGTTGCCAGGTGGAACTTTATCAAAGCTACAGGCTCCTCGTTCTCACTTTAACTTCAAGGATGATATGGATGTTTTTTCTCCACTTGCTGATGTTCAGCCAATAACGCCTTCTCTCAGCAATCAGTTTGATGACCATGATGAGGCAAAAAAAGATGGTGCAATGAACAAGAAGTCTGCACTCTATCATTCCTCTATTAGGAGTTTTACTGAAGGCAATAATGATCCTCATCCAATCTCAGATTGGATAACCAACTCTTCCTCCAGACAGGTAAAACAATTGATTCTCACCTCTATTTTGTTCCTGCTGAACTATTCTTGTTATCCTTATAGAAGTAGCGGCAAACTAAATTGTTATCCCTCCCCCTTAACCAAGATGACTAATCTACATTTGTTGCCAGGATCATCAGTAACATAGATCTTAACCAGTTGCTCTCTTTCTACCGACTTCGTTCTTTTAGATGTCATGCCAAGTTTGTGTGATACTTTGTCTAGGCTTTCATGGAGTGACCATTTGAGATGTTTGTTTGATATGGTTTTTCCTACATTCCATTGAAAGGGGAGTTCTAACTCGTTAGATAGCACCTGCATGAATTGTTTATTTGTTCTGTACAAGAAATTTGCAGACACTTGACAATAGGGTACAAAGGTAACTTACCTTGTGCTCACATGTACAATAACCCTATTCCATCTTTCGCTTCATGGTTCTGGCATTTATTTTTATACCTGCATATGCAAAAGTTAATGATAAGAAGTTTGTTATGCAGGATGACACTTCTAATTCACAGTTGGGTGCTACCCCTGTTGCGTCTTCGAAGAGTGAATCATCTTTCTCCCCTACTCCTCCTGAGGCATGGGGTGGAAATCTGGTGCTTGATAAATTAGCCCATCGTCGTCAGGCAGCTTCCACGTTATCACGCTTCCTCCCTGCCGTATCATTAACATCTGGATCCACATACGCAGGCTTGCAAGATTCATCCTCATCTACCAGTCATTCCACCAACAACTCTTTGGCAACTCCTGGTTTAAGTTATTTTAACCTGCAAAATGTAACTGATCTCAGGAATGAAAATTCTTCTATTTCTTCCGACTCTTCATCTGCTTACCATCCCAGTTCTGTTTCCACTTTCACGACGACCAAAACTGCAGCAGCAACATCTAGTGTAGAGTTGCCAGGATCAGTTCTATCGAATCTCCCTCGGAAATATTCCACATATGCTGAGAGGATTAGTGCTACGTCCTTTAGTGATGGGACACTTAGTTCACCAAAATCAAAGAAGACAGGAGCAGAAACTAGAGAAGAACTTACAAGCATTCGAATACCCAAGCAAGATGCACCATCTGCAGTAGGGATGGGGAGCCTTTCAGCATTCAGTGTAATTATCAACCACAGACCCATGTGGAATGCCCAGACAATGATGTCTGATCTGTTTGCTTGTGGTATTGACTGTTATATGCATGTTTATTGATTCTACAGGGAGCAACGTCTCTGGCCCTGGGGGACTTGGGTCAATTGACTGATCAACAACAAGGAACATCATCATTTTTACTTCAGTTGGTCCAACGCACACTTGAAGAGTCGTTGGGATCTGTACAAAAGTCAATCCATGAAGACGTGAGGAACCTTCATATAGAGCTGTTAAGGCAATTCCATATGCAGGAGGTACTTGTTTGTGTACTATGTTTTAGTGTTTCCAGGGCAGAACATAGGTTAAATGTCATACGAGATGCCTTTTACCAAGGACACATGCAAAATCTTTTGGTCAAGCAGCAGACTGAATTTTTTATACCTCCTGCATATGCATTCTCACATAGCTTATAGACAGCTCATGCACTTTTTCACGGATGCTATTATATATCGTTTAGGATGTAAATATGAGTCTAATGTGAAATTTTGATGATATATATCTTTCATTACTGCTCCTTCATGTGAAAGCTATCTGGTATTTCTCCATGTGGCTGAGAAAGCAGGTTGCAATATGCGCATCTTTAGGCATGCTGATGCCAGCTTAATTTTTGAGCCCTTTCATGATTCTTTTGTTAGATGTCCTTGCTCATCCACTGTTTTCTTACGACTGTATAGATGGAGATGTCAAGTTTATTGAACCCCGTCCTAGAGAAGCTTGATGAATTGACCAAGGAAGTACAGTCCCTACGCAGAGAAAACCAGCAGCTCCGCCAGTTACTCTAGTATGCAGTGAGCAATTGTTGGTGCAGAATTCTTGTCTTGAGGTGTACGCGCTTTATTTATGAATGTGGCTTTCACTGTATACAGTGAAAAGCTGTGGGATTTTTTGCTCCAGCTGGGATCCATGGGACAAAGAAATATCCTTGTTTCTTTGGTCAGATCTGCGGAAGATTTTTCATTTATGATGTATTTCCCATTGCTGTGAACCAATGAAAAGGCTTTTGGCTTAGTTCTTTGTAACGTTTTTTTTTTGGTATTGTTTTCAGCTTTTGCTGAGCTTGATGGAAAGTAGTCAACCTTGGTGACATTCTTGTAAGTGCTTTAGGCAAATACGATTACTATAGCCATGTCCTTGAGCGTTTACTTGCTCATCAACTTGTATCTAACTGGCTTTTAACAACTCTGTCATAAAACTGAAACATTTTTGTCACGAGCTGCCACAAAAGATAGCTCACTATTTTTATTTTTATTTTATCTGGCAATAATCCTGAATACGAAACTTACATGTCTACATAAACATCCAACCTGGTAAAAACAAATTGGAACACATCACCATATCATTACAAGCTGAGATTCACATTTCACAGCAGGTGCTATTTACAGAGACTAATCAATCTGTCAATAAAACAGTGAGCAAAGCAGTAGGTTCTTATGGCCTGCTTTGAAAAGGAATGAAATCTACGTCCTAATAACACTTCACTCATTTCAAGAATCTATCTTCCAGAAGTTTCACCCAATCAATAGCAGTGGCAAAATAATTACTGTACAAATAAATGGATTCTACACAATAACCATTTAGTCCACACACTTGAGAAGGGCCATTCTCTGGGACCGGAACTGGCTTTGCCTGTTGTTCAGGACATCTATGTAAGTGCGCAGTCTGTAGCGGTCTGTGTTTGTTAGGGAGAATGGGGGGCTAAGGATAAGAGATGGTGCTTCCACCAGGAGAAAATACAGCAAGCATACAGCCTTCGAATACTGAGATGCTGCTCGCTCCAAATTATCCCTCATCTCAGCCACCTGAGTATTTAGAGAAGGGTTCTCGCAGTTAGTAAAACGTTGGTCCATATGAAATCAGAGACAACATCTGCTTTAATACCTCAGTACGAGATGAACCACAGAAAACGAAGAAGGAAAACTCTACACAAAAAATATCAGGAAAGCATTCTAAAATTCAAAACACATTCATAATCAGCATATATAAAAAACACTAACTAAAAAAAAGCAGAGAGGGGATGTGATACTCACCGCACCATCACGGCCCAAAATGAGGGCAGATTGGAATATTATCTCCATTGCATCTGGCATTTCTGCAGTTCCTGCACTGACACAAAGATTGCCTTACTATAGATCTTTATCAACATTTGACCTATAGCAGGATGGAACACTTTCACTACTGAAGATAAAATGTCAATTTTATACCATCAACTAGGCCAATATCCTTGGTGATGTCCTCAGCATGCCCAACTTCAAGGAGAAACTCCCTCTCAATAACAGAGTAAGCTTCCTGTTGTGTGAGAATGCTGCTGATACATTCTGGAGTAACAGGGCCATCCCTCCTGAACCTTTCTTCGGTCCTAAGATGCTGAATTGGGCTATCTTCTCCCACCGAGGCAGCCTGCGCATGGCAGATGTCCAGCGCTTGTCTCCATATTGCAAGAATCACAAGCTGAACAGACAGAGCTTCCAATCGCCTGCCCTTCTCAATCTACCAATGAAGAATGATTTTTTCAGCAGAAAGAACATATTACCTAGACAAACAAATAATGTACAGAAGATATGCTAGACACTGCAAGCATAAGTTTAAAAAGTTCAAGATGATACAAACTAGAGCCAAAAGGATAATGTGAATGCATGCATTGTTAACAAAGAGTACATGAAATAAGGTAAAAGTACTAGGAACGAAGTATGATGTTAAGAATAAGTTTAAAGCTTTGTCAAGCCATTATGTGCTTGTAAAAGTTGAAACTTCCAACAAAAGCTTTGAAATGTAATCTTGTGTGACTTGCATCAAAAACTTGGTCAACAGCTTTCAAGAAGATAATAAACTGGAAGCTCCTCACTTAATAGGATTCAGTTGGAGAAAGTATAAACCAATAAGGCAGAGAGATCATGATTCCATCACATCATTACCTTTTCATTCACCAGCTCAGATATGACAGATGCACATTGCTGAAAAGACTTTATCCTCGTCAAGCAGTGGTTTGATGGCTGCTCCAAAGCATCTCCCAGATCCATCGATCCTTGCGAAGCCCCAGAAACTGGAGAGCTGCGACTTTCCATGCTTCCAACGGCATGAGACATACCCATTCCTCCAACATTTATTGGCATTGGTGCACTTAATGCTCTAAAGTTTGGAGATACGACAGGTGAACTTTCTGATTTGCATGGTCCATTCCATGGTCGTGATCCACTTACCGATGAAGATGACAAGTCCAGTGGTGGTCCAGGCACAAGGACATATTCCTGATCAATAAACTCCAATGAATCTACAATAGCAGAATCTATACATATTTACAAGGAAAAAAATCAGTACGGTTAGGACAAGGGAAAAGCTTAAAACTGACGCAATTGAGCTGAGAACAAGCTTGCCACCTTTAGAAGAAGGCCGAATAGGTTTCTGCTCCATTGTCAACTTCACATCCTCAACATTTTCATCAACTGGCCTAAGCAAACCATGCCTAGAACCACTGGCTTCCAACTTGTATGTAGAGCTATATCTGGAGAGAATATCTGTATTCTTGGAAGGGCTGCAAGCTGGACTTTTATCCTTTCTGTTTTCAACAGCGAACCCATACGTCGACCGTATTGGGGGTTTACTCGTAGCAACACTTGGGCTTCTATCATGCCGAACTGAAATGTCATCCAGAAGGAAAGGCATGCAGTCTTCTTGAGAAGTCTCTCCAGAGGCTTGAGCAGGACTATATTCAACCAATGGAAAACCATCTCTTCCATCAGATGAAGTCCGGCTGCTCACACCAAAATACATTCATATTTCGAAAATGTATATTAAAATGCCAGGGGCATGTTGATGCATGAAAAATTGTACCAAGTTTCTCACCTCAATGATCCATTCGATAAGTTGTGTGAAAGGAATTGGTGGTTGAAAAACTCCTCAAATGTTAGGCGTTCAACTGAAATTTCACAAAGTACACAGTATAAATACGACCATCAATGACAATAGCTTAAACTTAAAAGACAAACTGTATAAAAGAAAACTTCAGCCTCTAACAAACAAAAGATGGCTAATATTTTCGTGCAATCTAGAGGATATATATACGCTAACTATTGGCAAGAACCATCAAAATTTTACAGTTTATTGGAAACTTCTAAGCAAACAGTACTCGTTCTCTACAACTAACCTTTAAAGGGCAACACTCTGATGTCTAGGTGCTTACTATCCCCTCTTACATAATAGTTAATTGGCAGAGCAGAACTAGCTAGAATCTTGCCCAGACCCACTATTCATTCTTGTTACTTCAAATCATCCAATTAGGCCAACTATTTAGCCTGGGTAATTCCTTTTCTTGAACTTCAGATCTATCTACCTGCCTTGTGTTTCTTTCATTATTTTATCATTTAGTCGTCTTACTAGTTGTCAACTGACCAATACTTTTTCGGGAAAAAAAGTGGACAGACAATTTGATCATAACAAAAAGGTGGAGCTTTGTAAAGAAACAAAATATATACTTGCAGCATCTAAATCCTTTTGGACTCTCTTCATAATTTTTCTATACATCCTTTCCAATTCTGTATCATAGGCATCACTCAATTTTGTCTATATAACTTGCATTCCTTCCCCAATCAAAGAACATGTGATACAAAGATGGAAAGCATGTACCTGGATTGCGGCGTAGTAACTTTTGACACAAATCAATGCAGTCATAACTCAAAACAATATCCGGAGGGAAGCGCAGCTCGTTCGATCTTACAATATTTTGCAGCAACTGGGAACAAAAACGTATGAAGATCCTTTGAATCAAAACTAGAAACATGGAATGTCTGCAACAATGAACAACAGTGGAAAAACCAAACCTGCAATTGATTATTTCCAGTAAATGGCGTTTTTCCTGTCACAAGTTGAAATAATATAGCACCCACACTCCAGAGATCTGCCTGTTCTTCCAGGGCAAGGCAAAAAGTAACCATGTTAATATACTAAGATTTGGAAAGTTCTATGCCAAAGTATCTGAACATCACCTTTGCGTCATACTTTTGAAGCTGCATTATCTCAGGAGCCATGTACAGAGGGGAACCACATAGTGTTTCAGCAAGGCCAAGAGGTTGTAGGGACCTGAAAATGGGATAAACCACAGTATGAGGTTTGAAAGAGGAAATTGGATGAAAGTCCCAAAGTTAAAGTGCTCTAAGAAGCCGCCTAGGCAGCCATTGCCCATGGCCACAACAACAAGGGCCTTAGGCAGCTTTCATCGTTGGCTACATCAAGCCTTGCTTCCGTGTCAAGTATTCGTCTAAGTACTCATTACTTTGATCGGTAATCTATACGATGTATTAATGTTTGTGTATAAATTAACGGCATACATGCATATGAGATGTTAGAGGAGACAAGATATGTCCTTTTCTAGGTTGAGGATGCCTTAACCTATAGGCACCTACCTAATGGCCCACATAGCGCCTAATGCTGAGCAGTCCTGGTGATACATTTTACAACCTTGGAAGAAAGATTCAAAAGAGGCGCTAAATCTTTGTAGATAATACTCTAACCTAAGACTGACATAAGCATAACAACACTAGGTACCAGTTGCAACAGCGTGAGCATTTTCAAAGAATTTCAAGTAAGAGCTAAGCCCAGCTGATATTCATGCTTTACTCTTTTGATCTCAAAGCATTTGGGTTCATAGCTGAGAACACCTTTTAAATGGTTCATCGATAACATGTTTTTCTTTACTTTTCATAGTAGATGGGAGATGGTATTGTCGATTTAACATATGGGAGGATTGGCCGCTGCTAGTTGACTAAGTTCTTTCATAGATGCAGTTGCCGGACAAATTTATAGGAGTATTGGCGTTTTGCTCATTGACTAATTTCTGGGGTAGAGTTGATTTGGACATTAGCTATGATTTTGGATGTGTAAAAGGTAGAATGGAGAAAAAAGGAGGATAAAGCACTATGTGATAACAACTCTGTCTGGAACTTTTGGGGAATATTCAAGATAAAAACTAAAAGGAAATATACAATATCCATCCTTCCCTCTAGGGAAGAATATGTATTTTCTCAAATTTCAGGAAAATAATTTTTCCTTGACATATATGTGATTGACACCAATCAGAGAAAAGACATCAATCATGAACAGCATGACAGTCATATCTTCTAAAGCAACAAAGTATTTCCAATTAGCAGTTAATTGTGTGAAATTAAGAAAAGAGCAAACATAGCACACCTTGCAAAGCCAAAGTCTGCAATTTTCAAGACAGCATTCTCATCATTTGTGGAGAGGAGGAGGTTCTGTTGAAGAAAATGATAAACTTCAGGATACGAAGGAAAATAAGACAATTGATCAAAACATCAAATGTCAGAAGTTAGCCATTTAATCATAGTAAAATTACCAAAAGTAGCATTACTAGTGTTAGGTGGCTCCCAGATAACTATAAGGTTAGAGAAACAACAGATTACCCACATGGTGGGATAACCAATCTACAACTACCAGATGGAAATAAATAGGAAAAACAATACAATGTTTTGCAGTCCATCTAAAAATGTGCCAAATATATTATGTAGGAAGTACAGAGGCCATAACACAATGGAGAAAGACTGAAAGAACCTGTGGCTTTAGATCCCGATGGATGAGATTGTTTTCTCGAAGAACCTGCAGACCCGCAGCTGCACAAGTACAATAATTTCACATCAGTAAACATGCATGCTTCGCGACATAAAATCAAGATCAACTTGGCCAAAAGGAATTTTCAGTCTTCTAAGCTCACTGTACCCAGTTGTTGCATGAAATGCTTCGCAGTTGCCTCAGAAGCCTTTCCATGGCGCTGTATATACACAGACAGATCACCACCTCTGCAGTACTCCAGCACGAGATATATCCTTCCACTGGCCTGTCACAATGTGTCAAACATAACTTCCTTTTAAAAAATCCACATAGATCTTGAAATCACCCAAAAGCCTCGTGCATTCAAACGTCTAAAAACATCAAGAAGAACAAAGAAATAAGCCTAAACTTTCCTCGCGACGAACAAGAAGATTCAGGGACCTTGATGATATCATGGAGAGAAATGATGTTGGGGTGGTTGATCCGCTGGAGGATGACGATCTCGGAGAGGAGGCTATCCTGGAGCTTCTTGCTGAGGCGATCCATGACGATCTCCTTCACGGCGACCTCTGTGCCCCGCACGCGGTGGCGCGCGAGCCAGACCACCGAGTAGGACCCCGACCCGACCTGCTGCCCGAACATGTAGTCTCCCACCACCCTCCCACCTCTCATGCCGCTGCTGCTCGTCGTCGGCGACTGCGCGGCCATTGGACGGAACCCTAGAGCCGGACGCAAGAGCCAAGGATCGTCCTAGTTGGATACGAGAAGAGCACGGGAATTTGGAAGGGGGCCCGGGCGGCGGCGTTCAGATTTGGGGGGCCGGTGCACGGCCGGAGTTGGGAAAGGCGCCTGCTTTCCTTTCTGGTTTTGGGTGGCCTGACGACACCACCTGTTCTCAAGAGGAAGTAAAACTTTGGGGAAGGTGTGTCCCTTATCGTTAAGAAGAATATAAAAGCTCTTCGCTCTTTTAGATCGCCAGGTTGAGACTTGTGGAGCACGAGAAAATTGAAGACCAGGACGTGATCGGATTGGGGGAAACGGGGTGACTGTAGCAATCGGGAGGAATGATAATAGCTGAGGTCGGGGGGAATTGAGGACTTTAATTTGTGAGGGGAAACGGCTAGGAGGATCAAGTTAATCTTTAGTTTAGATCAACCAATCAATAGATGTAATGGACCAATCATCGAATTAGTAGAATCATCGAATCGATAGTTTATTACCGATGAGTTGTTTTAATCTATAGATAAAACAATATAAATTAATTTGATGAATCAATCGATAGATGAACCGATTGAAACAATGTGCGATATACATGACCACGTGATCATATACGTAAATTATTTTCCAAAGATAATTTATCAGGACCAATTTGAATTGAAATTAATTTTGAACTTAGATTGATGGTCGAGCTTGATTATTTTGATTCAAATTCTGGTTTGTGTTTGAGCCTATCTCGAACCGAGCTGAATATGAGCTTTGATGAGTGACTCAATAGCAACAATGGAGACTCAGACATGTATGTAGCGTGGTGGGAGTCTTTTGGGATTTTGCTCCTGGATCTGTGTAACTTAACCCAGGCTTTTGGCTCAAATGATATAAAACAAAACGATAACGTAGATGGTTCGGGTTCCAATCAAGCGAGAAATCGGCATGATAGATACAATGAAGTTTGAATTTTTCGTTCAAAATTGATAGGATTCAAGGTTGATTTCGATGATGCAGAAGCTTGAAGAATAAAATCCAGCTCTCTGTTAACCCCATCAGACCAATTTAAATTCCGATCAAAAGATTTAAGCTTAGAATTGAGTAGGGGCCGCGCGGACGCGTACCCCCGCTATCACAAATTATGACGTGCACTCTCCCACTTGGGGAGATGCTAGGCCAGCGCCCCGCCTATGTGCAATGGCGGTCACTGCCCTAGGCCACAGGCCTCATTGATCACCCGTAGACCCCGTCCAGGTAAGTATGGTTCAACGTTGAACAAGCCCCTATTCTTATAGCATCCCCCTCACCACCCCCCTCCAGTCCCACCCGATGTGGGACTAAAAAGGGCGACGGCATCCCAGACTCCGAAAGTACTAATCAATAACCACGTTGTTGTCAGCCATCCGATCACGACGCAACCGCCATGATCTACGCTACGAGCGTGTTTGGTTTACCAACCACGCCTCTCGTCGTGCGCCCATGAACAAAGCTCACTTTTCCCACTCGCAACAATGGAGGTCTCGACAACGCACCACCCATGGTGAATAAAATATGGCAAACCCAGACGAGAAAGAAAGCATCACGCGCGGCGGCAATAGATAATGCTTTAGAAAGATGGAGAAAAAAGAAGTGTTTTTAAGCGTGGAAACGTCGCCCGAAGTCGCCATCGAGCTTGTGTTCAAAGCACGCCTGCCAACTAGCTTTCCCCCGACTCCACCTCTGTCTCTCCCCAATCCCTTCTTTTTTAGCGTCTCTTCTGAGGCACCGACGAGTCGCTTTGAAATGGGTCCTGATTGGATCGGTCCGATCTCCTGACGTTGCCCAAGTTTGGTTCTTTGGAATTGGGAAAAGAGAGGAGTTTTGGAAGGGATTTGGGGGAGATGGATTCCCTCAAGAACAACGGGAGGAGTTGGCTATTGGATCACCCGGGAATCGGGGAGGACGAAGGTTCCGCCGCTGATTTCATCTGGGCTTCTCAGATCGTCGAGGATCAGCCGGATGCCAGGTAAATCTAGCCGTGTAAACTCTGTTTGAGCTTCTTTATAGATGATTGTTGCTAGTTGATTGCCTAGAAGACCCCGTGTTCTTGGATTTATGTTCTTTTGCCACCACTTTTGCTAATAATTTTACAATCCTCATTCTGCCATATATCTTTGGGGTTACGAAAATTGGGGAGGTCTCTCAGTTTATTGGTAATCTAGAGATTCTTCTTTGTTTGGCTGCGGTTTTGCTAATTACTAGAATTCATTTCATCTAATATGTGCAGTATGGTCCTTGCGTTTGATGATCCATGCAAGGAGGATAAATTCTTGGCTAATTCATGCGGAAGGAAGAGGTACGTAGCCCTTAATTTATGTGGTTATGATCTATGTATAGTGGTACTATGTTGGATAGATAAAAGGGTGAAGGAGAATTTATTTAAGTTGATTGAAAAAATTTGCTTAGTGCTTCCTTCCTGATAATTTTCATTTTGTTATTCCTTTCTTCTTCACTAAAACTACGCATTTTCCTTAATTGGATTCACATATGTTTGTTCAAGTTCTATTGGCCTAAAGCCATTTCATTATATGGCACTGTACTTAATGTCACACTTATTAGTGTGATGAATGCAATCTTTTCTGATTTCAACTTATCCAAGAACTGATTCTGTTTGCTATATAGAATCCATCTCTATGAATGATACCTTAGATATGGCTGTTCTTTTTTCTTTTTCTTCTTTATGAATGTCAACTTTGTTAAGTCCTGCATTGGGGCATACCGGAACTAGGAGCGTACATTCTAAGCTGTAGCATACCATCAGTACCTTTCATGATGCTTTAAAAAAAATTATTGATGATGACTCATGGGGCATTGTGCTTTAAGATTTGATGTTGTGGTGAATTTAGGGTGCGTTTGGCAAACCTGAATCTGATGAATTAGCTGAATGAGGAATATGTGGAATTAGCTGAATGGGGAATGAGCTGAATCTGGTGATTCTGTGAATTTTGGTTCTGTTGTTTGGTTGGTCTATATGGGATGAGTTGAATCTGGTGATTCTGGTGTTTGGCTTGTCTATTATGGATGAGCTGAATCTGCTAATTTTGTGGATTCTGGTGTTTGCTTCATAAATCTCTGAATTGGAACCAAGTGAATTTTGACGGCATGTTAATAATAAAACTTTAAATTTTCTTCAAATTAAGACATGTTTTTCATTATAATAATAACAATATCCATGAGATATGATTGATCGAAATTATTGAAAATTTAGGTCAAATTAATTCTTTGAATGCATCTAATCATGTAAAATGATTGATCGAAATTATTAAAAATTCAGGTATAATTTAAGTTATAATATATTAAATAATTTTATAAATTAAATTACATCAAATATTTACTTTCAAAAATACTCAATATTGGTCTCATAACGAAGATATCGATGATATCTTTCCAATGAGACTAATTTCATAAATTTTCAACATGTATATTTAAAGTTATGATAAATATAGTTATTTTAAATATCAAGGGGATAAAATGGTCATTAAAGGAAATCTCAAATTCGGATCCGCGGATGCACAGCGGCGGCATCGGCGGCATCCGTGGAATGGCGTCCGCTCGAATCGAACGGACGCCGCGATTCCAAATTTTCGGAATCCGACCACGTCGGATTCCGCCAATTTCAAATAACAAAAGTGAGCCAAACATGAGGATGGGCGGAATGAGGAATTCGCTCATTCCTCATTCCATCTAATCCACCTCATACCCTGCTATCCAAACACACCCTTAATGAACATGAGTAAAACCAGTACCTTCCTCAAATAAATACTAACAGAGATCTAGTGGATCTTGACAATTTGCCTTCATGTTGTTGTGTGTCTTCTGCGTAATGTTTCACAGGACCCGGGTGGAGTCATGTGCTGCCCCAGGGACGAAAGCTTGTCGTGAAAAACTGCGAAGGGACAGGCTTAACGATAGGCATGTACTATGGTCATGTGGCCCTCATTTTAAGCTCACATTACTAATGTTATGCTTGGATTTGGTTCCTGACCCTTGATGTTTTTTTATCAGATTTACAGAGTTATGCTCGATACTAGATCCAGGGAAGCCACCTAGGGCAGACAAAATAGCTATTTTGAGTGATGCGACTAGGCTGTTGAACCAGTTACGTCTTGAAACTGAGAAGCTTAAAGAATCGAAGGGAGAACTTCAAATGACCATTAAAAATCTTAAGGTGAGTTCTTTTATCATCGCACGTCCTACTAGTCTCTGCATTTATTAGGCTAGCTAATCCTGGCAATAACTAGTGAACCACCACCTAATATGATAGGCAGGAAAGCCTCTCAAGGCCTCTAACTTTATCCTCGTGAGTTTGTGATTGTTGTAAATGTGTGAGCCGTTAAATGTCGTCAAAACCTTTTAAAGTGAAATGGCTACCATCAGTACTAGTTTATAGTGTGTATGGTACTGTGAAAAATGTCTCTAAGGCCTCAGCTTTCCTGTGCTTGCAGGCTGAGAAGATGGAACTGAGGGATGAGAAAGTGAGACTTAAAGCCGAGAAGGAGCGTATGGAGCAGCTGCTCATAGGCATAAGCATCACACCACCTCTCATCCAACACCCGGCTGCGTCTGCATTTACTACTACTTGCAACAAACCAATTCCATATCCAAGCTATACGCCGATGGGTATGTGGCAATGGATACCTCCAGCTTCTCTGGATACTTCTCAGGATCATAAGCTAAGGTCTCCAGTCGCATAGGTAGTGGTTGCGTGATCATTGTTGATCAAGTCACCTACAATACAACGTTGCCACTATGACACCTGTACCAGCGTTTATTTATTTTCAAAAGTATCCAAGGCTCAATTAAGCTTTTCAATTGGTGATTACAAAAGCTAATCTTTTTTCTTTCCACCGTAAGATCCATGTAGTGCATTGATTTATATCAGATAATACTTACATGATCCTGTTTTTTTTTCTTCTTCTTCGGTGTGTGTGTGTGTGTTTCTCTAAATGTTGATTTGTTTCTTCGATAGAGCCAGCCCTTGTCATTCACCAAGCCCGGCTTAACATCAATCATCATTGTGGACGTCTTATATTATTTACGAACTTCTCAGACGAACTATTAATCCGGTCAAGTGCGAGAGGTCGATGCAGATATAACATGGAGCTAGACATCAGCCAAACTCTACCCAACAACTGCATCATGGTCTACAATATGCCCTTTATAAAACCATCAACATCCATGTAAACTATGATGGTCACTTCCTCTTAGGTAGAAAAATGTGAGAATTCTTTATTCTAAAAACCGAAGTGAAATGCAATACCAAGCATATAAACTACAACAGACTATAAATTACTTTATGGAACGTCTTGGAAATATTAGTACAAAATAACATCTGACACATCTGATAATCATCACTAATTTATGCAGTCAATAAAGGTCTTCCATCTAACCAGAAAATAAATAATCTTCCATCAACCTAATTCTCAGAAATCATGCCCCAAGGAGTCAAATAGCTGAATTGTGAAACTGCTGATCCAAGGATAAAGGCATAGAAGATAACACCAGTATTTTAGTAGCCAAAAATGCAGGCCATTGGAGAATTTGAGGTCCCAGCCCCTCCAAGTGTGATTTCTCTACTCGATTGGTTAACAGAATGCCTACATCCGTACATCATCTGCAGACATTATCAGAATAAATTAAGATTTGATGCGTTTTGATATCAAAAGGTCAATATGACAGAAAGGAATATGCTAGAGATTCGCATGCATCTAGCTCTAAAGAACAGTGTTATACACATAACTACCCACACTTATCCTATTATAAAACCGAACTGTGCCTATAAGCCCCCATGAGCCTCTGGATCACACATCAGACAGCCCCCACTTATTCATACACTTTCTCGGCCTGGCACAAATCACATCATGGTTGTTTTGTCGTCCACAGCCACAAGGTATGAAATCCCGCTGGAGATTATGTGTTGAAGTCCCAATACACATAAATGTAAGAGTAACAAGCATTCCTCAGATGGAAAAAAGATGATATCACAACCTTACCACACTAGAAGACTCTTGTGGGTGTACACCACCCCTTTATCACCAGCAACTACTTGCCCGCTTCCTCTTAAAATCCTGCAGATGAGAATCATGACAGCAGTCAGACAGGAAAGCATGGTTTAGCTCTCCCAGGAAAGCATGGTTTAGCTCTCCAGCACATCTCTGAAATCCGAACACGAAGTTATGATGAAAAAGTGCATTCAAGAAAATCCTTCTGTATCAAAAAGTAGGCATCACCATAATCAGGTAGCTCCTAAAAGCTGACTAGCCTGGAAAATTACAAACATAAGATAAAAGATGGGGAACACATGGAAAACGCATGTAAAATTGATCTCAAGCTTCTGGCACCGTGTGACTCCAGAAAGTTTAATAGGGTGGTTAAACAATTTCTAAAGTGACTAATCTCTATTATGTGGCTAGAGAAACATAATTTTCAGACCAAATGCAACAACAAAACGTTGGAGTATTATCTAGATTAAAACTTCCTAAATCTGGGAGACGTCAAGATAAACGAGCCACAACTGCATGGCTCTGTGGAGCAACTCTTAAATGGATTAGTGACTCATGAGCTCCCCTTTACCTTAATAAAGATTTCTCAAACTTGGACCAGTTATGACTCATGATCTACGCCAGAACTTTTTATCTTTATGTAGGATATACTTTTTGTTCGTGGATGGCATGCTTCACTCATAGTCTTCGTTGATGGTTACTCCAATAATAGAATGTGTCAAAACATTACAACTGTGGTAGTGTGATAAATAATTAGGTTCCACATCAACTAAAAACATTAAATAGTTGTTCCCCCCCCTTGTTGTCAAGTGCTTGTGTTTAGGAAAGAATGGTATTGAAGTCAAATTAAGTAAATTCTCAATACATCTGATGATGTAGATCTAGCACAAACAGCAGGCAACAAGTAGGTGTGCCTATAAAACATACCATTTTGATGTCAGCAGTCCTTCAACACCGACAGGACCTCGTGCATGAATCCTGCCTGTACTTATTCCAACCTTCAAATACAACAAAGAAATGCACTTTAAGACCGAGAAAATCCGCAAATGACCAACACACTTCAAAAAAACTATCAAAACAGAATATACCTCTGCACCAAGTCCAAATCGAGCTCCATCACAAAAACGGGTGCTTGCATTGTGAAATACAGCAGCACTGTCAGGTAAACATAAACCAGCATATGTAAGTGAATATAAACTCAGTACAACAAAAATTTGGTGAACGTGATACAGATAAACCACATGAACACAATCATGAAAAGATCACCACATTACATTTAATATGTCCTATGAGGTGATCACTACCAAACTAATTATTAATTCAATCATATAGAAGTTGATACATGCCTCACCCCTCTCTATACTAAATCTGGTTAGTCGGTGTCATATGCTATATATATATGTGTGTGTGTGTATGCATATGAAAAAATTCCTGCACTTAATCTGCAAAGCAATCCTATTCAATGGTCATGTTTCTACCAATCTCTCTATTCGCTTGTTTATAGAACCCAGACAACTAGAACCAATTTTGTTGCTTTCACGCTATTGAGGAAAGCTAAATAATAATACTATGCGAGACCACAAGAAATAACTAAAGCTTGTAACTAAATTGGGTAGTCCTGACATGAAATAGTATCTAAATAGAGACATTGCCAAGAAAAATTATGTTCTCTATTATGCAGTGTGTGCTTGATACGAGGACGCAAACAAAAAATGTAGCAGGCGTACTCGTAGCCTTGCATTCCTGGATGTTGACCTGGTTGAATGAGCGGAAGAGAGGCCAGACTTGCAGTGTTGGCCTATGATGGCACGAAAACAGGATCAGAGAGCTTCCAGTTGTCGATCACTATTCACTATATGACGGCTGCGGCGAAGATGATGAAAACTGCCTAGGGTTTTGTCTTAGGCAGCAAGAGGATGGCAGTCCGGAATAGGAAGAACGGCCGGAGGTATTGGCTGGCATTTGGACGGAGGTAATGGGGATAGGCAAAGCCGACGGAAGAGGGAGATGGTGCGCCAGCGGCGATGGCATGGGACGGTGAGGTCGTGGGGTAAACTGAAGTCCTAATCAAAGTATTATTCCTAAAATATGGTAAATATGAAAGCAAGTAAACTAGAACTCAACTCACTCCTAAACCAGGAAAGCATGTAAACTGAAGAATTAGAGATGGACTAGGACCGGCAGCCATCATGACCACAGTCTACTAGGCTCGGACCTAGTCGGTCGGATCTGACTTGACTCAACTAGGTTTAGCCCACTCTTGGTGGGCCTTCAAGGGGAATGGAGTGGGCCCAATCAGGTGGGCCGGATTCGCTCATAACAAAAGTAGATTTGAAACATGCAAACTATCAACATAACTTCACTGATCCTTGAGGGCTTCTAGGGATGTCATGGGTGGCCCTCTCACGAGACCATCAAGGGGGTTCATTTTGGGGTATAGGACTCTAGACATTCTGGAAGTAGTGTTGTAGATGGCTTTCCCATGATCTGATGAAGAAGCAATTGCTTCTACCACAATCCACAGAGGCAAAAAACTTCGAAGTAGTTTATATGACTTTTAATATCAAGCAATCAATCACCAAGATATGTTTGCGATGCAAATATTTTAATTCTCCTACGTGCCACATTTTCTGCATTTGTATATGCTAGAGCAAAGAACTATAATGCACAAGTGCTTGACATCCCACCATGGACAGTGTCGTAACCTTAAGGGACATTGGCTTACCTGTCAACATGGTGAAGGAAGGTTTCTGCTACTTCAGGATCATTGCTGACTATACAATCAGTATGTGCACTAATAAAACACAAGAAACCCATAGTTAGTTGGACTTATTCTGATAATAGCATCATGCCTAAAAACCAACTATTGTGCTGTGCAACATGTATGACAGTGCAAACTGTGTTCAAGGAAACCCCTCTTAGGTATAATCAAAACGAAAGAAAAGAGTGCACCTCCCATGACGATGAATATGGTCAATTGCTGCACGTACGTTATCAACAACTTCAACTGTACAAGCCATTGAATTATACTCATGATGAAACGAATGTGCTGCTGGTATATCCAATTCAGCACTTGCTAGAGGTCCACCATAAAGAACAACTCCTGAAAGAGAGTGCAATAATTGGTTTCAAAAAGAATACTCAGCTCATGATTTAAAATAAACAAAAAAAAGTATCTACAAGTTGACCAAATCAGCTATCAACATGCATTAAGAATGTAGAAATTTACAATTTACATAATCTGCTCGGTTCTCATATCTACAGTGTACTTCACAGAAGGCTGTCTTGATCATCAAGCTAGCACAACCACCTCCCTCTTAAGGCCAAACTTGCACAATTGTGGCACTATCGTAGTTACTGAACCCATACTAGGCAAGCTTCTAACAAGCAAATGCGAATAACCTTGGTTTCACACTGCTTATAGACAATTACTGAGTCCAGGTATATGCAATAGGTCCTGGCAGAACCCAAATTTTGCTCTATGTAGAGGGGAACATTTTTTAGAACAGTCTATTAAGAAAGCTGTGATATGAGACCTATGCCATCACAAGACTCAAAATAGTATAATACTCCCTGCAAATTAGTGGTCTCGCAAATGCAAGAGAACAAAAATCAGAACGAACAGGTAGAAGCATCACTCAGAAATAGAATCTCAATAGTTCATAGCAATGAGCTGCATATCTATTCCCAAAGGAAGGAATCTAGACAGATTCACATATAAGGTCACGAGCCATATCCATACCTTCACTTTTTAGATCTTGTATAAGATCATTAAGCCTTCCTGATTTGGTCAATTCTTTATGTACAAGGAGAGTTTCCTGCAAACAGAGAGGGAACTTCAACTAGGCTAGGTGAAAGTGTACGAGTTAATAACTGGAACTCATGTGTCAGGACAACCATAAAACCTCCTCTAGTGTAAGGGCTGTACATATAGCTCTATTAAGCAATCAATCAGCAGCAAGAAATAACAGAACCAGCATATACCATAGCATTACAAGCTGCAGGATAATCTATCTTTGCATCCAATATGACGCGCTTCGCCATATCCACATCTGCTGATTTATCAATATAAACATGGCAAATTCCATCTGGACAGCAAAAACTGGGAATTAAATTCTTCCAACTTCAGTTACCTTGTAAGTGCAATGCAACAGGACTTACATTTGGACTAACACAAAGAAAAAGGGCAGCAAGAACAGTTTAGTTTACCAGCATGGCCAAGCACAGGAATCTTGGTTGACTCCTTGATTTGTGATACAAGTTTATCGCTGCCTCTTGGAATTACAAGATCAATCACATCATCAAGCTGGAAAAAGTGTCAATTTGACCAATTAGGATCAGAAAGCTTATAATAGACAGCTTTTTCCTTCCTTCGACATGAAAGCACCTTTAGTAGATCTGAAATCTCATCTCGCGAGGTAACAAGACCAATTAGTTTTTTACCAACAGTATCTGGAATGGCTTCAGTGATGACCTAAGTTTCCAGATAAACAAAACGTGAATCAGTTGACAAAATTGCAGCAGAAGAAACAAAAAATATGAAATATATTTGCTAAGGAAGGATGACTTGATTTGATAACTAACCTTATGCAGTACAGCATTAGATCTCATGGCTTCCTTACCACCTTTCAAAAGAAGACCATTCCCACTCCGAACTGCTAAAGATGTAATCTATGCGATTAGACCAAGGAGAAGAGGACATAATCAATAACAGGCAACAGATGGATGAAAGGAAATGAATTAAGAACATTTACCGTCTAATAAAACATACACTCAAAAAGATGCTGAAACCAAAATTATTAAGGATGGGAGATCTTCGAAATATGCAAAACTAAATTATGTTACACTGCTATTTCTCTTTCAAAACTCAGCTCTGTCTTCAGTTTTGTATGTAACCTATTAGAGTCTCAGGTTGTAGTTAACGCGTTCTTATTCTGGACTTATTATCAATTGCTTTTCTTTGCTTTTTCAGGAAAAATGCAACATTTACCTGATATCAATCTATTGTTGTTCTTTCAATGAAGGCTTAGAACAGCTCATCTACCGTCATGCCTCTTCCAGCGATTGACATTCTTGCAAGGGTAAAACCTCATAGTTTCACAATGACCTCTAATTCAATTCATTACCTTAGAATAATAACTCTATAAGATAGCTTTTCCTCATAGATGTATCCTGTAGGGAAAAAAAATCATATCTATGCCCCAAATTATAGCATCATTCTCTAAGAAACTTTGGCCAGCATCCCTCCCACATTTTTTATCTGTCTTCACTGCAGAGTCCTTTATATTTCAAATAATTCACAAATTCCTTGACTATTCTTAGAAATGGCAGTTCCTAGTAGTTCAAGCATTTTTAAACTCTAAACAGGCTTTTTCTAATTCTACCCTCTTTTGATATTTAGAATGCGGTATTGACCTGCATTTTATTTGATATTGCTTACCATGGAAGCTCTAACTTCTTAAACTGTAAAAATGCACCTACTCTATGAATAGAGGCACCTTCACTTTAGCCGAGTAAAATGCCACTGTACAATTTCCAAGGATTGATATTTCACTCAAAGCTTAATGAAGAGCGCAAGTCACTATTTCAGAATGATTTTTTTATTATTAACAAAGAAAAAAACTGAATCTAAAACACATTCGTATGTGCTCAACCTTCTAGAAGCACTTCCAATACATTTCACGAATTTAAATCACTTCTGCAGAAAATCCAGCAGTATTAACTTATCAAGGTAGAAAGTTCATATATGGAGGAAAGATGCTCATGGGGAGATATGACAAAGCAATTGATTCACCTGAACTAAGGCATCAGGTCGTGATTCAAACACAATCAATAGAACACCCAAGGGACATGACAACTTTTCCAAGATAAGCCCATCTGCCAGCTGAATAACCAACCCAAAAATTATTAGAGAAAAGGAAGGAAACAAGTTTTACAATAATAAAATGCCTCAATTTGCACCTCTTGAATATGAAATCATCCTGCACAATAAGTTGATATTTAAGTAACATATCAAAGTTTATGTCGCAACCCCAAGAACATACCTCTGTCTTTTGCAAAACACAACCGATTGGTTCTTTCATGTTTGCAAGTACACGAATAGAGTTCGAAAGACTTGATATCTGTGAAAAATGAAACAAGAAGTTGAATCCGAATTGTTAGCTTGAGGAAAAGAAAATTCAGGACAGAATAATATAGTACATAGCATACCCAAATAAAGCATCAAAGGAGCACAAAATATGTAAATTGACACACAAATATGGTTAACCTCTGGGAGCCTAAAAATTTAATGAAAATATATATGAATCTCATATCTTGCCTTCCCTGGCTTCAGAGTTAATCGAGATATTAATGATTTTTCATATCCAGCCTTCTGTGCAGCAATCAAGTCGGCCTCGTTTTCCATTTTGATCAACTCTTCATTAGCCTCCAATGCATCAGCAATGTTCAGCAATATCTTTCTACGATCCTCTGACGATAAGATCTTTTAGGAAAAAAAGGCACAAAAACAATCAGTCCAATTAGACCAATAGCATCCAAAAAAGTAAACAAGAGGAGACTAAGAAATAGAACATATTGGAGAATCAACATGCAAAAGAAAACAATATTTCAATGTATGGAAAGTTGGAAATATAAGTCCCATGCTAAAGACAAAAGAGTAGTACAGGTCGAGTGCTGTTATACCTGAAGCCGCCTAGAACACTCCCTTGCTGAAACTGCCATCTCACGTGCACCAACTTCTTTTCCTGAAGCCCATAAATGTGCATTCTGATGAAACAGGGTACCTACTTTTTCTCCTTGCAGCACTTTTATGATGCTATTAGTGGCAAAACCACTGCAGAAATCATATAAATAAATTAGATTTTAAAGAAAGAGCCTTCCATTAAGGACTTCAGCAAGTGGCCTGCTGACAAAAGGAAAAGTTGGCTTCTGACAGTTGTCATAATGCCATTTATACAATAAAACTTCACTAATTACGCTAAGAAATTTTGTACTCTATTGAATTGCTATCATCTTATGCTGACTAGTCAACTAGGCAGGGCTGATCCTAAGCATACTTTGCCAACAGGAATTCAAGTGACATCTATACAAGAACCAAAGGGCTCATGATTCTTCCTTGACCTTGGGACTCTTATGACTTAACTTGATTGAAAAAAAACACCTTTTTCAGACCAGAAGTAGCATTGCTATGTAAATTTAGATACAGTATTCAGAATATGCCCTTACATAACCAATTTTTTGCTACACTAGGGCATTGCCAGGTATGCAACAGCTTGTCTAAACGTCTTAATGTAATAACTCTGAGATGAGTTTCAGTTTCAAGTATGAAACTCTAAAAGCTGCTTCATTTAACCAACTTCCCTAATGCACTGGCATTAGTTGTCTCAATTCCACATGTATCCACATTTAAATGCTAGTATCTATAGACATGTGGGTGTTCAAGAATACAACATATATGCCTAAAAGTCCAACAGAGAAATTAGATTAAACCAATGTAACCCATCATTTTAGTTCCAACGCCACAATAACCATGTTAGACAGAAGGAGATACGGCTATCCAGTGGCTATCCAGTTACATCCGCATGATGGACGCTCATCAAAACAACATATGCACCTACAAATATGAATCAAACAAAAATTATATCTGAATCGCCATAGCAGTATTTGGCAATTATTGTTGCAACCAAGAACCACTCCCAATAATCTAGGGTCATGCATCTCATTGCTCATAATGTGGTTCTAAAAATACTAGCAGCTCCTAGTTTCTACGACATCAAACACCATAAATTCCTCCTTCCACCTCTCATGATGTTATTAAAGGTCATCAACTATTTTTCACCTCCCGAGACAGAGTGCTCTTTCTGTGGTACAGAGCTTCACTTTGTCCCACAAATCCGTTGTCATTGAAATTACAGTTCATATCTCATAATGTATGGCACCCACAAAAACACGGTGTCATTAGGTCTGCATGTAGTGCTACAGTTGCACTAACATCAGAATCTAACTGTTCAATCTTTAGACATGAGAACTGACGGTTGGTGTTTGTAATGGTCCCTGTCTGCTGTTTACAGATGATGTCATAACCCCAGACCGTGTTAGCAATAATGATAAGCAAAAAAAGAGTATGCATATAAGCACATGAAATCAAAAGGAATACACGCCTTCTTTTAACATGATAGATGCTTCGAGTTTTGCTATTCTGTAGATTACCAATGCTGCATAGATGCTCACGGCCGAGCGGGAAAAAGTATACAACTTTACCATCTCCAAAGAAAACAGGTAAAATCGCTCATAAGTTTGCAAAGGCACATGGTAATACTTATATGCTGCTAACCTTTTGCACTTGCAAGTTCAATTGACAAGATCAATAATAGTGAGTACCTGGTAATAACAACAGGGGTGCCTGCATAAGCAGCATAAACTGCAGCCTTTACTTTGGCAGTCATGCCACCTCGTCCCACCCTAGACTTGTCTCCAAAAGTTATCTCCCTGTGATGCTTTTCCTTTATGTATGTATGTATGATCTTTGAGTGTGGTTCACCAGGAGGACCACTATATAGACCCTCCACATCACTAAGCAAAACAAGCAGGTCAGCCTTCAACTCCAAAGCCAACAGGGCTGCTAAGCTGTCATTATCCCAAAAGATACCAGAAGAGTCCTGCAATCATGCTGACTATCAGTAAAACAAGCAGTGTCATAAGCAAATAATCAAGATAACAGAGGGCGAGTATATATTAACTAAATTCTACAACCTGCAAAAAAATGACTCGTTTTTCAAAACAAAACAAAGATTATCCTAAAACAAGAGATGTTACAGGTTTATGTATGTCTCCATTTGAAGCAGAATGTCCTATAAACCACTCTTCTTGTTTTATTGTTGAGGCCTGCATTGATTATTATAAAAAATGAGAACCTGACAAGCAACGACAAAAACTCTTATGAACATTCTTTAGCGTGTATCAACAAAGTAACACATCAACAATCAAGTGGCTTCCAGCAAGACATCTCCATAACCTGTTACCAATGAGTATATATTATTCTACATTCCTTTGGACCAAGCAACACCTACTAGTCATACACCAACCCAAAATGGGTGTAGGCAACTTTTATAAGTTTCACCTCCATGGCTTTCATACAAAACAGATGTCAGATCAATTAATATTTCCTTGACATTTAGTCAGATATAAGACATGAAAGGTACCCTGATCAATAAGAATGATGCTACAAGCTTGTTATTGGCATGGGACAATACCTGATATGGAGCTCTCCTAGTGCTGATTGCATCATTTTCATTGAAAACAGGAACAACTCTAAGAGCCAACAATGAATTCACAGTTTCAGAAAGTTGCATCCTGAAATCTGAATCTTTAAAGTCTCTATCGGTCACAAGAAGTTGAGCTGATGTGACGTCCAGCTGCAGCAGAGATTGAAGTTGCAGAAGACATGAATGCCCAGAAAACAATCAATGGAATAATAATCACAAATAGAATACTGGACGCAGGGAAAATATACGATAACGAGTGTAAGTCTAGGTATGTCAAGTTATGAGTTCCTTAGCAAACAAAAAAAATTAGATAACAATAATTCACCTGACTAAATAAGTCATCATATAAAGCCATTAGACCACTCTGTCCGACAGCTGCACAGGCCTTCCCATCCAGTTCTATTTGTGGTTTTTGCAGGTCAGCAAAGCTGCAATGAAAAATCAGTAATGCTGTGCATATAAAAGAACAAATCTGGATATTTATCAAGTCTCTTGTTAAACAGTTTGGATATTTTCTCTTATTGTGATTGCTTTATTATTGTTCAGTAGTCCTTTCCATCTTAAATCTGCAGCTATCGGATTCGATATTCCTCCTTCATTTAATGCATTCGTCCGCTTTACAACACTTTGGTCATACCATTGGTCAACCTTATGCTCCATGTTCTTGGTTTCTTCCTAAATCTTCTTTCTCATGGTCTATGATGGTATATGATGAGAAGAGTTGGCCTGGATTGTGGTCATGTCTAATGTGCAAAGTGCCAGCTTTATCTTACCTAGCAGATGAAACCATAATTTTAAAGATGCACAACTATGCCTAAATGAGAAAAGTTTTTAAACCTGCTGTTCACCAATCTTCGGTATCTAAGCCTCTGCTGGCCAACAGCAACCGCACCAGAAGTAACCAAAATCACCTCAAAACCCTGAGAGTTTAGCTCTTTAACCTGAAAAAACTCCATTGCAATAGGAGAGACGATTAGAGAGAGAGAGAGAGAGAGAGAGAGAGATGGATCACAATGGCAACGTCTAAGAAGAACAGGAAAAATATGAGAGCTGACTTGAGTTATACCTGTTCACAAAGAGCTCCTAGTCTTCCCAATGCCAGCCTCCCATCCTCCTCGTTAGTGACAACAGCAGTCCCCACCTTCACGACGACAGTAGCAAATTAAATCGACCAATTCATTCATCCAAATCATATTACCACAAGTTCTTGAAAGCAAATCGGAGAAGAGTTGGCTATAAAGAACAAGAACCTGCCCAAACCAACTTTATCCAAGACGTGACTTAGAAACCCATCCAAACAGAGCAGACTACCAATGCTACTGCAAAATCACGTCTACACAGGATTCCGCCAAAAAAATTTGCGTCAAATGGGATTACAGACGATATTTCCAGATATGCGAAGGAAAGAAAGAGAGAGATGCCAAGAACAAGCACTCTAAATTTCCACTTGACGTTCGAGTCGTAAATGCGTCAATAATTTCAAATCACGCAACTCATACCTCCACCGCACAACATAGAGAGGGAAAAAAACAAGGAAAGACAAAAAAAAAAAAAAAAAAACAAGAAGATCTCTTGATCTTGAAGGTAACAACATGATAAACCGAACAAGATCAAGACTTTCCGTTTCCAATATCCAGATAGGGATTCTCTAAACCAGCAGAGGCAAAGGAAATCGAGGTATAGAGAGGTCTAGAAATGGCGTTAAAGAGATGGGGAATGGGGAAAAAGAGACGGACCTTGATGATAACACGCTTCACGTCCTTGACGAAGGCTCGAGTCTGGTCCATATCGCCCTACCTGGGGCTGGGAGCGAGCTCTCCTTCTCCGTTCGCCGCGGGAGTCTTGCTTCGCTTTGCTTTCTCTCGCCCACGGGCGCTCCTATTAATATATATAGTGTGCAGCGGCGAGAGCCAGTGGATGCGCCCGTTACAGTTGGAGCCTGATGCGTGTGGGTTACGCAACAACATCGAGCCAAATTATTTGGGCCAAGTGGATTAGACGCGGAAAAACAACCCCGTCCATGGGTGTAACGTGTGCGGCATAACGCAGGAATAGACATCGGTGGAGGATTGCCACAAAAAGGAACCATGTTACGTATTGAAAACCTCATATGTCCAGCGATGCTATCAGCATATACATTATTTTCTCTAGGAATAAAAACAATAAGAAGGCATGAAAATGGCCCACATCCCACAATATATCTTGTAAAATATTAGTGTAACTTTCGTTCGGTGGAATCCTATTGTTGATCATGTCGACTGCAAAACGGCATCGCTTTCAATTAGCAGAGATTGTATGCTGATGTTTTCAATTAGGAGAGATTATATGCCCTTCCTCTGACTTTCTCTCATGACAAACAGAATGGCGTGCAGCTCAGCATGCAAAACAATTTCCGCAAATGAGATGCTTGTGTTCGCCTGCGAAATTGATTAGCTTTCGGTGAACAATAAAATCGTGATGCATCAGGGACGTGCGTTCTCCAACCTCATTGAAAGCGGATGAGGGTGGTAAGGTCGTGAAAAGAAACGGGACAAAAGTAAGTTAATTGCAATGGAACAAAGACAAAAGATTTGCTCTGATGATACTGAAAATCCGCTCCATCGAAATGATTATATATTACTAATTGTAAAAATAGCACCGTTGATGGTTTCGACGAAATAACTTACTAGCATGTGAGTATGAAAAAGTTTCAAGAACACGAGATGGACCTGCAATACAAGGGTGCAGGACGGACCTGTGAAAAAAAGGTGCATGACGGATATGTGAAAAACCTAAATCTAAGATACAAACAGCGTGATAAAAAAACATATACTCTAGTTTTTGGCTATCGTTTTAGTTTTTGGTGTTTGACGTTGGTACGCTTCAAACACCAACGTCAAACACCATGAGTTCCTAACTTCAATCATTTCCCTTCGCGTTATTATGCCACCAGGCACAAGTCTACTCGATCTTGGGTACGTGACTGATGCGTTACGTGGTCTACTTGTAGTGAAACGTACTGTTCAGCTTGCGGACATGATATCTGAGAGTTGATGTTCACGGAGGAAAACCGGACAACAATATTCACATCAATAATAAACCAACGACCTTGCTATTGGGCAGGATCATGACCTGCTCGGTTGACTGCACGGAGTCACGGGTTCTGATCCACGTGTATGGTGGCTTCCCTGGTTTTCTGGAAAATGCTGCATTAATTATGCCCAAGTGCTGGTTTGGGCTGGCCCAACCCCAAATTCTTTGGACAAGTACAGCCCAATTGTTGACCGTGGAAATTGGGCTGGTTTGTAATCATGAGACCGGGTTGACTGAGGGGGCGTTTGGCCCGTCCTGATCCGCGGGATAACGCCAAACGACCGGATCCGTGGGATCTGGAATTCGCGCATCCGCCCCGTGTCCACCAAACGACTTCTGAAGCTTTTAGCGGGTCGGGCCTTGAGCTCCTTCGGTATTTGGTACAGGCCTGTTGGGCTGGTGGAGGCCCAACGCTGCTTGAGGCTTTTAGGTGGGCCTAGATATATAGGCCTAAATTTCGGGCCATAACCTGCCCATGGGTCAGGCTAAGTGTTCGGGTACGGGCAGGGTCCAGTGGGCTGTACACCAACCAACCACTGGAACACCAGCCTATTGAAAAAACACTACGAAATTAGAGTTTTTTTGTGAATTGCCTACAGGTGGGAGGTGCTTTGACCTTTTCTAGCTTTTTTACAATAATTGCAGTCCTTTACAACTAATTCTCTGTTTATTTTTTTTTGTGAACATATATATGTTTAAATTTAGAGTGTTTATTTTAAAGATTCATTGTAAACATCTTTATAAATCAGGTCCCATCTCCATGTAATCAACTCTTTTAAGTCAAGTTGATGCTTAAACATTTATTAAAGTTTTATCAAAGGTTTTTTTTTTTTGTATAACCTATTTCTATTTCATTTTTCCAACAAACCGTTATTTCTTAAATTTGGTTATAACGCATCGATCTGTCACCTTAAACTTACTCGCCGGTGAACACACCAAGCCCGCGAAGAGGGTACTGACGGGGCTATGGATCTGGTTATGTCGTCGAAGCCTTCATCACGAAGCACCTGAAGAAGGAACTGGAAAAAGGAGCGGGGAGGACGAAGGCGACCTCGAAATTAGGGCGTTTCGATCAGAGAAATCGAGTAAAGGAGGCGAGGAAAAAGAGGGAGAAGACCGACCTTTGATCTGGATTTGGAGATGGGGTTCTAAGATGGCGGATCTGCGTCTCCTCTCCTGAAACCTATCTATCCGCTATGGATGACGGCTATAGCAATCTCCCTTCCAGCCACTTGCTCGGCCCCGTTCCTGTGAGAGTCTCTGCCCTCTCCCTCTCCCTCTCCGCCTCTCGTTTCTTCTCGATTGTGCTCTGAATGAGTGGTCCTTTCTCGGTGGGTTCTCGCGAGCCATCATCTAGGATGTTGATCTTGTGGTTTGCTCTTTGCCACTCTAATGCTTTAGCTGCATTAGTTCTTATTTTTCAATTTGGTTGTCGAGTTTAAGCTATATATGTGGACATTCATCTGGCTGTTCGAGAGTCTCCTCACTCGTTGCACATATAATTGCTACTTTGAATTTGGATATCTCGATTTGTTCCCGAAGAATAATCCGGTGAAATTTCGCGCAGGCTGTGATTGTGGAAGATAAACGCAGCACTGCTGGCCAAGGTTAGGCAGCCAAAACACTGTTTGCGGCTCTTTGATTTGAGATACAGTAAACGTTCTTCTGCTTCTTATTCGAATGGATGGTTTTAATAGAGGTCCCGTTGCCATTTTTTTGCAGCCTCGAATGCGAACTTGCAAATTTTTCCACCAGCTAATGGAGGTTATCAATTACCTGGAAGTCCATATGGTATGGTGATGAAAATGTAGTCCTTTTTCTGTTAATTTGCATATTGAGGTAAAGCGAGATAGATTCGCTGCTGGTTTAAATGTGAAAATGATGCATAGGGCAATCAAGGTAAGAATGTATATTATGTATTCCAAAGCTATTCCCTTTGTTTGGCCTTTGGATTATAGTTATCTGTACCTTCTTGTGCTTGCTGTCCAGATCTTGTCCCAATCTTAAAATGCCTTGTTCTTTCAAGCTCTATGTCATATACTTATTGTTCATCGAAGGATCAAAAGTACTATACTTCTTTCAAAATTTTCTAATGTTGGCACAGTTACACCAGTCATGATATTTTTCTTCAATGTTCTATAATATCTGTCAAAGCCTCCAATAAGTGTGTGTGTGTGTCTTTGTTTAATAGATGCAGTTGGAGATGATCAAGGAACAAGTAGTTGGAAGGGATTCTTCAACATTTCATCATACAGCCCATATTTTGACGTTGACACAGATATAGTCTTTGACAGGATTATCAGCTCTGTTTATCCGGTGCATGATGATTTTCGTAGAAAGATCGATGATAATCCTGATCTGTGAGTTATTCTCCCAACTAATCTCTGTTAGTTCACAGCTCAAAAAGTTTATGGAGAACTGCTTTTGTTTAGCCAGTTAATATGTGAGTTAAACAGCGAACCGTTTTTCATTAACAAGTAGTCTTCGTAGAAAGATTGATGATAATCCTGTTCTGTGAGTTATTCTCCTATATAATCTCAGCTAGTTCAGACAGCTCAAAAAGTTTATGGAGAACTGCCTTTTTAGCCAAATACTTTGTCAGTTAAGTTGTGAGTTAAACATTGAAACCTTTTTTCATTAACAAGTGATTGAACAATAATGCGATGGTCGAAAAGTATTCAGTGGACTTTATATCAAGGGCCTTCAAATTCGCTCTGTCTCAAAGCTTCAACTTATAGTGCCAGACTTTACTTAATCCATCTTGGCTATACCTCCTTCGTCCTCCTGTCCACCTTTTACTGCCTTCCTATCAGATCTACTCTCATTCGCATCTTATTTCTTTAGACAAACTACTAGCATAAATATTTGCTCTAAGGTCTTCATCTCTCCCTTTCCTTCCGGGAGAAAAATTCTTCTGTTTCCATTTGTATCTTTAAGCTAATTATTCTGTTGTGGTCATAGAAATAAGAGTAGCGTCGTAGAAATAAGAGTAGCATCTCTGGCTACTGAAGATTCTTCACTTGCTTTGTGTACTATTATTCCCTTGCACTACATCCTGTGTGCAGAAAATCCAACAACGTTGTATAGACATCTTTTTTACGCCCCAAAGCAATTAAAAGCTTGCTTTACATATCAGCACTGGCTGACAATTGTCTTTTCCTGTATGAGGTAGTAGATGCTGGAAAAACTTATCATTAAGTTGATTATAGTCTTTACATTGATCATCTCCTCTCAAAAAGGACTTGGGTTAACATTTGCTTGATGTATACGGGTGACCACTGTTTTTCCCCCTTTTTTCATATGTTTTAAGTATTTGTCGTCACTGTATCAGCTAATGGTCTTCTTCAGGTATGGCACTGTTTGGATCTCAACTACTTTGGTATTCATGTTGTCCGCGTTTGGCAACTTTGCTACTTATCTGATGAATAGACAAAGTGATCCAAATGCATCATGGAACTTTGATGTCAGCTATGTGAACTGGGCAGCATGCGTAGTTTACGGTTATGCGCTTCTCGTACCAGCTGCTTTTTATTTCTTGCTTCAGTATTTCGGGTTACGTGCAAGTCTCATACGCTTCTGGTGCTTGTGGGGATATTCTCTGTTCATCTTCATCCCAAGCTCGGTAAGCTTCCACCAAAAAATTTAGACTCCTTTCATGTTTGATCGACGAGACTATTTGCAAATGCATGTTTCTAATAGGATTCCTTTTCCAGCAAGTTCTTTTTTTCAGTTTGTTTTTGCTGATTTTGTTCTATGCACGACTTGATAGAGGGAGTTTCTTTCCACATGGCTAAACCATACACTCTGTTGCAATATTTCAGTTGCTGTTGGTCATCCCCGTGGAGATATTGCGTTGGGTCATCATAATTCTTGGAGGTTCTGCATCGTCATGGTTTATTGCTCTCAACTTAAAGTCATACACTGAGGGCAGCGACATGACAATGGTGGTTGTCAGTGCCATGCTCGTACAGTTTGCTCTAGCACTTTTCGTCAAAGTATTCTTTTTCGCATGAGGCGTATGATGAAGGAAAGGTGCCTAATCAGGGAACTACTGACTGAATCATTTACAGCTATGCTTTGGAGCACCCATATTATGTATTGCGTGGTTTGAAACTTTCATGTTTGCTATACGAAATGCTCCGAGGAGAATGTATCTTGAATTCAAAGTTGATGCTAAATGCACCGCCATCTGGGAAGGGTTAGGTCATGCTGGTGATCTTCTCAACAGAGAGCAAAAGTTTCATAGTTTGTTAATTTTGTAACAGCTAGTTCTGTAGTTATGAAACGAGCTTATCTTTAACAACTTCACGCAGGGGCAATTCTCTTCTGTTAAGAAAAACCTGGTTTTATACGGTTGCATGTCTACAGCCATCCTGTGAATTCCCATTGTACCTCGACCCTGTATTTTCTCAGATGCTGAAGATTTTCTCTACAATTTGACTCTAATGTTATGTATAGCATAACATGATACACATGTAAGGAACTTTCTGGCCTTGGATCCTTTTGATGCTCATCATCATCCACGAGGTCTAAAAGGTGCTCAAGTAATGGGGTTTAACAAGGAGGTACGTTCGTTTCTCTTCATAGTCCAAACACCATCCATTACAACTCACGTTTTCAATCTCAAACACACATAAACTAGTCCCAAGAAGCTCACTAGCAAACTACTCATACTCGTAACTTTTACGTTACGGTTAGGGTTTTCCTTCACAAATCTACACCAAAGTGAAACTAAATATCATATTCCATCTTACAAATTCTGATAATTTAAAATTTTCCATGAAAACATGGGGCTGTCTTTTCAAAAATGTCCTTTAGTCAGGTTAACAGTCTTAATTATAACTAAAAAGATCATGAAATGATCAAAATACTCTTTCCAATATTATATAGGTCTTTTAAAAGTACATAAGTCGTTTAGTGGTTTTTAATCATAATTAAGACTAGACTGTTAATATGGCGGAATGATACCTTTGAAACAACAGCTGTGTTTTCGAGCGAAAATATGATAATATTAAGATTGAGAGTCCAATATGCTATTTAACAGTTTGAAAGGTAAAATATCAGATTATTTATATTTGCACTATTTTATTAATCAGTACAAGTTGAAAGACAGAACTAGTAAAAAAGAAACATAAAATAGTCTATCACCATACTGTCCATTTTTGACTTATCCACATAAATAAACCGTGAACATTTTTCAATAGGTCATCCCATTCCAAAACAATCCATAGAAAGCGAAAACACTTTCTAATAAGTTCACCACAAGTTGAAACACAGAACTAGCAAAAAGGAAACATAAAATTACGTCCAATGAATGTAACCCCCTTGTTATACGGTCTGTTTTTTATTCATTTTTAAAAATTGAAAACACTTCTCAATAGATCACCCCCAATATTCTGGGACTATTCGTAAAAACCGAGAACACTTTTCAGTAAGTCAATCTATCCCAAGACTGTCATCGTCTGTAGAAATCGAAAACACTTTCCAATAAGTCACCCCATCTCGGAACCGTTGTCTAGCACACACAAACTGGAGTTTTCTGGTGAAATCACTATCATCACACTTTTAAAACACGTTGTATTATAAAAAATAATTAATATACATATAAATGTATCCCCCAATGACCCCCCATGTGTTGTGAAATTGGTTATTCGAGCATTTAACTCAACCTGACATCCCAAGATGCATCAATACCACAGTCAAAAGTCAAAACGCCGGATTCACACGATCCGCCCTTGCTTAGGATCACAGAGAGTGAATATGAATTTGAAATCAACGCGAGCACCCTTCGACTACAAAAAATTTTTTTACTGAAGAAGGTAAAAGTTTCTCCTCATAGACCAAACACCATGCATCCATGACTACGTAACAAAACCACATTGTACGTTTACCAGGTTTTCAGAAACAAAAATAACAAGTATCTAAAGTATGTTGTCCCTAGGGTTTTCTTCCACAAATCTAAATCAAAGCAAGACTAAAAGAAGCAAGCTTCCAATCATATATACCTTGTTTGGCAAAATCAATCAATTCGCCATGAACAGCTTGATGTTCCTCAAAAGCTTCGCGATCACATCCTGGATGCCTCTCCGCTCCAAATATTGCATGAAACCTTGCTTCATATCGAAATCCAGATGCCTACAACAGCCCCATATATTACGTACGTTTTTAATAAGAAATATAGATGAACCCAGAAGCGTATTATTGTAGAGCTTTTAAAGCTTAATTACCAGAACCAGAAACCAGGCCCTCTGCAGTCTCTATAACCTCTACCAGTGTAATAAATCTCCCGGACGTGAAGTCCACTACTGGAGGCAATGATGCTGAAGTCCAAAGCAGTACCGTCTCGTTTATATATGGTTACGAGGAGGGGGAGTTGACCCATAGTTTTATCTCCCAAAACCTTGATGACAATGTCCTCGTCGCGGTAACTGGCCCGCAAGGTTCTGTTTCCTCCGACAACGACGTCTGAGACTTTAAATATGATCTGATCCGAAACAGAAGCCGAGATGCAGATCTGGCCGTCATGGTCGTGGATGATCTCGTCGGGGACGTCGTCCTTGAGCTCCTTGCCGAGCAGCTTGACGAGGTCCGCGTCGGAGCGCCTTACGGAGATGAAGCGGCGCTGCGTAAGAGAGGGATAACTAGGGGCGGCGGCAGCGTTGTTTGCTCCAGGTGATGACGTGGTGGTGCTCGGCGGCCTCCTCGGGGAACGGAGGATGGGGGAGAAGTCGTGGTGGAGGTTTCGATGGGCTCCGCGGAGGCGGGCGGCGGAAGGGGCGGCGGTGCGGAGGAGGGTGGTAAAGAGGGCCATCGTAGTTGACGGTCTCTGTGGAGGGTTCTCGTTGGATTCGGTGGTCGCGATGCAGGAAATACGCCGCCAATCTCAACTCTTGGATTGGCCAAGAAAAGATCCAACGGTTGATGGGAAAATGAATAGATGTTCCCTGATGTAAATCTTGATTATAAATTAAAATATAGTGAATAATTTTTAATATAAATAAGATTGTATTTAGATGTGAAAAATTCTATCTTTAAATTCCTAAGAATTATCATTGATATGAACTTAATTTCATAATATAACAAAATATTTCTCTTAGATTTTAAATTCCAATGAATTATCATTGATATGAACTCACTGTCGTAATATAACAAAGTAATTCATAATATAACAAAATAATAAATCATTGATATGGACTTAACTCCATAATATAACAAAATAATTTCTTTAGATTTTAAATTCCAAAGAATTATCATTGATATGAATTTAATTACGAAATATAACAAAATAATTCCTTTGATATTGTATCAAGAGCAATTATCCTTTCTAAGTATTTAATTTTCAAACCCAAACACAATCTTATTTATATTAAAAATTATCCACTATATTTAAATTTATAATCAAGATTTACATCAGGGAAACCACCTATCCATTTTCCTATCAACCGTTGGATCTTTTCCTAGCCAATCCAAGGGCTGAGATTGGCGGCATATTTCCTGCATCGCTTACGCACGACCGGAATCCATTTTGGTTTCGAGGAATGTTGCTATGTACTTATTTTCTTTTCTTTTTCACCAAATAATAAGCCTTTTGATCTATCAGCCATCACATAATTCCAACGGCTCATATCAAATTTGAGGAGTGGGGAGAGGAGAGTCAGTATTCCTCATACGATGTATTGTCTTTTGGTTATTTTTTTTTTTTGATATGTCAAGCTTTATAAGGCTACAATCCCACATTACATGAGGTTCGCTAGGGACAAAACCCCCAACACCGGTCATAACAGTCGGAGGAAACAAAAACTGTCTACGCGCATTATTGGCTAACCGATCCGCTCTTTCGTTACATTCACGAGGAACATTACAAAGAGAAAAATACTAATTTTGGGTTATTTACATATTTTCGTTTGTAAAAGTTGAAATCCACGTATTTTGCAACTCAAAGTAGTATCGTAGACAATAATACTAATTAATGCACACAAGTCTTTCAAATTTCAAATACTAATAGATGCTCAGCTCCAAACGTCTCTTGAGCAGTTGAGCCTGGCGCATACACGTACAAGAATTTACTAATACGGACTAATTAGATTGTCACGGGAAAAACAAACAATTATTTTCCATCTGAAGCATTAATTACATGCACTAACCATCTTAAAGCAACATGAATTATTCGAGGGAAGTATGCAGAGGACAAAAGGCAATATATGAATAGAAGGAGTACTAAAACTTTAGAAATGGCATACGAAAACATTCACATACTTGGGGGAAAACAGGGTTACTATAGTCGATTAGTTTCTCTCCTATGCCACTGGCACGGTTAAGAAACCATAATAAGGCAAGGTTGGCTGTATAGATTTGGTAAGTATGGGTTAACTCCGTTATTATTCTCTACCCTTGGATTGAAAGCTAAAAACTTCTCCACACCTACGGATGTCTGTTTATTCCTCATCGATTGCTCCTTATAAGATTGATTTCACATTTTATATGAAAAGCCTTGCAATTACAAAAAGAAAGAACCTAAAATAATCTGAAAAATGACAGTTTTCATATGACCTTATTTTTTGGGCTTTGTGTGCTCCAATATCTTGAGTTGATTATTAGGGTTCATAGAAGACTATCTTTTGCTCACAAACATATCACTTTAATTCTTCTTGAAAAATTTGATAAGAATGTATCAACTGATACTCACAAAATGGTTACAATATCACTATTCAAATAGTGAACAAAAATTCAAGAAGAAAACTAAATACTACAATAAAAGATGAAGAATTCCTATCATTTCATTCTTATAGCATTATATCAGTAACTGAATCAAAAACCAAAAATGAAGCATCCTAATGTAAGAACACATGCCAATAATGCACTACATCGGCCGCGTCATGTCTTTAGTCGAGTGAATCGGGAAGCCTCGCCTTCTGTCGACTTTTCTTTTTACCTTTTAATTTTTGGGCTCATAACACCAGCTAACTGTATAAGAAAATGGTTTTTTACATATCTGCTCCGAAAAAATTATTATATTATATATTTCCTCTTACATTCTTTCATGTTACATATGTATATATATCCTGTAAACATCGAAAAAAAAATCAAAATAATACCCCTTCGTCTTCACAACGTTAAAAATGCCTTATAAAATAACCATTTTGCCCTTAGTCTACCCTTATGAGCTAAATCCTAATAAATATGAGTAAAGAGTAAAACAGTCATTTTACAAGGCATTTTTGAATATGTTTTTGATTTTTTTCCACGTTTGCAGGATTATATATGAAATATGGAAAAATATAAAGGTAAATAAGTAATAGAACAAGTTTTCAGAACACATACGTAAATATCCCATAAGAAAATTGTTTTCGTGTTCTAACACAAGTCATTAGTTATTTAAAATGACTAACGACCATAATGAAAACATACAAAACCGATCTTTCGTGGGAGAATGAAAGGCAAAATCATCACATCAACATGTCAGCCTTCTGCATTGAGTTATTATCATATTAAATTCATTTGATAATCAATTTTACAAATCAAGTCCATTTTCGTTTTTTCTTTCAATTCAGGTCAAAATTATATTTTTGAGACAAATTTACCCCTGCCATTCTCTCACGCTGCCGCATTTAATGATGCACGGTAATGATGCACTCGACCGTGACGTCACACATCCGCCATGCAGCCACCGGCGTTCTGCAGTCATCGCCGTTGAAGCAGCATGACTGGGCGTCGTCCGCCGGAAGACCTATGCCGGCGTCGCTCTCGCCACAGCCCTCTTTGATTTCAGCCGCGTTCTGGAGGAGCATGTGCTCGAGGGTGGACCTGAGATTGGCCACCAAGGCCTTGCTTTCCCTCGCGGCGTTGAGCCACATCTGACCCTCCGCGCTGAGCTGCCTCACCATCTCCTCCAGCTCTGCGTTTCTCCGGCTAACCTTATCAAGCTCCGCCTCCTTCTCCTTTAGCTTCTTCGCCACCCGCTGCTCCACCACGGATAACATGCGTGATTGGGGTGCCATCGGATTCATTCGCTCCGGCAGAGCCACTAACGCCGGTAGATTTTTCTCCGCCTTCACCGCCACCGGTGAAGCAATCCAATGGCCTTCGTATGGCGGTGAGCATACCTCCAGCACTCCCGGACCCCTCACCCTCTCCGTTCCCCACCTCCATCCTCCTCGAAGGGAATTTAGTCGAGAACATCCTCACCAACGCCCCCGCCAACCTCCCGCACCACCCTTCTCCTTAGCCTCTGCCTCCGCCTCCGCCTCGAGGCGCCGAGAAACTCATCGTCCGCCGAAGTCCAACGGTGACGACGGCGGCGATCGCCTCATCCGGCAGCCGCAGCGTGTACCTCTCCTGCCCCTCCCCCTCCCGCATCGCCGCTTCCCGCTCCGATGCCGACCTCGGGATCGGCACCCTCGTCCTCGTCTGCCCCTCCCCCTCCCGCGTCGCCCTCGCATCCCGCTTCCGGCTCCCGATCCGCGCCAGATCCGCTGCATCCGCTTCATGATCGCTGACGTCGTCCTCCTCCCTCACGACGATCTCCACGCGATCCGTCTGACAAGTCCCAACCTCCATCGCACCCACCTTCACCTCCGGCCGCGCGATCCTACCTCTAGCCCCCCTTTTGGCCACTGATACCCCCTCCGTCGCACCCACCTTAACCTCCATCGCACCCACCTTCACTTCAACCGGTGTGTTTCCCAACCTCATCATTGAAAGGATCTTGTACCGCCTCCCTCGACGACGCCGTGACCTCTCTCCTTCGACGCCGCCGCGACATCTCTCCTCTCCGGCGATGAGCCTCTCTCCTTCGACGCCGCCGCGACATCTCTCCTCTCCGGCGATGAGCCTCTCTCCTCTCCGGCAATGAGCCTCTCTCCTCTCCGACGACGAGCCTCTCTCCTTCGACACCGTCCCGTCCTCTCTGTTCTCCGCGACGTCACCCATCCGACGCCACCGCGACCTCTCTCCTCCGATCCCTCGTCCGTCCTCCATCCCCTCTCCGACCTCCCTCCCTCGACACCGCCGCGACCTCTCTCCTTCGACGCCGCCGCGACATCTCTCCTCTCCGGCGACGAGCCTCTCTCCTCCAACACCGCCGCGTCCTCTCTGCTCTCTGCTCTCCGCGACCCAAATCCCTCTCTGCGACGTCAAGCCCTCCAACCTCCTCCTCGACTCCCACGACCACCCACGCCTCGCCGACCTCGGCTTCGTCCTAAGGCTGCCGCGTCCCGGTGACCCCATCACCACCGCCCCCTCCGGCACCATCGGCTACATCGACCCTGCGGAGATGGTGGTGAGGACCCAGTCCGACTCGTGGCAGTCATTGAACGGCGAGCCATGTCTTGCCACGCGGCGGCGGAGGTTGGGTGGAAGTAGGAGGGGTAGGGGATGTCAAATTGGTGGCGCACGCGGCCTTGCCAAGGGTGGTGCTCGACGGTGAGTACGGACACGTTCGTGAGCTCTGGGAAGAGGAGGAGGCGGTTGGCACCGAAGTCGGGGTTAGCGTCGTTGCGCATGAAGTCCCACGTGGTGGTGCAGCCAATGGCGAGCAAGTGGTCACGGCCGTCGCGGCGGAGGAAGAAGCGTTGGTCGGAGAGGTGGGCGGCGAGGTCGAGGGCGAGGGTGCCGCGGCAGCCGTGACCACTTCATCGCCATTGGCTGCATGCAGAACGCCGGTGGTTGCATGGCGGATGGGTGACGTCACGGTCGAGTGCATCATTAAATGCGGTAGCGTGAGAGAATGGCAGAGGGTAAATTGGTCTCAAAAATATAATTTTGACCTGAATTGAAAGAAAAAACGAAAACGGACTTGATTTGTAAAATCGATAATCAAATGAATTTAATATGATAATAACTCTTCTGCATTAGATCTTGAGTTAATTTGTGGTTGCATGGGTATTTACCCGCACCACACCAGGATTATACGGCAGACCATGGCCACGTCATAAACGTAGGCAGAACTTGTGTTTTATACAATAACTAGTGGGCGACTCCTATGCTTTCTCAATATCTCTCTCTCCCCACTAATCCCCCGCCCCTCTATCCACCTTTAGATCACCCAAGATAATCTCAGCCCTATGATAGGATCCACCTTACCTGGTAAGGTTGATAGACTCAACTAATTAGAAGAAAGGCCAAAAAGTAATTTAGTACCCTATAGTTTTTCAGTTTTGTAATTTAGTATCACATACTTTAAAAATTATAAAAAAATGCTCCAAGTTACATAATAGTTGCAGTTTAGTACCCATCATCCGACGCCGTTACATATTTTAAGGCAAAAAAGTATTTTGGCACCTTATAGTTTAAAAATTTTGCATTTTAGTACCACATTGTTTAAAAATTACAAAAAAAATGCCTGAAGTTACAAAACTTGGAGCATTTTTAACATGGGTTTATACATGGAGCATTTTTAACTTGAGCATTTGTAGTTTAGTACCACGTTTTTAAACTGGTCATTTTGGATCCAACGTACTTTTAAACAACGTGGTACTAAACTAAACTACAAATGCTCCAAGTTAAAAATGTTCCAGGTATAAACCCAGGTTAAAAATGCTCCAAGTTTTGTAACTTCAGGCATTTTTTTGTAATTTTTAAATAACGTGGTACTAAAATGCAAAATTTTTAAACTACAAGATGCCAAAGTATTTTTTGGCCTTAAAATATGTAACGGCGTCGGATGATGAGTACTAAACTGCAACTATTATGTAACTTAGAGCATTTTTAAATAATTTTAAAAGCACGTGGTACTAAATTGCAAAATTGAAAAACTACATGATAGTAAACTGCTTTTTGACCTAGAAGAAAAATGAAAAGAAAACATGAACATGCAGGACGTTTCGCTGCCAAAACATGAGGGAATCAAGAAACATTTAACTCAAATTTTCCACTACTTCGTTTAAAAATAAAAGTAAAAAAAAAAAAAACTAAACTACAGTGGTCCCCAAAAGGTCGGTTTCAAAATTGCACTCATAATAATAAAACGTGGGTAGGGTTTTTTGACACAAAACTATATCAAGACAAAACTAGAGAAGCTCCCCTCACAAAGGCCGCTGATCATTTCCCAGCGATGAACTCCTTGACGTTCTCCAGCCAATTTATGTAGGATTTCTTGTTAGCGTCTCCCTTCCTAAACTTCGCGATCACATGCATGATGCCTCTTCGCAGCAAATATTCCTTGAAACTATTCTGCATGTTTGCGTCCAGATTCCTACAACAGCCCCATTTATATATCTTTTATAAACTCAAGCATTAATTATATAGAGAACAATACTGATCATGGACAAGTCTTTCAAAAAGCTTACTTGAAACCAGACCCTTCGCGGACATCAGGCGCATCAATCAAGTCATTCAAGTAATACAACTCATTGATGCGAAGCTCACCGAGGGAGGAGGCCGTGCAAAGAAATTCCAAACCAGTACTGTCACTAGTCTCTAGTCTAGTTATGGTTATGCTGAGATTGATCTCGCCGTCATAACTACCATCGCCAAATCTGAAATCAGCGCCCATGTTCTTAAGCGGGGTTAAAACCTCGATCTCAATGGACTCGCCGCGATAATCGGTCATCAGGGTTATGCACCCATCATCATATTCTTTGGCTTCATATTGGATCTGCTCCATAAAATAGCATCAAATCCATATACGTACATCTCTTATATATATGTGTGTCAGTGTGTGTGAAGAAAAAATAAAATAAAATAAATGAGATGCATGCTAACCTGGTCATTGTCGCCGCCGTTCTTGATCTTCGAGTCAATCAGCTCGACGAGATCCTCGTCGGAGTGGATAACCTTTTCGGAAGGAGAAAAGAAGTGGCGCGCGAGAGAAGGGTAAGGGGCGGCGGGGATGTTTGCTCCACGGATTAAGAAGGAAGACGGTGATGCTGTGCTCGGCCTAATCAGGGAATGGAGGGCGGGGGAGAAGTGATGGTGGAGGCTGCGATGGGCTCCGCGGAGGCTTGCGGAGGAAGCCATGACGGTGGAAGCGGCGGTGCGGAGGAGGCGGGTATACGTAGAGAGGGTCATCGTGTCGTTCTGGCCTTCAATTCAATTAGTGGGCTCTCTGGAGTTTTTTCGAGAAGGGTTGCTCTATATATATTCTAAATTCTTTTCCTCTTCGTCAAGTTATAATCCGACGGTTGATATATTGCGCTGTATGATGACGGGTCGAGCTCCAAAAGGGTCCCTAATGTCCGGCCCCGACACTGATCCAGCTTCTGAGTTTGGATTGAGCTCAAAATGTCTCTTGAGCCTGGCCCAGACACTACTAGCTAACACAGGCTATTAATCTACATCTGAAGTATCTATTTATTCCATGTGTTTTACAGGCAAGTATTAAGGCAGGCTATCATATATCTAGTATGAGAATCCAATTCAGAATTTGTACACTAATGCCGACTAATTAGATTCTCACGGGCGAAAAAAAGCAATTTCACACTTACTCTTGGGAAAACAGGGCTACTATAGTATAGTTGATTTCACATTTTATATGAAAAGCCTTGTAACTACAAGAAGAAAAGAACCCGAAATAAACTTTAAATGACAGTTTTCCTATGACTATAATTTTGGGTTTTGTGTGCTACAATAACTTGAGTTGCTTATTCGGGTTCATGGAAGACCATATCGATCTCCTCCTCACGGACATACCAATTCAATCCTTTTTGAAAAATTTGATAAGAATGTATCAAAATGGTTACAATATAACTTTTCGAATAGTAAACAAAAAATCAAGAAGAAAAATAAATACTACTCTTAAAGATAAATAATTCAAATTATTTCAGCCTCAAATTTGGAAGCTCTTCTCGTCTTGAAGGCCAAGAGCCTTGAGGAAACCCAGATGGATGTTGCCGGTTTTTCCCGTGAAGAGCCAGGAGAGGTCGATGTCGGTCGACCAGTCCATGGCGTTGAATGGCTCGGTGCCGCGGAAGGCCAGCACGATGGTGTTGGCGTCCTCAGCCTTATCTGTGAAGATGAAAGCTTGTGTGGATGACAAAAACATGCTAGTCGATCCAGTGGAATTAATTAATACTTACTTACTAGATTGCAATTTCTTTTCTCTCTTTCTGATTTATTAGATCATGTTGGTGGTTTATGAATGTACTTACTGTTCCAGCAATTATAGAACCCGACGAAGTTCATCTGCATTCAATAAATTAAAAAATAGACTGATTAAGTTAGCCCATACACCTTCATCTATAACAATTGATGAAAACGTAAGATTTAGCTCTCGTAATAGGCATGCAGCTTGCCTGGTATGGTGATCAGTACATACCTTCCAATGGTTGGTGATGGTGTCCTGGACGTAAGCGGCATTCTCATAGGAGATCTTTGCAGCCATCAGGAGTTCAACGAGATCAGCGTCTCCAATTCTCATCTCGGGATCCATCAGTGAGGAAGAGTTCATCGTCGATCCGTTCTTGTAGAAATCGAGCCGGCCATCGATAAGTCCGACGAACGATCTGTAATCTGCTGTATCTCGCCTGGGGATCAACACAGACGCTGCACATACGAAAAAAAAAAAAAAAACTATTAAAAGAAGAAGAAGAAGCAAACAAACTAATAAACCAATATAAATTTTGATGGTTATATATATGCATGTGTGAAGAAGAACTTCAACTCCAAAAAATCCCCAAAACCAAGATTATATATTGGCATCGTAAATCTTCATTATTATATAGCAGAAGAAGAAGAAATTGTAATGGTGATCACCTGTGATGATGTGCCATAACAAGCCTAGAATGCCACCATTAAGGGCTAAAAAGTTCACTAGGAACTCAATAATAGATCCAATCCATGCCATTGGCGTCTCGATAGTCTCCAAGGTCTTCTGGGTGAGCAGGGTCAAGCCAATGACACATGGGTAGACGTTATCTCCCGCAGCCAGGTCAGGGATGCTGTGCTCTCTACAACCCTAATGATGGCCCCTCTTCTCCTCAGGATCAAAAGGACTAGTATATCAATCACTCTTGCTTTCTTGTGTCTAAAGATGCATGGTGAACCCATCAGTATCAGCAATAGGAATATCTGAACCCATAAGAGAGAGAGAGGAGGGAGAGGTGCAACCTTGCAAGCCAGGGACGATGATAGAGAGCAAGGGCACGTCCGTACATGCATTTATATAGGCGATGGAGGTTTTAGCATATCTACCGAATTTAAATATCTAAATTAGGTAATTTAGAGCTCTAATCGAGGTTAGTTGTCAATATGACGTCCCACTTACCTTATTGTAACTTATATGCTACTAGTACTCACATGTGTCCATGGCATAGTTTTTAGTTATTGTTAATATAAAATTTTAACAAACTCCATGTAGTTTGTCTGGTTAGACGGAACTTAGTTTGATATGAATTAATGAGGTTTATATAAAGCAAACTTAGAGAATATATATAAAGAAACTTAGGAGATATGAATTAATGCAGGTTAACCGTTATTGCTCCTTATAGGGTTGATAGTTGACCTTCAATCAAATAAATTCTCCATATTTTTTTTTGTTCCACGGGTAATTCTTTGTTCCACGGGTAACGAGATTTCGGATACATATATCACGCTTTATCTGATCAGATCGGCTCGCCCATGTTTGATTAAACTCGATCAACACCGTCCATCCTTACGATCTCTAACATCGCGTTGGTTTTTTTATTTTTTTTTTGTTGGCGTTCTTCACCTTTCGAGTACTATTCGGAGTTGCTATTGGGCTGGCCAGCCAAGCTGTAGGTTTTCTGGCATGGGCTATCTCACGTCAGGCCCATAGTTCGGAGACTCCTGAGTTGATAATTGATATAGCTCTCTTTTATTTTAATTTAAGAATCCTATAAATAACAAAAAGACCACAAAAGGGTGAAGAATGAAAACATCAAACAACGTTAAAATTCAAACACCATAAAGCATAAAGCATATCCATAAGAATTTTGCTACATACAAGGGTCTTGCAAGGGTCGCGACACGTGGCCCAATCAGAGCGCGCCACGTGTCTGGCCTTTCTCAAACCAAGATATTAAGCAGACGGAGGAGAGAGATTTTTGAGCGCGTTTTAATTTTCCCCCGCTCTCTCTCTCCCTCCCTCCCCAGATCCCGATCTCTCGCTCCTTGAGCTCCGACGGCGGCGCCGGCTCCGGCTCCTCCTCCGCGCTCCTCCTCCTCCGGCATCCGCGTAAGAAGTAACCAGGTATGTTTCAAAATCCCAAACCCCCGACCGCTCGTCCCTCTCTCTCCCCGGCGCGGCGATCTCTCCCTCTCCTTCCCTCCCCCCACCGCCCCCCTCCTCGTCCTCTCGTCACTCTCTCCCCCCGGCGCCGGCGTCAGCAGCCCCCAAACTAAGGCCAGAGGCCACGGTCCCCACCCTCTCTCTCTCTCTCCGGAGCTCCCCCCACCGCCCCCAAGAGCACATCCCCATCTATATTTATTTGATTAGCCTGTTTTCAAAAACACAAACTTATACCAACCCTAATGAGTAACATACGAAAGGATGTGGTCATCTCTAGCCTAATTCTACAAGCTCACTGTCATTGGATACATCGCATTTATTAGTTTAAGATTCTATCTTTTTGTAAAATCAGTATGATGCTTGAAACGGATATAAAATTTAAACATACATTAACAAGTGAGAACCTTGAATAATGACACTTCTACCTTGAATAATCAGGATCTATGTCCGAATTATCTTTCATCTCTGTACTTATAAGTTTGTTCTGCCTATGCTGTGGTTCGTGCATTTACTCCTGAAATTTTTAATAAACTTTGAGTAAAAACCTTTGCTTATATGATTCTATCGTCTCTGTTTATTTGTCATAGAATGGCATCAAGTGGTTCTTCCACATCATGCAACTCTTGTTCCTTGGATAGACAAGCAAGAAACATTGCTATATGTCTGGAAAAAATTGCCTTACTCTGTTCCTTGGATAGACAAGCAAGAAACATTTCTGTTTTTTTTTTGTTAGCAGTGACCTTCGTCTCAATACACCCAAAGGTGAGTTAACTGCTACATCCTCCTGCTAATCTGCTTTGTCAGTTTATAAGTTTGATCTTTCTTCGCATTTGTCTTCGTAAAACTTAGTAATTTTTCTTTAGAATAGGTAAAAGCAGGACATTTGGCCCCAGGACTGATGGGAATGTACATTGTTTTCCTCTGCTGGAGAATACTTAGTTCTTTTTCTTTAGAATAGGTAAAAGCAGGACATTTGCCTTTCTCAGTTATCACTCTGTTCTTTTTCTTTTGGGTGCTACTACTGCAAGAAAAGCTAGTGAGAATACTTAGTTCTTGTTTTAGTTTTCATCCTTCAGTTCTTATTGTCATCAAATTTTCTTGACCGTTTCAGTGAACCCCATACAGAAATGTGCGTCAGGAAAGCAGAAGCTGCAACAAGTGCGGACTGGCTTACTATCGTGGTATTACTTCTCCTCATGTTATTTATCATGAGCAGGAACCTGCATAATTCAATGCAACTCATAGAACAGAATTTGAACTTCCAATGCCAGCCATTAGCTATTCAGGACAAATAATTGACCCTTTTCTTGCAATACAACTCTAGTAGGATTTGCGATGAGAGAACAATCTCTTGTTTTTTCGGTATTGTGGTGGTGGAATAATACAATGCGACTTCAAGGTTTCCAAAGAACTATGGAAAATCTTAATGTAGTTAATTTAATATGTCAAGGAAAAAGTTAAAAAAATCAAGTTGATTTTGTTCCTAATGTTTGAAAGGGCTTGCCATCTTTCTTCTACATATTGTGTCACATCATGGTATCCTTGTTTTTTCAGATCTTTCTGTCATGCATGTTGATTTCTTATCGATATTCTTAATTTTAGGCTTTTACATGTGCTATCTAGCACCAATTGCTAGATAATGTATCTAGGGTTCCATGACGCATGTTTGATCCAAGAAGACGATAATGTATCTAGATTAGTTTCTGGAGAAAAGTGTCTTACCTTTAAGCATTCTTCTCTTCACTTGTTTCCTAATAACGTTGCGTGTTCGTTGTTAGTTGTTCCTTGCATGTTCGTTGTTAGTTGTTCCTGTGTAATTGTACTCATTAGTCATTAGCATCATGAAATTAGTCTTCAGTAGAGGAATACGATTCACCATTCATCATCCATACCAATGTTGCTTTTTTGCAGGAGGGAGAACCTCAAGAGATGCTGGACCTACTACTGGTGGTAAAAACAAAGGTTTGTTCTAAAACCCCAAATATTTCTAGCAGATTGTAAGATCTTGGCGATGACAATCATATCTCAAGTTTCTATTTCAGCAGGAAGAATGTATGTCCTCCTCCTAGTGTTAGTGTTTACTTAGATTTTGGATATAGCTACATACTCTCTTGCTGAGAACTCCTCACATGGATATGTCAGTAATCAAGGTGAAACTGCTCTTTCTTTTTTTTTGTTGCAGAACGATGTTAACTTGGTATTAAAGAAACCAATCAACTCCAATCCTCGAGAATCTGTCCCTTATAAGGAGGTAGGCTCTCAAAAACTTGCAAATACCTCCTGGTATATTCTAGAACTCAGATCCCATTCGTATCATTTGATCTGCTTAACAAGCAGTTTCAGCATTATCCGTCTCTCAGAATAGTTCGTGTTACTTCCGCAGGCTCGAAAATTGCTGGCCCAGGCAAATAGGAGTTTCAAATCCTTCAAGAAAAATCCCGAAGCATTTGAGGTAGAGCTTGCAGCTTGGCATAAGAAGTACTTCAACTCTTGAACAGAAAGAAAATGGTGAACATCTGGGAGCTTCTAATGATGCTAATGAAGCAGATTGTAGCTCAAGTTCCAGTATTTGCTAGAATCGTGAAAGGAACAGGAATAATGTTGCTAGGCTCTCAAAAACTGAGCTTTTACTTAAAATAAGAAATTCTCATATGAGATACGTACAAATAGTTGAGGCATCAAGTGGACATTATAATACAAGAATGCTTCTTATAAATTTTTGGGATTTTGTTCGTCGATATTTATTTTTCTCTCTTGGATTGTGTTGCTGTATCAAAGCCCATCAGTGATCCAAATGGATGATGGGTGCAGTCATTCCTGAGGAAAGAGCATGTTATTTGATGAAGGCCTGATGCCATGAGGGGCTTTCACACACCAAGGGTTGCTAAATCTGTCAAACTGAAGCGGGGAACTATGATTGGAAAACTAGAATTAAGTGTTCACCCTCACTTAATTCATTCATTAAAAAAGCTGCTGCCAAAAGGAATGGGCACAAGGATCTCATTGGTAAGGCTTACCCAGGCAATGTGGCGGAAAGAACTGTTACTTTGATGGATCCATCTCTGCATGTTTTCCTTTGCACAGTGCCAAGCAAACCTAAACCCAGGAAGGGAGGCTCAAATAAACAGGTAGCATCAACTATATAGCTGTTACAACTTGACTCAATCAATCATTGGACAAAATTTTGTGAGAGAAGAAACGTAACTTACCTATCCTCTAAAAATGGAACTCACTCTCTGTATGGGCAACATGAGTTTCATTGACATAATTGTTTTTGAAAGCAGTCATAAGTGACTGTACAATGTGAGCAAACGAGTCCTGTGATTCGATGACTCAGTGCACATGCAACAATAAATACAGTCATGAAATTTTATCTGAGCACACAGGAGTAGAACTCAATGTGTCTATTTTTACATGGGTATAGAACTTTGCAGGAGAATAATCTTTTCATCCTCTCCTCTTTGTCGCCTTTGAATCTGACACTAGTGGTTTGGCACAGACCCGAGGCTTAGTCACAAAGAGACCATGTCGAAGAACCGAAACACCGGCCACTACATTTGAATTCCAAATCCAGCTTCAGGTTTCAAATCCTGAGCCTGCAAAAATAAAGGAGACCATAAGTGATTTGCAAGAGTTATCAGTTTTATGATATGAATGCTGTGGAGTCCCTGACCTAAAAAAAAAACCTGTATTCGATGGGTGTAAGAGGAGCTCCAGGTACATAAGCATCTTTTTGCATCTTATTTCTCATTGGATCCTGAGTCAAGGATCCCCTCTTAACTAAGCCTTCAAGATTTTCTGAAACAGACATATTTCCAAAGAACAAAGAAACAGGTTGAGGCAGAACACAAACAGATAACTAATACAACTTGAAGAAATCATCAAGAAACTGAATGGAATGAATCCAATGACAAGTTCAAAGGCATTTGACATGGGACTGGTAAGGGCAATGCTTATCCTAAAAAGAGGTGAATGGCTTTAGCAATACCAGAACCCATTAAGCCACCACCAATAACAGCAACCTTTTTAATCTTTCTTGGTTTGAGTCCAACATCAGTTACATTAGGTACCTGTCAAAAATATTTAAAAACATGATAGAAGGGTAAGATAAGTGAAAAATAAACAAAACATGCAGCCCGAGGATTTGTCGCCACATATATCTGCAAAGGAAGAGAAAGAAGACAAGGGTCACAATAGTCATTAATCAAACATGCAATTTAAACACAAAAGACTTCAGTCACTGTTTCATCAAATATAGGAGTGATTCCTCCACCAATATATGATTCCAATTACCAGTATCGTGCTAATACTCTTTACTTTGTCAAAGATAAAAGGCTCATACAGAAGTAATTTCTTTTCGATAGGACTTCTTTACCTCCCATTCAATACCAGCACTCAACTTAGAATCCTAAGATTTTCTTGAACTGGATGTATGAGGTCATTTACTGCTTGTGATGCCATTTAATGTAAAAGCACATTGAATACAGTAAACATATCGCTATGTCACAGAAAAAATAATAATGCAATTCAAACAACACAAAGAGATGCCAAACAGGATTTGAGATCTTTATAAGTGGTCAAAAAGCTTATTATACATCTCAACTAAAACTTGCCTGCAGTAGTTTGAAAGAGGAAACACAGAAGAAAGCAAGAAAACAAAAAAGAAAAGAAAGGAGTACCTTGGAAGAATCACCTGATACATGAGGTTGGGATGTTTTGTTCCTGTCTGAATCAGGATTCAATGCCAAATCAAGGTCAGCTCCAATGGATCTACTATCATCGACAAAGGCCATGTCAACCGTCGAAGTCAGGTTGGGGACTAAACTAAGCTGCCACATTTAAGCAAAAAAAATATATCATTTAACCTTTAAGAAAGAAATCTAGATTGGCATGCGAATGACAATGAACAGGTTATTAGAACTTACCCTTGGGACAGAGAGGTTTGGGAAACTTTATCCCAACAAAGACCCCAAAAAAGACTCCCAATATTGTAGTAACAATAAGTCTGGCACTTTCATTGGACTTTTTCACAGATGCACTGGAGGAGGAAAAAAAAGAAGCTAAGTCTACCCCAGTCACAATTATCATTTATAACGTTCTCTGTAAGATGAAAATAGGCTAAAAAAAGGTGGAAATGAGAAAAGAAGTAAACACTTTGAGAAAAGAAAGCTCTGAACATGCGAGAAAGGGTACACATCATCACACCGTCTCAACGGAAAGCAAACAGCCAGCATTGCTCAAGCAATCAGATATTGATGATAAAGCTGCAGCATTCTTTGATAACAACCACCTTTGCTAGATTATCTGCTGCAGATGATCTGTATAATTTTATATTCGACAGTGATAACTTCTCTGACAAAACATGTTGGAAAGAATAAAACAATAGCAAAAGAATATTATGTTTAAAAATCATAATCCACATCCTGTAAGTGGTCTCAATCAAAAAGCAACAGACACCTCCATAAAATCATATTAATGACGTACACATCAAAGAAATATGCAGCAGTCTAAGAAATATACAAAGAAATTGAACTTACTCGAGTTGAATCGAAGAACAACATGGGAGCCTTGAAGACAGAATCCAAAATGCCATAAAAGAATGCCTTTACTCGATCGGAGCTTCGTTTAGGTCGTAAAAATTGCACAACCCACCATCTCGTAAACTCGTTTGGAAAGGCTACGAATTCCAAATAAAAGATATTCAATCAAGGTATACATAACAACGAAATGCCACATAACACAAAAGAATGAAAAAAAATAAAGTAATACATACCGAAATATTTATATGTAATAAGGATTGAACATGACCAATGCATCATTTTCACCATTCACATCCACATCCTGATTTTGATAAAATTAGACTAATTGAAAAAGGATATTAGAATAAGTAATATGCTTACACAACAAATGCTATATATAGCTAGGCCCCAAAGATGAGTAACTTGAAGATGAAAAACACATTAATACTCTCATACCTGCCCAAAAGGTGTCTTTCAGAAAGGCCGGTACCCATCGGTCCCTATCCTCGTACAATCCTTGTAACCAACGATTGTCTTGTAAACTGTACTCTTCAATCAAATCAGCCCAACCTTGCTCAAACTCCGATGGAGTCAATGAATCATAAACCAAACTTTTCAACCTCGACTTAATCTGCATATACATGGTGTACCCCCTTAACTTTTCAGGAATCTTCTTCATAATGTGCCACAAACACCAACGATGTCGCGTATTTGGAAAAACTTGTTCTATTGCATTCCGCATCGCCCGACATTGGTCTGTGATAATTGCGTTTGGATGGCGATTAGACATGCACGACAACCAGCTCTTGAACAACCAGACAAACGATTCTGTGTCCTCCCGGGAGACCAAACCACATCCAAATAATATCGATTGTCCGTGATGGTTAACCCCTACAAATGGTGCAAAAGGCATGTCATATCGATTAACGAGGTATGTAGTGTCAAAAGTCACCACATCCCCAAATTCTTTGTAGCACTCTCTACTCCTTGCATCTGCCCAAAAAACATTTCTAAGTCGATTTTCTTCATCGACATCAATGAGATAAAAAAAATCCCCATTATCGTTCTGCATTCTCTCAAAATAATGTTGCATTGCCTCAGCATCCCCTTCCTTCAAATCTAGACGCCTGACTTTATCAAGATGGTTTCGTGCATCTTTCTCTGTCTATGTCAAATTTTCATGCCCCCCTGCCTCAATGATACATGAGGTCATAGTTTTATTCATCCTAATTCCAGCTGCCGCATCCAATTCAATTTTTCTTTTAACATGTGATGGAAGTTCCCGATTGCACCTCAGATATTTGGCTTTTTCAAGGTCCATGTCATAGTTAAAAATTTCAGGAGTAAATGCACGAACCACAGCATAGGCAGAACAAACTTATAAGTACAGAGATGAAAGATAATTCGGACATAGATCCTGATTATTCAAGGTAGAAGTGTCATTATTCAAGGTTCTCACTTGTTAATGTATGTTTAAATTTTATATCCGTTTCAAGCATCATACTGATTTTACAAAAAGATAGAATCTTAAACTAATAAATGCGATGTATCCAATGACAGTGAGCTTGTAGAATTAGGCTAGAGATGACCACATCCTTTCGTATGTTACTCATTAGGGTTGGTATAAGTTTGTGTTTTTGAAAACAGGCTAATCAAATAAATATAGATGGGGATGTGCTCTTGGGGGCGGTGGGGGGAGCTCCGGAGAGAGAGAGAGAGGTTGGGGACCGTGGCCTCTGGCCTTAGTTTGGGGGCTGCTGACGCCGGCGCCGGGGGGAGAGAGTGACGAGAGGACGAGGAGGGGGGCGGTGGGGGAGGGAAGGAGAGGGAGAGATCGCCGCGCCGGGGAGAGAGAGGGACGAGCGGTCGGGGGTTTGGGATTTTGAAACATACCTGGTTACTTCTTGCGCGGATGCCGGAGGAGGAGGAGCGCGGAGGAGCCGGAGCCGGCGCCGCCGTCGGAGCTCAAGGAGCGAGAGATCGGGATCTGGGGAGGGAGGGAGAGAGAGAGCGGGGGAAAAATTAAAACGCGCGCTCAAAAATCTCTCTCCTCCGTCTGCTTAATATCTTGGTTTGAGAAAGGCCGGACACGTGGCGCTCTCTGATTGGGCCACGTGTCGCGACCCTTGCAAGACCCTTGTATGTAGCAAAATTCTATCAATAAAGCATCGACCCCTTATCTCACTGTCCAAACACCATATACATTAACAAAATAGAAGCGGTTCCCAATCTCAACGCACATCCAACGCCACTACCACTGGTTTCCCTGTGACTTCACAGAGAGCTAAGCTAACTACCTGAAAGCAAAACAACAAAACAAAGACGGTGTGCTTGGATAGAGCCGATCAATGCCCAATGAACTGCTTGACGTTCTTGAGCCAGTTCAAGTACTCCATGCTCGATTTCTTGGACATGTATCGATGCAAAAGCTTCATGAACCGATCCGAGATGCCTCTCCTCTCCAAGTAGTTGTAGAAGCCCTCCTGCATATCCTCATCCAGATTCCTACAAAAGCCCCAATTTTTTTTTTCTGAGATGAACTCAAGAACTCAAAGTATGGTAGACTTATAGTAGTAAAATTAAGGACAAGTTTTTGAAAGCTTACTCGAAACCAGGACCGCCGTAGGCACGGTCGTCGTCTTGCTTTGAAGCATCCTTGCTCCTATAGTACACCTCATCGATGCTAAGCTCGTCTATCGAGCCACTACAATCGAACTCCAAGGCGTTGCCCTCTGGATTAGTGATGGTTATGTAGATGGGGAGCCAGGCTTCATCACTATCCTCGTCCACATCTACGTCTCTGTCGCGAAGGGGCATGTAAACCTCGATCTCGATGCTCTCGTCGCGGTATTTGGTCCGCAGGGTTACGTATGTCTTACCTTCGTCATCTTGGATTTCAAAGGGGATCTGCGCCATAAAATCGAATCAAGCTCATAGGGTTTGAACTTTGAAGGGAAAAGGATGAGAAAGGGAGATGCTGACCTGGCCATGGTCGTCGCCCTCGGCGTCCTTGATCTCCGAGTCGATCAGTTCGATGAGATCACCATCGTCGGCGAGGGACAGCTCTTCTTCGGGGGGCGAGGAGGAGTGTTGGCGAGTGAGAGCGGTAGGAGGGCGGGCGCTGTTTGCTCCACGGGTAACGAGGGAAGATGAGGACGTGATACTCCTCCTCAGCGAATAGAGCAAGGGGGTAAAGTGATGGTGGTGGTTCTGATGGGGTCGGAAGAGACGTACGGCGATCGAAGCGGCGGGGCGGAGGAGGGCGGTGGAGAGGGCCATCCTTCTCTCGTTGTGTTGGTCTCTCTGGAGTCTTTGTCACTTGTCAGTGGGTCGTCCTCCTCAGCGAATAGAGCCAACTCAGCCAAGGGGTTTTCTTAGTGGGTCGTCACTTTGATCGGACTTCAAAGTCGGGCTCGGTTCACAAGGAACTTTTGGGCCAAATCTGGCCCAGGCCGGTAAATCTCCGTTCATTCTCCAGGAGCAAACAAAGCGTATCTGGGAACCAACTCTCGTTTTAATTGGAATTCCATTCACTTTGAACAGTACTTAATAAGAAACAACACATTAAATGCCACATTTCACACTTCAAAGTCGATTAACGATCAATGAAACACAAAAATCGGCAACTGTTTTCTAGATTATAGCTTAACAAAATTAGAATGCCATTTAGAAAGATGAGTCTTGAGGTAATCAAATTATACAAACTAGGTATTAATCACTTGAATCAAAATAAAGTGATACACGGGTAGCATCTCAATGATCTTAGTCAACTGCTCGTCTCTCGGAGTTGTGAAATGGAAACTATGCTCTTGCTGACTACTCCAAGAGACAGAGAAAAGATATTGCTTCTTTAAAAAGCTTGAGAGAAACCAAATAGATTCGAGAAATCCACCAACCCAATACTCCAAGAAATTTGATGCACCTGAAAGAGCATGAAGACACATGTTTAGCGAATAGCTTCAGTGGCAAGGTATCAGAAGTTCTCCAGGCTTTAAGAAGACTGTAAAAAGATAATCATATAGCAGGGAAAAGAAGCAGCAATCCAGGTTAAACTTATTGAGGTTCAATAGCAATGATATGGATATCAGTAGTAAACCAAGCAAGACGAAATGAAGCGATTAGGTTCTTCAACATAAATTATAAAAACATTGGGAGTTGAACATCTAAACTGCACCTAATCTAATTATACAAGTATAGTCAATTATGCAAAGTCAAGACTCCCCTTACTATTAGGGGTGAGCAGAACCAAACCGAACCCGAAGAACCGAACCGAACCGAATTAGTTCGGTCCATTCGGTTCGGTTTTTTCGGTTTTTCGGTTCGGTTCGGTTTTGGCATGTATGAAAAGTTCGGGTTTCGGTTCGGCTTCGGTTTTTTAAAAAAAGTTTGGTTCGGTTTGGATCAGAACCGAAGTTTTCATACATGTCTTAGCCTATAAACCTATGGTCTAAAAAGTTCGGTTCGGTTCCAAAAAGTTCGGTTCGGTTCGGTTCCAAAAAGTTTGGTTCCAAAAAGTTCGGTTCGGTTCCTTCATAAGTTCGGTTCGGTTCTCTAAAAACAAAACCGAAAAAAATTCGGTTCTTCGGTTCTGGACCGAGAACCGAATGCTCACCCCTACTTACTATAACAACAATGAGAAAGGGAATACGTATAGAAAGTATCTATAGTGTGCCAAAAAAAAATGAAAAGAAGCAAATAAAGTGTCTGGGCATTAGTATTTATCATTCACTTATATCCTCTGTACATGCACAACTCACTCATTTCTTACAAATAGAACCACATTTCATCTGAATTATATATTGGAAGTCCCATTTGACATCATTCACGTACAGAAAAGGCTTACCAATCTATCCATTAGCACTCACCACAAGCAAGAAGTGAGGAAAGTTACCTGCATGAGATATAAAATCAGTTGAGTTGGTCTATAAGTTTTATTATTATAAGACAACTGGAAGCCAAAAACCAAGAAGAAATTATTGAGAAACATATGATGCTCACAGTCTAATCCTAAATCCTTATTCCCACTGGCTAACATATTCTTGGCCTACATTCTAAATAAAGTAAAATAAAGCAGATAACACAATAATGACATCGTCTGTGGTATCCTTATGATTATTACCCATGCTAAATGGTCAAAATCTTAGAGACTTGGACATATACCAAGGCCTATCCTGCATTTCCCTTATCTCAGGTATCAAAATTAAACTTCTCCGTAAATATCTTTTCAGGTTGTTTAGCTTTCTAAAGCTATCAAATAAGAGAGACAGTATGGAATGAAGGACAATAAAGAAGAATAAAACACTTGCCCTCTTTGCAGCACATAAACATCGGTGTCACTTCTGGATAAAGTTCTTCAGATTCTTCAGCCAAAGCAAATATTCACGGCTGTCTTTGTTTATCATGTACAATTGCAAAAAGTTGGTTGTCATGGCTGAGATGCCTCTTAATTCCAAGTACTTGTGAAAACCTTTCTGAAGATTCTCATCCAGATCACTATTGCCGAACACAAGCAAATTAATCCATGATAAAAAAAAATCAAGGAAAGGAAAGCAACAAAGTATTACAATAATAGTCGAAACAAACATTGGGATAGGCTAGTGATGACAATTACTTACTTAAAATCAGGCCCTTCATAAATAAGCATTTCCTCGTCATTTTGTTTATTTTCTCTCACAGACATGCTATCAATCTGAAGGTCATCTGGGTACGCAGTGCAAGAAAACTCCAAAATCGGACCATCTTCCTTGGCAACACTTACTGTCAGTGGCATGCTAGATTGTCCGGGCCTCTCATTGCCACCATCACCATCGTCCCCATCATCATCAACATTCTGTCTGTTCTCAGGATCCCTTCCAGTGACAAGGCTAGGCATTTGAACAACTATCTCAATCTCCTCATTCTGATATTTTCTCTTCAGAGTTAATACGTTCATTCCCTGCTCATCTTTCATCGCAAAAGGAAATCTTTCCGGTATCTCTTCAACCTATTCAGCAAAAGGGTATCATAACCAGTGCATAACAATGTGACATACAAACTCAAAGGCATCATAGTCTCACATTTTTTTCTCTGTTATCCTTGTTTACAATTTTAATTGCAGAAACTGCAGTTCACAAAATGAAGCAACAAAATAAATTTTTGGGACATTTAACTCAACCACATGAGCTCCTTGCTTTTAAAACCTGTACGCTTCTAGTGTTCTTCGCGAATAGCCCTTTCCAGTTATTTACTTTCTCATATAAGATGCCTACAGAACCTAGAAACACTAATACTGAACGTAAGGATTCCATTAATGGAGCGTTATGGCGAATGGTTACCACAGGAGTCATTCCGAATACTAACAATTGCTAAGATTCAAATTTCAGAAAGCTAGTTGCAAACGAGAAGAAAGGAATTGGAAGAGGATAACAAAGAGGAGAATGGAAAGCTCACCCGGTCATGGTCGTCGCACTCAGCAGCGCACTTGATTTCATCGTCGAGGACCTTGAGCAGGTTGGAATCAGACGCCGGCTTCTCGGCCGGCAAAGTAGAGAAATAAGCAAGAGGAGTACAGGGAGGAGGGATTACTCCATCGCCGAGATTCCGGGACAAAATGCCTCTGAGAGCCACCGCACGAAGAATACCGGAGCCGTTGTTTTGGCGGCATACAACCGTGCGGCTCACAAGAGGGCCGGCAACCGAAGCCGCGCGGCGCAGCGCCGTGGAGAAGGCCATCCTTTAGCTGTCTTGTTGCTGCTCTGCTACTACTAGGGTTTTAGTATCGGGGTTTGGGTTCTCAACACGGTGGAGCTATCTACACACCCCAGAAGTGGGCCGGCCCATTAGTCTGACGAAAGATGAGCCCAATTCATCTCCATGCTAAATGGACTCAATTGGGGCCCATAACCCTTTGAAAAAAACAGCGGGCTTCGAGAAGCACTGTTCAAACGGACGGATATCCGAAGGCATCGTAGGAGGATGGAGTCTCTTTTTTCTAAAAATTATTTGTTTTATTAGTTGAGTTCGAAGGCTGGGTAAACAAAGCAGGGGGATGGAGTCACTACTCTTGTAGACTTGTAGTAGGCCAATTGTTCGAAAAAAGTAGAAATATTACAACGGTCAATCTTGTTGTCCGTTTGGCTTCTTTCCGCTGGCCCGATCGGTTGCCTCCCGTCGCGCCAATCACGGCAACCAAGCGAGTCGGAGACGAGCGAGGCTGCGAGCGAGCGAGCAAGAGAAAGGAAAGGTGATAAATTTCTTTGAGATTGGCCCCTAAGGCAGCTGCAGAATCGTTCGTGCTTCTCTTCGCTGTGAGCACTTGTTTGTCAAAGCCAGCTGCTGCTGGTCGGGAGCTTTGAAGTAAGGTTTTCGCGGGGTTAATTGAGGAGTTTGGAGGAGGGTTATAGAGTTCGATCGAGGAAAGATGAGAATTACAGAATCGCCACACATAGAGGTGGTTGGGGATTTCTAGGGTTTCTGTTAGGATTTGGGGTTCTTTGGAGGGGTTGGCCCTGGTTGGGGGCAAGGGAGGAGATGAAGGTGGTGGTTGGGAGCCCTGGTACATTTAGCGGCCTGCTGCTCAGGTTGGGGCAGTGCCTCTTCGCCGGCGCTTCAATTGGAGTCATGGTCTCTGCCTTAGGCTTTTCTAACTACACTGCTTTCTGGTATGCCGTTTATCATTCTTCCCAACTCTGCTTCGTTTGTGTTTTCCCAATAATTACAGCGAGTGGTCTTTTTTTCTCTCTCCATTTTAATGCATTGCGTTAACCTTTACTGCTCTAATTGGCTCTGTTCGTTCGAAATTTTGGAGATTTTAGCTGTTTGGCATCAAATGTAGCAAAGGTTTGTTTTTTATGGCCTCTTTCAGTGTTCTTGATGCTTGGAATTCTTGCTCATTTCATGAACCTAAGGGAACTTTTGAGGGGAGAATTTATCTGTGGAGCTCTCGATTGATGCTTGATACCAACGAAATGTCATGAAACTTTCTCCTATTCAGATAAGAACCTCAGTAGCTCAGGCTTCTGTCTTTGTTGGAAGAGAAAAGCAAGCTAGTGATTGCTTTACTCCCTATTGATTGGAGGATTCGACCAACCAAGAGCCAAGAGGTGGTCTTATGAGATAACAGTTAAGAGTTGTTACAAAATGGGAACAGCGGGTGAAAAGATCTGTGGAAATGGTTGATTAGAAGAGCAGCAAGCATGCCTAACAATGTTGAGTTTTCTGTGTTCATTATTTCAAGATCCTGAACATGTTAGTAACTGGCTGGTGTGAATGATTGTGCTAGTTGATAACCAGTAGAGGATCCTAGAGCTAAGGTAGAGAGCTTTGCAGAAGGCAAAATCATTTTGTAGTAGTCTTTTGTATGTTAATTACTTCTTCTTTGTTTCAGTTCATTGAGATTCATGCTTCTTCTACATTTTCCTCAAGTAAATAAGAGGCTACGGTCACACACATCCTTAGTGATCTGATGTATTCTTCTGGTCTGTCTTGTATATTTTCCAGCATGTGGATGGATATTTGCTTTATTGCTATTAAGTTCATATTTACTCAATTTGATTGATTTTTTGGCAAGCCCATCTTATTCTCAAGTCTGCATTTGATTATCATATTTATCTCTAGCATGTTATTAGTATATGTCTTAGATAAATTCCTTTGTTGCCTTGAGATTCGAGTCTTCAGAATCTGATTGAATGTGTGTATTACATCAATATTTTCTTTTTATGCCTTAGAAATGGTTATGAGCTTCTAGGATACAACTGTATGGTATATTGTGCTGTTGTAGTGCACTATTCTTTATTTTTATCTTATTTTAAGATAATTATTTTGGTTCCAAATTTTCCTAAGCCTAGTTCTTGATGGAGAACGTAACATTCATCTACTGATGTTTATCCTCGTAAAGCTTCTTTTTGTACATTGTGAATTGTATTACCATATATAGTTGCTGACATTCATATCTTTGTTCAGTTACTTGATTGCTTCAATGGGATTGCAAGTGCTATGGAGTCTGGGACTGGCATGCCTTGATGCATATGCCTTATGGATAAGTAGAGATCTTCACAATGCTGTTTTAGTGAGCCTGTTCGTCGTTGGTGACTGGGTAATTAGGTTTTATCCTTCTGCCCAACTTTCATGTTCACTTGCTTGCTGAACATCAACATGCATTGTTTTTACACACAATTTTGCTTCCGTGGAATCTGTTTATTCTTTGAATATAAATATTGATATGCATTCCTTATGCCATGAGCCCTGGTTTTGAATGGCCGTATGGTTTCTCTAGTTTCTTGCAGCTTCAATTCTTAATTCTGTTCTTGACCCTTTTTGCGGCATGAAATAAACCTCCTAAGTTTGATGCAGGTAACATCAACTTTATCACTTGCAGCAGCATGCTCTTCGGCAGGAGTAGCTGTCCTATTTGCAAGGGATGTTCACTTCTGCGATAAATTTCCCCGGCTCGCTTGCAGCAGCTATGAAATATCCATAGCCTTTGCTTTCATCACATGGCTTCTGATCGCCATATCTTCGCTTGTCATGTTTTGGCTACTTGCCTCGATTTGATTATACTTGTGATTTTTTCCTGTATGGTTGTATTCTGAGGAGATTAGACTTACATTCCTATAATTTAAAGTCCTTGGTTTGCAGTTTCCTATCCGGAGTATTCAGGCTAAGCCAACAATTTTGTCAAACTGATTCTGTACTGGTCATTTGCAGAAGCTCGTGGACATATGTGTTGATCTTTAAACGCTCTATAATGCATTGTTTGTACTTGGGGTTTTCTTAATAATCTTTCCACTCCCAGTTCCCATAGGTGTTCAAGAGTAGATTAGTAGTGGCCCTGAAGAGAACCCAGCAGTTAAACGATGCTTGTGGCTGGTGCTTGTGAATTGTGTGCCCTTTATTAATAGAATGCTAAGACTTACTATATTAGTTGTGGAGATCTCAACTTCGAGTCTTGGCAGCTTTTTGTATGAAATTATGGTATAGGATTTATGGTGCATAAGAGAGTGGGTCAACTTATTGTGCAGATGTGGCCATGTAGGCACAGACTCTTGTAGAAGTCAGTATATATAGCATTTGCCTCTACACCCAGTAAAGAATGATGAATAAAAAAAAGTTTTGATGACGGGTAAAAACATATGGCTCCTTTGCTTTTCAGATCAATTCCTGTTACTGAAATCCTATTAAGAACCACATCCTTAGTTTAGCAACTCATCGATGACATTGCACTATGCTAGCGTAAAATATGTTCCACGACAATACCGATGAGCTGCAGTATAGACATCAATCGATATCTCTAGCTCGAGACAATGGGCAAACCAAAGAAAAGAGTGGCCAACTTCTCAAACTATTATCATATAGCTAAGTTGGTATCAATGTTTCTTAAGATAAATTAGGCTTGAATACTTGATGCGAGCTGCTGACAAGAACTTTAACAATCGAAAGATTCCTCGTGATTGAGTCCTTGCAACTCTCCGCCATTAGAGCAAAAAACGTTGCTCCACAATTAAAGCAAGGCAGCGGTTGCTGTTTCATCCGCTACAGGTCGTGTGCCAAGACATATGACAGTGTAGTAGCATCATTATCAGTACTAGAATCGATCCATAGATTTTTGAGAGCCATTTAAACATGGCTCACGGACATACTGCTTGATCCACAATGAATGTAACCAAAAACTTTGTTATTGTCCTGTTGAGAGCCTTGAAGCAAGATTTCTTTTGATAACAGCATACATAAAACTCCCAAAAAAAACTAGACAGAAGGCAGTTAACAGTTTCAATCTATTTTTGTGACTCAAAACCTTCGGTGAATGAGATTTTATGACAGAGATCTTGTATTACTACAGGCTTTCACCGAATCTCCCCGACTTCTCACATGGACCCAAATACAATAATCAAATGCACAATGCTGCACACAAAGGACCATGAGAATAGTTAAGCAATCTGAATTGCTGTTTCTTAGTCGTCGGATTCTTCATGTTTCCTTGCAGAAAGCAGTCCATTTCACGCAGTTAATGGACTGTGAATTCTCATTGATCTCTGCCCTCAAGCTCTTTGGATCTCTCCACTGTTAATGGTGCCCCCACATAGTTGAGGATGGGTATTTGTTTTAGTACCCTGAGATGCGAGCGTCTGCGAGAAATCACATGGTAGGCCATGGCCATCCTTCTCTTGGCCCGCTGCCTGGTTGTCATCTTATCCTTTCTGCATTTAATATCTTGGAGTTGATTATGAAGGGTCGCCGATTTGTGTGCAGGGACAAAACATGTACATTACACATTCCCTCGAATCGGTAGTGAGATATCGATTGATTGATCTCAGTAGGACAATACCGATGGATTAGATTAATTGATCGGTATATACCTACCGATTGAATGTACCAATGACCGAATCGGTAGATATATACCGATCAATTGATCTAGTCCATTGGTATTATTCTATCAATGAACTAGATCAACCAATCGCTATCTCACTACTAATTCGAAAACATGTGCAATGGACATGTAACATGACCATATACGCAAATCTTTACGGTTAAAGGAAAGCGACTGCATTAAACATCACCCCAACCTGTCAACTTCACGGAAAGTTCATTAGATGGAGTTTGTTGAGATCAAGACTCTTTAAAAACCCCAGATCCACAAATCCAAACCATGGAGATCTAATTAATGACAAAAAGCTTTGGGAAAGAAGGTATGGTGCCATTCGAGTGTCCATTCATGGAGAAACAACCATACAACAAAACTAAGTCCGGAGTAAAAGGATCCTTCTTGGAGTGGTAACTTGCATTCATCAGCAGGTCTTGGTCGCCTGATGTGGGCTCCCGGGCTAGGGAGGTTTGGACCGAGGTCTTAAAATTGGGTTTGATCGTGTTTATGTATATTCCGAGGTCTAGTAATCGAAAAACAGACATAGTTGCCCGTTGATCTAGGGAGTCTTGTTCTCATTTTATCTGGTCCTGGAGGGTGCTCATGGCCCTCCTTTATGAGACTGATGTAAGTGGAGGTTTTTCCTTAATCTAGCCTAACGGCTCAATTCATCAAAAAAAAAAAAAAAAACTTGCATTCATCACAACACAAGCTGATAAACATTTTAATGAGGCTCTCCATTTATTAAACTTGCAGCCGAGAGAGACGAAGAACCAAAAAAAAAAAACGAAAACTCTGAAGACAACAGACTGGACATTTTCCATTTCACACGACCAACTTCCTATGTACAAAACAGAACATATCCTAAACTTCAATGCATACATAACCAGATCGAAACACTTGAACGCTGGGAGAGTGAAGAGGGAGATAGAACTTGTGGTAAACTTTGCACCAGAGAAGGTAAAGGAACAAGAGCAAACTCAGCTATTTCTCTAACAGTTCTGCGGAACACTTGTAGTCCCATCATCACATGACAATTTCAGGCTTCAAGATGCTAGACTTGATCTCTTTGTGAGGAAGGACGACACCCCCATTGCTGTATATCTCATCACATACATGGACATCTTCGCCCAGAATTGTCATATTCTCGACACGGGCCCATTGCCCGACGGTGCAATGCCACCCAAGGATGCTGCTAGAGATGCAAGAATGCTTCTTGATACGGACACCACGCATCACCGTGCACCTTGACAGCCTCACTCCAGACTCCACTATGCAACCAGGTCCAATTGCAACGTCTGGACCGATCAGGCATCCCTCTCCGATCACAGCAGTCTCATGGACCAATACATTCCCTACAATGTGAGAGCCAGAAGCTAGCTTCTGGGGTGACTTCTTCCTGAGAGAATCCAAATAAAGCCTCAGACCTGTAATGTAGTCCTTCGGCTGTCCAATGTCCATCCAGAACCCTGGGAGGACCATCGCATGGAGCTTTTGATCTGCTGCAATCTTCGGGAAAACCTCTTTCTCGATAGAGGTGGGTCTTAGTTCAATGCGATCGAGGACAGATGGATTCAAAAGGTAAATGCCAGCATTGATCTTGTTGCCAACAAATATTTTTGGTTTCTCCACAAATTTTTCTACCTTGCCAGTTTCCTCATCCATAACCACAACACCATATTTGGATGGCTCATCAACCTATTCCATAGCAAGGATTAGTTTCTATATCAAGCAAATTATGAGAAAAAAGGATATCAGTTATTTCAAATATTACCTTTGTCACCATAATTGTAGCCTCTCCCCCGTGGGACTTGTGGAACTGGATCAGTTCAGCAAATGGATATTCACTGATGACGTCGCTGTTAAGGACAAAGAAAGGCTCACCAGAGCCATCAAGGAGCTTGTCTCTTGCCAACGCAAGGGGACCAGCTGTGCCTAATGGCTCCGTCTCCCGTGAACAGGTAATTTTGACATCAAGCTGAGTCTCAAAATCCTTCAAGAAGTTGAGCATCAGCTGCAAAAACAGACACCCAAATCAGGGATGTAGAAAGATGACTCCAAAATGATCATAGGAAAACACAAGAGACTCCTGGAACAAGATGGTTAGATTTTGTTTTCACCTCTGGCTGATAATTTATGGCCAGCACGACTTCTGTCACTCCAACATCCTTCAGAGCTTCAATCTAGACATTACAGGGAAAAGAATAACATTCTAAATTGCAATACAAAAAAAAAAAGAACCGAGTGTAGAGAAGTCTATCAAAAGATAAGCATGCGACTGATATTTTTCTTTCAAGATCCAAAATTTTGGATCCATCCCCAGAAAAACAAGCATAACATGTGAAACTTAAAACAAGTACAGAGCTCATGGATCGAGCTAGACATAGGTCGATAACATATTTTACCCATGAGGAAAGGAGTAAAATGGTTCCAACCGCAGCCCAACCTGGTCAGAAGCGCACAGACCACATACCTGATGCAGGATCATGGGCTTGTTAGCAAACTCAACGAGAGGCTTTGGGACACTGAGTGTCAATGGTCGCAGACGGGTGCCAAATCCTCCAACAAGAATTAGAGCCTTCATGGTGCCAAGATACTTTCTTTCCCCTGTTGATTAGATGGCAAAACTCAATACCAGAGAATTAATGAAATCTGAGTAATCAAGATGCAGCATCCATGCTTTAAAGCCCTTTCAGGTGATAAAGAAAGAAGTTCCTTTGCAGAACTCTACTTTGACACCTGTAAATGGAGATCTTGGATGGCAGACGGGTGTCTACTGGCTCTCGGAAGAGTATCTTCCAGGTGCTAAAGAGATGAAAAGCATGCAGGTTCTTGATAAACAAAGCAAGCGAGAAGATTGTGTGAGCTTAAGACAGAGAGCACTTGCAGATAGAGCTAAAGCTATGAAAGCAGGTGTCCCTTGAAGCGTAAAATGTGAAGCTAAATGTCGTTACGTCACAATTGGAAGGGAGTTATGACTTCTTGCTAAAACACAGCCTGTACTCCTCAATGAGGAGCCACAGCAATTCAATTCGATGCAAACAAATCAAAATGGAAAAAAGCGCAGTCTCTCTTCAACAGGTCAAGTTTAAATCTTTTTTCCTGTTATACTTCATAAAAGTAGACGGATTTTTTCGTATTGAATCCTCTCAAGGTAACAAATAAAGAAGTGAAGACTGAAACTGAAAGTATGATTGACCATTTTAGGTTAGTAAGATACTGCACAAAATCTTTGCAGCGTGGCACAGAGAGAGGTGGACAAAGAGAACAGCTATACTGACAACTTAAGCCTCAAAAGATATATGTAGACTGAAAAACTTTGCAAACCTACAGATCTAAAAAAGTGGATTCAGAATTGCAAATAAGAATCTTTATGCTTGCTAATAGATCCAAAAGGTTAACAATTCTCACTTCCAATGGCATCTGACTATGCTTGATGAGGAAAACATGTTAAAATACACACCCCCCCCCCCCCCCCCCCCCCCCCAGCCAGCCTAAAAAAAAAGAATTTTTATGCTCTTCCAATAAAAGCTCGAGAAAAATAGAACAGCGAGAGAATATAGAAAACCATGGCAAATTGGGTAGAGGAAATAAAGGCTGTGACCAGATTAGTTAAAGAAACGCAAAGACCACAGGAAGTAAACAATATTCACATGAAACTAAGCACGATGCAGACATATAAAAGTTGTAGAAAAAACATTGGATCTCCGGATTGCCTATCAAACTCACAAACCAAACACAAAAAAGGAACCCAGAAAACGATTCGCGAAATTTCCTTGATCACGAGGAACTCCGAAGCTGGTGCTGCGAGGGAACCGCGCGACCTTCACATTGTCTCATCCGCCTGTTACGAGTTATGGAGACGAAGCCGTGATGTGCATATGAGTCCGAAAACCCTTGATCGAGCAACATTCAAGCTAGATCTACAAATACCATGAAAGCGCTAACAGAGCCGAAGATTTGTTCGGATTTCAGAGGACCATACCTAAGACACAGCTTTGGATCCTTGCCGGACGTCGCTCCTCCTCGCCGGCGAGGATCGGGACAAGACTTGGAGAGGAGATAAAGGAAGGGGAAAAGGGGGTGCAACCCGCACTTGGCCTCGGCCCTGATGGCTTTTGATTACAAGCAGCGTGGGGCACAGGAATACAGGATGCTCTGTCTCCCTTATATAGAAGTATAGCAAGTATAGAACCCCGAGGCCGCGGGATTTTTAAAGCTCCCTCTCCCCTTTCTATCTCAACAGTCAACTCTCCCTTCATTTGTAATTCTAAATTATTAATTGTTTGTTCCCTGCGATAATTGACCGCTGAGATTTGACTCTCTTTTATGATATTGAGTTTTTTCCAGCGTGGCATCGCTTATATGATATCAAATTAAAAACATTGCTATGAGCCTATGACGTTGCAATTCAAGATTAAAAATACTCATCCGGTATTTATCGTGGAGATTGGGTTTTTTTTTTTTTTTGCCAAAAATGGACCCAAGTGTCCAGATTTGGCACATTGAGACCTCCTCGATGATTCTTTGCAACAGAGGACCCCAAACCTTAAAATTTTCGATTTTACCCCTCCCCTCCCATGTCATTGATGGGCATGCCATACATGAATCGTGTA
>OY986966.1:777240-972360 GCA_963920575.1 Narthecium ossifragum
GGGCTAGTTTGGTATGGGGTTAGAAAAAAATGAGATTAAGGAGGAATAGGGTTAGAAAAAGTGAGGTTAAGGAATGGGGATAGAAAAAAGTAGAGTGGTGGTGGTAGGTGAAATAAACATAAAATAGTAATTATGATATTTTATGTCTGGGGATAGAAACCCTAAACCTATAATCCACCTTAACCCCATACCAAACATGAGCTAAGACGTTCCTTCTCGTACGGACCCACCGTCGATCATGCATGAATATTGAGATGCCATGCATCCCCCTATATGTTGTCGCCCCTTCTCCGGTTGGTCCCTTTCAAAATGTTGCATGCATTCATTCTCCCCTTTTAGCACAATAAGTGCGTTTCAGAGTGTCTTAAGTTAGGATAATACGCTCAACTAACTAGCAAAAATTTCAGTGGCATCCCAAGTCAAGTAATTAATCAAAGAGCGTTGATTTTTATATATGATTTAAATCATATATATTACATACACGGTGCAATCGGTAGTGGGATGCCGATCAATTAATCTAGTCTATCGGTACTTTATTACTGAAATTGATTAATTAATCAGTACTTCTGTACCGATGAAATACATCAATCAATCGGCTCGGATCGGTAGTGAGGTACCGATTGGTTAATGTAATCCATACCTCACTACCGATGAAATAATTCAATCAATCAGTAGCTTACTATTGATTAGGTGGTATGTGTGTTACACATAATATACACAGAAAACTTTATTCTATATGAAACCTATATATCATGACACTCCTGCCATTGTTTTCCAATAATTCTTAGGAGGACTGATCTTCTTAACTAAAAAGCAAGGGATGTGTGCTGGTTACGTGATACGAAAGCCTTCAAACACGGGATGTATATGATGTGGGTAGGCAGGAGCAGGATGGTAGCAAACCACCCACAGACTAATTAAAAAGCGTGAAGGTAGTTACCACTAATTTGGCAGAAGCTGCGACGATAACTGATAAAATGAAACTAAACCAGAACTTTGGCAAGCAAGGCATTGTTTAGGCCTTTGAGCCATCCTTCATTCCTTCTACGTCTACAAAGGCACCATATCAAATGATGATGATGAGAGTACCTAACACTGTTAGTTCTCCACTAGATAGAGAGGAGGGGTCACGCAAGGTCTGTTCACATATCTAATGTGCTATTTCCACCAATGTTGGCTGATTGCCATGATCTCAACGTATACTCGTTGGCCCATCGTATTAATAAAGCCGACCTTGGGTTTAGTGTCCCATTGCTTGAAAGACGAGCAGCAAAGGCTATAGTAGAAGACAAAACTGCAAGAGTGCGTGAAAGAAATAAAAGATAGAAGAACTATTCTTCTTCTCCCAGGCAGACAAGTGGGAGAGCAGGATCGAGGTGGAGAGAGCTGAGGATATGTTGGAAGCTCAAGTAGGGAGCTAGGGCCACGACGATATGGATGAGTTCCAGTTGAGAGAGCTGTACCAGAAAGACTCTAGGATTTTTAATCAATGATGTTAAAAAGGAAATATAAGTGAAATAAATATTATTAACTTATTTATTTTACTTTATATTTATCATCAACAAATCTACAAAATCATAAATAAAATAAGCTAAATAATAATCAAAAGAAAATCATAGCATATCAAAAGGATTATTTAACGACAATAGGCATATTCCAGGCATATTCCGTGAATATTAACCAGTTAGTAACCGGAGGGTATGGTTAACATTATCACAATGTTTTCATGGTACATATGTAAATGCAAGGATTGTAAAGGTACATTTGTAATTTAAGAAGTTTTCAAGGTCTCAAAGTAAATAATCCTAAAATTAAATAAAACATAACTCACGAGAATCAAGAAATTCTTAGCCGACAATTTTCATCGTCAATGTTACGATCCAAGCTATCATTACAATTAGCACTACAAATAATTGGATGATAACTACCATTAGAGTAAAGATCTAGAAGTTAGAAAGTAGAAATATAACTGAAATAAGTAATCATGGGCACAAATTAAAGTCATAGAGGAAACATAAATAGAAAATAAAATTTGGATGAGTCGTGGAAGAACATCCGAGCCTTCGACCAATTAAAAAATGAATGGTGACACCTCTTTCCTCAAGTTGTTGTAAGGCATCACCTGCATATTAGGACGCCAACATATAACCTCATAAAAATATAATAGTTATGCTAAGAAGTGGCAGAGTATGTTGTTTTCTTCTTTCTTTGAGGAGCGGAAGAGGGACGATTATTCAAGGATTAATACAACAGTTATGTTAAGGAGTGGAAGAGTCAGACATTAAGTTTCCTTCTATTGAGAAGCAAAAGTGACGACAACGCTAGGGGCCTAAGACAAGAGATGATAAAACCACTTACATCTCTTGATGCAAACATTCAACTCACGAGAATATTTATGGGAAGGAAAAAAAAAACATCCGACGTAGCTAAATAGGTAATTATGATAGAGTGAGGCATCCGATCAAAACATCCAACTATTTTTCCTTTTATAATAGGGATAGATACTCACTCTCCCTTATCAATTTAAGCTTTTGGGTTGATATGATAGCATCAATAAGAGTATTGGAGCAAAGATCTTGTATTCAAATCATGTATTCTATACATGATGAGGCTTATTAACCTATATTTGTATAATAAACGTGTTATTTTTGAATCACCATCTTACATTAATTTATCTTAATCATTTGCGATATACGAAAAGAAAAGACACCGGAATCGAAATATGAGAAGATGCTTTGAGCTTTCAATATGAGTCAACCCGACCTTCTTGACCTCGGGCTTTAATTACTAGATCGAATGCTTAGAATTAGTATGGTATCGGAGCAAATGTCTTAATTATCAATATGAAGATGGTTGCCTCAACACATTTTTGTGATCAAGTGTTTTGCGAAAGACCCATAGTTTGTTTTTCAGTTTTGAATTGATTAAATCCTAAGTTTTGAGAAGGCTCAAGGGAGAGATTAGAGAGCGACACAATATCGAGTTTAGAGGAGAATGAATAGATCTTTTGCTCACTAGCTTTGTAAAGATCTAATTCTACGTCGGAATTTTGAAAATGTCTATAAATCTTTTGCCATTCTTTTATGCGAGGAGTCTATTATATCAGCTTTTGCAACTGGCTTATGGTTAGCGAATCTTTTTATGTACACTTGCTGCCAGGGGATTGTGTTTTTTTAACTGTGAATGATGCTCATGCTCGGCCACAAAATAGTAGTTAGCCATACACAACTCACAAGTACAGAACATAATTTAGCGCGCAGGCAAGAAAGGGCTGCCTGCCCCTGGCTTCAATATATCCAAGCCAAGTATCAAACGCTTGGGTTTTGATGTATGCCATTGCCACTGACGTCTATGTTAATGATATATTCGAGCTCCTCGGTCACCTCTTTCATCGACGGCCGGTTCTGCCTCCGTTCCTCGAGGCACCCCATAGCCAGGAATCCCACCGCCTTCATAGTATCCAGTTCCACCTGGCTCGCCCCATCCGTGATAAACTTATCCACCACGTCCATCAGCCTCTCCTCCTCCACCTTCCTCGCCACATACACCGCCAGGTTCACATCATCCGCCCCCCTCTGGAAATCGATGGCCTTCTGCGACGTCAACAGCTCCAGCAGCACCACCCCAAAGCTATACACATCGCTCTTGTCCGTCAGCTGGTAGTTCCGGTAGTACTCCGGGTCCAAGTAACCCAAGGTCCCCTGTGCGCACGTCGACACATGGCTGAGGTCCGCCTGCGCCAGCCGTGACAGCCCGAAGTCCGACACCTTGGCGTTGAGCTTCTCGTCCAGTAGAATGTTACTCGACTTCACGTCGCGGTGGTATATAGGCGTCACGGCGGAGAAGTGCAAGTAGGCAAGCCCCTCCGCCGTCTGCTTAGCTATGACAAGGCGGTGGCGCCAGCTCAGTGGCTGGCCAATAGCGTGGAGGTGCTCGTAGAGGGTCCCGTTGGGGATGAACTCATACACCATGAGTGGCAGCTCGAGCTCCACGCAGCAGCCGAGGAGGCAGACAAGACTCCGGTGGTTCACCTGCGAGAGGATGCGGACCTCGTTGAGGACCTGGTCGACCGACTTGGTGTTGCCCAGCTTGGCGCACTTAACGGCCACGGGGGTGCCGTCCTCGAGCACCCCCTTGAACACCTCGCCGTAGCCGCCGATCCCGAGCAGGTTGTCGCGGGAGAAGTTCCCCGTCGCGCGCTTGATCTCCTTCCCGGTGAAGTTCTTAGCGGAGCGGCCGCTGGTGTTGTTGGCGTTCAAGATCTCCTCCCGCTCTTTCAGTAGACGTTCTTTGGCCTCCCGGATGCGACGCTGCCGCCGGTAGAAGAAGAATCCGGCGACGCTGGCTAAGAGCGCAACCCCCAAACCGGATACTAAACCTGTTTCAATTTAAACTTATTAAAACATCAAACACTCAACATAGTAGCTACCTAATAACTATGCTTTCTGATGAAAATTTATGCATTCAATCACCTAATGAATCATTTGAACGAAATTTAATATATTAGTACCTGCAATTAGAGGACCATTATTTGAGGAGCTTCCACACCCTCCTGGAGTCTGGCACTCTGTGACATCTGCGCACACGGTAAATAATTAAATCCAAGATCAGCCAAACAAATACCTTTATATCAGGAATACGAATGATCAGAGCCGTTCATCCAATGAAGGGTGTCCAGTTTAGCGAACTCACTGTTGGCACATGTGCCAGTGAAGGGATCCCAAACCAATCCCTGATTGCAGAAGCACCGGCTGACCGGCCCTCCGATCGCCGCCGGATCCGCCCTACACGTGGCGTTAGATCCCGCCTCGCAGTCCGCCTGCGTCTTGCACAAGGGCTCCCTCGGCGACGCCCACTGGAGCTCCACCCCCGAGCTGTTGACCCACTGCGAAACGGACGTGCCGGCCGGATTAAGGTTCACGAAGCTCCGGTAAGCGCTGCATGCGGATGGATCGACCCGGATCGAGTACGATGTGGACGATCCGCCGGCGACGAACGTGCAACAGATAGGGGAGGAGCGGCAGACGGCGGCGTCGGTCCTGGCGTTGGCGTAGACGTGGCAGAGGCTGTTGGAGGAACAGTTGAGCGGGGAGAGGAGGAGCTCGGTGGTGCAGTTGAGGAGCATGATAGTGTTGCTGCTGGTGACGTTGAAGGGGAGGGAGCTGTTGAGCTGGATCCCCTTGTAGGAGAGGTCTGTGGTCTCGCACCGGGACGGGGATTGGAAGGCCGCGGGCCGGATGACGAGGCGCTGGGTAGAGGGGCTGATGGTGGTGATGCCGTAGGTGGAGCCGTTAAGGGCGTCGAAGAAGAGCGATCCCGTGGAATTGTCGCATCGAATCTTGTAGCCCGGGTCGCCGCAGCCGGCGGCGGTGCTTAGAGGGTACGGCACCGCCGTGGTGCCGCAGTCCGGGCATACTTTGCTGCCTGCGGCGGTGGAGAGTAGGAGAAGTACGGCGATCGGGAAGAGAAGGAGATTTATTTGGTGTCTCGCCATCTCTGAGGGATCGGAGTTGGGAGAGGAGGTGAGGATCGGGGTGATGGGTTGTTCTTCTGTTTTTTTTTTTGTTTTTCTATATAAATATCTCGTTCAACATTGGAGGTGATGGACTTTGACTCCATTAAGATTTGAAATCATTTTCCCATTGACTTGCTTTGTGAATGGCGTAATGGGTTTGTTCTTGGAAGGCGCTGATTAGGGGGCACAATAGATTTTTTTTTTCTTTTCTTCTTCTGTGCGTCGAATACATTTGTCATTGTCGTTGACGGAAAATGTTAGGCCTAAGCTCCAGACGTTAATCTTACCGCCTATTTTACGATAAGACATCTTATCCTATTTAGTATTATTTTTCAAAAAAAAAATTTATTTACATGATTGTGCCCGTGACTTATGTGATCATATATTATTAATTTATATTATGAGAATCAACGGATATGAGTGAATTTGGAACGTTAAAAGTGATCAATCACTCTTTTATTTTTCAACACTTATTACTATTCTGTCACCACCCCCAACCCATAAAAAATGCAATTATTATTATTACTATTCTATATTTTCCCGTTTCTAACGTTGCGAAATCAACAGGCTACAGTCAAGCGTCTGGAATACAAACTGCTGAGTATTATGATATTGGGATGAAAACTAATAATAGAAGTGAGATATAATTCTTATTTTAACTTTCATCCCACCCGTAGCAACTACGAAAAAGTAAGAATAAATTTGCAATGACCATAAATTTGTTTTTATTTCCTGATGCAGGATCAAGTCCAGATTCAGATCAGGCTGAGACCGATCCGGAGAGACTTCCTAGGTATTCAGATCGTGTTCGGACTCTCTCAGTCCGACTCAGATCTCCGTACGACCTTGAACGTCGGATGGGCATAAGTTTCGACCCTGATGTCCGATCGGGACGTATGACTAGCCGTTTCGACCGGCTCGACGAGCCCGACAAGATTCATCAGAGATCAAAGATCTCTTCATAACATGGACCTCCAAAAATCCACATTTCTTTTTTTTATGACTAAAAAATCCATTTTTTGTAAAACTTTCCTTTTTAAACAGGTTATGAGTCTTTACTATTTTTAACATATTTTTTTATTTCTAGTCATTTTTTTCTTTTCTTAATTCAGATTGGATCATTAGTTATTGGGTTTGTATTTAATTCCTGATTTGAGTCAATCTGTAAATTGATCTCTGCTTATCCTATAAAAGGAGTTTTAGGGTTTGTAATTAGGGTGATTTTTTATTAATAAAATCTTTAAGTAGTTTCTCTTTTTTGAAAATTTTGTTGGTCTCTTTCATAGAGATGACGGTTGTCTCTCCCGATAAGAGGCTTTCACGTTTACCATGCATCATTTCCTTTCTCTAAAAAGCTTAAGATGGCGTTTGCAGACACGGTGGATCCAAACTTTTAACTTGCTTATACTTTTTTTTTCTTTTCCGCATAGACTCGGGAAATGAGATTCTAGAGGATATTAGTGTAAAGCGGAATATATTGAGATCTGAAATATTTTTTTATTAATTAATCCATGACAGGGCCATGACTGCCTTGTCGAAGCCGTGGGTCTCTTTCCAACTAGTGTTTACAGTTCACATATGCCTTCATCTGCGGGTCTTCCCAATAAGCTACCTCGGGTCCTCGACAAGTAGGCCCGAGAGCGTGCGGGAGGGTCATGAATAGCGGCTGCAAGTTAGGCACGAGCTTTGACTGCTGGATATCCTTATCTGTTGAAGTTGGAATGGCAAAAGGTGGCAAGTCCTAGAAAATCATTGAACATAATAATAGTATGACAATTAATAGCCAATTGAGTGACGGTTGCTAGAATGAAACTCGAATCATTCCTTTCGAGGTTTTATTTTGGTACTGGTTTACCACTCGACAATTTAAATGAACTATCAGTGTGGTGGTATAGCGGTTAATACTTACAACTCCTCTACATGAGATCTTGGTTCAATTCCTTCGTGACCGTTTGGTCCGGGGATAATTTATTCTGAGTTAAGAAAATTTTGGGATAATGTTGTTTAAAATTTATATCTGAGATTGATACGTGATCGCTAAGTACGTAAGTGTGTGCCAATTGTAATGGCTATCAAAATGATATGTGAATTCTACCGTATTTCAATTAAGAGCATTTTTTAAAGAAAAACTTGGGTCTAAATGTAAATTGATTTTTATATTTTTTAATGATTATGTTACTCCTGGACTAACTATGCTGTTTCTAAGGACAATTATTGTACTGACTACTGCTAGAATTTATACTATGTCTAGAAGTAACTGTTCTACACCTAAGAATAATTATACTATTCCTAGAACGGTGATATATCATGAAAGGCACCACATTAACAAGTCTGGGTTTATTTGCCATGGCCCCCTCGACAGAGATGCTATTGGGCCCGGTGCCAAGAAGGTTCCATATATTTGCAGTGAGATCCAGCAACAGACTATGTCTTTGATATATCTTGGCGTACCTGAGGAGAACGTTTTGCAGACACAGCACATACAAGGTGTTCATCGGCACTGTGGTTCGAGTGCAAGTGTCAGTAGCCTTGCTTCTCAATATGTCCAGAAGCTGGGGATGATTATTAAAAGGTCTACCCATGAGTTAGACTTGGATGACGACCAAGCTAGCATCCGCATGTGGGTTGAAAGGAATAGGAACCCTGTTTTCTTTTACCAGGATATTCGTCGAATACAGATCCTTTTATTTTAGGAATCCAAACAGAATGGCAATTGCGGTAGATGATAAGGTTCGGCCATCATAGCCTCCTAGCATGCGGATTCTTCCTTCGGCATCAGCAAACTCAAGGTATTTGCAGGATGAAGTCAACAAAGAGCTAGAATGATGCCTTTGATAGACCAAACCTGCTATTAGTCCAAACCTTCAACTTCTGTGAACATGTCTGAGATTAGCAACATTGAATGACTTTTTCAGGAGCATTAGTTCCAGGAAAAATAGGACTATAACTTTTTCTCTACCAAAACATGATCTTATGTTCAGTTTCTATGCCTTGCAGTATCCGCTATACACTGTACACTCCTCGCATTTGACTCCAGACAACATGCTCTTCCAGTCGCGTGGGTCATAACTAGCTCGCACAATAACTAAGCAGGATGTTACCAAATGGACAAGGGCTCTTGCAGACAGAATTCGTGCGGTTGACGCAGCTTGGAGGGTCAGTGGATTCATACTTGACGACCCAGCTCAGGAAATTGATCCAATTAGGTAAGATGTTATTTTTTGCCTCTCCGTTCTCTCAAGTCATTGAGGTGGGATGTGTTAAAGTAACTAACGCAAATAGCTAGCCAAAAAAATGACCCTCCACTTGTCTTCAGGGATATATTTTGCTACCCTATTCTTTTCTCCCTTTGGCCAAGTAGTCGAAGATCTTGGCTTAGGAATGTTGTTAAGAAATGTAGTGATGCCGAAGTGCAGCGGGAAATGTTTAAGTGTCTTGGCAAGATATTGCACAGTATCTGGGCGAATTTCTTCAGGATTTCGTGGACCAAACAACGTTCATGCAATACTACAAGGCCTTTGGGTGCCAAAACTTGGTAAGATCATATTGTTGATGGTTGCATCACATCTCTTTTTTTTTAGTTTCTCTATTTCTAACTGCTTTATTGCACTTTTCATATTTAGAAATGTGGATTTCGACTGTGAAGAATCTCCCAATTGCAAGTCAGGAATCATCTGGTGCAATTGAAGGATATCATCCGAAGCTCAAGCTTAAAATCTACGTCGATTCACATCTTGCTTGATTCACTTCAGCGTGTAAATTGGTTGGTGCATAAGCTAACTAGCTAACAGAGCTGCTTTCGAGTTACTGGCTCAATCTCTATGCAGATGAAAGTGGATCTTTTGAAACAGTTAAAGAGGAGTACATTTCCTTGACTTCATGGCATAGGGCTTTACAGATACCTGATGATGCTGTTACATTCGATGATAAAGAGCAACTTTATGCTTTGGTTCTGAGCCAAAAGGGTAGTAGCCAGTCACAAATTGTTTATCAAGCACGTCATTAAGGTGAATATGATCTGTCAAAGCCGCAAGGATCATCAACCAGCAATGTCGTATCAGTCATTCCAACAAATCTTACTAAAGCTGCAGAAAATCCCTATGGATGATTCACTAACCCTGGATCAATCAATGGCATGGGCTACCCAAATCCGAGAAATAAATTCAAAGGCTGGTGGAGCTTAGTACTCCCGGCGATATCAACCTTGTTGTAAAAAAGCTACCATTGAAATGGGTATGGAGAAAGGGTAGAACATCAGTTGGCAAGCCTGTGGATGGTACTCTTGCTCTTCCTTCTGCATCCAGGAGATCGAGACTCACAAAAGAAGAAAGCTGCTCAGAAAAAAAGAATAGAGATCGTCCAGATTTTAAGACCCCCCGGAGTTTTTGAATAGCCATGGAGAAGTGATCGGGCTACATGTCACGTAGGCATATGCATCGTACATGACCACTTTCAACGCTCCAGATTCACTCACATCCATTGGTCCCATCATGTAAGTCAATAATACATGGTCACGTAAGCCATGTGCAGTGTACATGGGTGAAAAGCACACATACTGGGATTAATTATTCTCGGGTATTGTGCTGTTTTATAGTTGATCACCGTATGATGTTTGATCGACGGACATAAAATGCGCTCGTGCAAGATAATTGCGCACTATGGGGGTCTAATGGTTTATTTGAAGTGGTGATTGGGTTGATCGAATTGTGGCTAGTAAGGGCAATCCGACTCGACCCGACCCGACCATCTTGTTACCGAACCACTAATTGGTCGCATATTCCCGATGCCAATTTGAGAACGAGAGGAGAAAGCAAGAGAGTTGGACCTCCTTCCCCAAAATTTCCCGAGTTCCCTCCTCCGCGCGCCTCGCCGTCCGGATTCATCACCGTCACCGACTCTGAGAGGCCGGGGAACAACAGCACGGAGATCATGGCGGAGAACCCCACGGCTTCGCCTCGGAAGGCCCTTCAATCTCCGCCCTCCGGTGACACGATGCCACCGTCCAACCTCCAAAACCCTAGCATTCGATCTCCCAACATCCACCCCTCCCCTTCTATGGAGAACTCCCAGATCTCCTCCCCGCAGTTGCCCCAGCTCCAAAACCAGAACAATTCCCCCGGGATTGTAGAGATTACCCAAAAGCAAACAATGCAACAACAGCAGCTCCAACAACCAATGCAACAGGTACAGCAGCAGCAGCAGAACATCATGACACCGTCCTCGAACTTCCAGGCCCAGCCAAGCATCCAGAGGTCGGGCTCGATGCCGAGGATCAGCCAGTTACATCAGCAGTACGGTGCTGCCGCGGCGGCCAGCGCGATGCGGCAGCACACCGGAATGTACGGTGGGCAGATGAACTTTGTAAGCACTCAAATCCAGCAGCAGCAGCAGCAGCAGCAGCAGCAGCAACAACAACAGCAAATGGGTGGGGGGATCTCGAGGTCGGGGATGATCGGTCAGGGTGCCCAGCTTCCTATGCTGCCTGGGCAGTCCACTCAACATCTCAATCTACAATCTCAGATGCTTGCGGTAATCATGTTTTAGCCTTTATCAGTTCTCCTAGGTGTTCGCTGGTGGATAGGTTTGATATAGTTTATTTGGTAACTTTTTGGTTCTAACTTCTAAATGGGAATCAGCGTCAGTAAGTTAACCAATGTTAAGATTAGGGACCTGATTTCTTAGCAAGAATCCAAGATGCTTCATTAAAGTGAATTCGATAGTTATCATCAATAATATATTAATGATTCCTATTGATATGTGACCTTATTTGAAACAACGTGTTCTTCGTTTGTATGGTCTCTTCATACATTTGATCCAGTCATAAGGTTATTAAATATGCGACCTTATTTTGCAGTCGAGGCAAAAGATTGGTTTGGTTCAAGGGTCACAGTTGCATCCTGCTAATTCTTCAGGGCAGATGTTGCAAGGGATGCAGACAATGGGGATGATCAACTCTCTTGGTTTGAGTTCACAGATGAGACCAAATGGGCCTCTTTCGATTAGTCAGCAGCGGTATGCCCAGGGACAAATGAGGCAGCAGCAGCTGTCACAGCAAATGCCTCTTACCTCTCCTCAAGTATGCATTTATATTAAAATTTAAGTTATCTTTAACAAAAGCTTCTTATTTTACTTGAGTGTTGCATATAGTTATAGGGGTTCATATCATATTTCACCCTCAAAACATGCTAAACATTAGATTTTCCTATGTTTTTAAGGGAAAATATGATATTATCAAGATTGTAGGTGAAATATGATATTTACCATGTTTTGATGGTGAAACATGATATTAACCCTGGCTACAGATGATTAATGCTGGTCATTGTCAAGGTATTTATAAGAGCCTTCTTTGTTTGGTGAAAGAATGCCCGCTTTCAGAGTAGGGGACTTATAAAACCCTGATGAGTCATCTGAAAACTTTTATCCTGCACTAGCTTTCTTGGCTTCAGAAGGCCTCAATATCATTGTTTTGAGAGTCTAGAAAAGGAAGATAGTTATGTAGTGGCATTTTGACTGCTAAGTCATATTATTGTCAGTAAAGGATGGACTCTGAGGTCATTCATCCAGTATACTGGTTAAGAATCAACTCTAGGTGAATAGACTATTTGGCACTTATTAAACTCAGCCTGAAACATAATTTTAGTTAGCCAGAAGGCAAACTAAAAGGTCCATGTGAAGGGACAATGAGATGCAAATTTAGCATTCATTTTTCAAATGACAAAGTGGAAACCTTTTATGAGTATCTATCATCAATGTAGACTATCTGTGGTGTGGACCCTACCATGGTTTTCAACGGAAAAAGATACATCTTATGTACAATGATGGAATTATCAACTGCTCATATTATCTGCGTCATGTCTCAGAGTGGGGTTACCTTTTAGCAATCCTGTATTATAGGAGCTTATTTTCAGTTTTTGATGACTCATCTCCAAAACTGATAAAGAAGCAGTCGTTTATGTAAAATCTTCATCTGAACCTCTCATCCTTGACTGTTTGCATTTTTTCTTGTGAGCCACCTTTTCCATGCCTAGCAAAAAAATGTTAGTTAACTTGAGTACCTTCTTCAAGATAGCGCCTTTGTTTGAGAAACTCATTAACACTTGCTCATATTAGATGTTGTTGGAAGAAGCTTGATTAGTAAGTCATGAATTCAGTATTTCCTCCAATGGTTAAATTTAAAATTCCTGTGGCAGAAGCTTGGAGGTCAAAGCCTACCAAGGGGTTCATCTCTTGCTGCTATGAGTCCCCAGTTATCTGCGTTAACTCAGAGTGGGCAGTCAGCGTTGGTTCAGAATATTCTTTCTCAGCAGCCGTGGTTGAAGCAAATGCAACCAACAATGTCTACACCAGGATCTCCTTCATTTCATCTTCAACAACAGCAGCAGCAGCAGCAACAACAACAAAGGCAGCAACAAACCTTCTTGCCCCAACAGTTGTCTTCATCTCAAGTTCATCAAAAATCTCTCGGCCTGAGCCCACAGCAAATAAATCAACTGCTACAGCAGCAACAGCTAGGAACTCAACAACAGCAGCAGTATTTGCTTTCGCAGCAACAGCTGCAGCAATTGCAGCAATTTCAACAGCAGCATCAGCAGCAGCAACAATCGCCAAGAATGTCTGGATCTACATTTCAAAGATCTTTAAGTTTGACTTCACAGGCAGATGCTACTCCATCTGGCTCAGCAACGCCTGGTGGAAGCTCAAGTCATGTACCAGAAGCAGTCAATCAGGTTCCTGGAAAGAGGAAGATACAAGATTTGGTTTCACAGGTTTGCTCTTCTATTCTTTTCCATTTTGATAGTTTGGTGCAAGGCTAGCGTTAATACTTTCATTATGCCAGTTTTGGTGTATTTGCTTCTAATCAGCTAGGCGGAACACATGATTTTGAGGTGCATGCATGATAAGATTATAAATGGTAAACATGTGTTGGTATGTCAAGGAAATTTAGGACAAACTGACGTTCTATTTAGCATCCACAGTCACTGTTCATTCATGTAATGGAGTGATTATCTCGAGTATGTAGTTTTTCTGGATTGTAGTCTAAGTTTTTCCTCATATTTCAATGAATCTGCTATGAGTTCAAGTGCTCAAAATGAGTTAGGAAGCCAATAGGGGCACAGAGGTACATGATCAACAGTGGTTCCTGAGTTTGCAGTAAAAAGGTAGACGTGGCTTTAGAACTGAAGGACAATATCTCCATGTAAAGCATTTTGGCGATAACATGGTTAGTCTACGTTATTCTCATATGACAGTTGAGGCAATGAATTCGTTTTTTACCCCATTATAACTGTCATGCGCAGTACCTTTGACGACTTCATTGCTTTTTTATTCTCTTGTCAAATGTGTGTAAACATATGTATTACACGAGATAGATGTTTGCATATCGAACTGAAAATGATGATCACGAGCTTTGACTGCTGCAGGTGGATTTCCTGGGTAAGGTAGATCCTGAGGTTGAAGATCTCCTTTTGGAGATAGCTGATGACTTCATTGAATCGGTAAGAAAATATAAAGCTTACTGTTTTAATGAGCTATGATAACTTTCTCCAAGAACTGATATGTTTTCTCAACAGGCTTGTCATGCATCATACTTGCAATTAAGGTTTAAGTTCTCATTCATAGTTGTTAGGTATATGATGTTTGGTGGCTGTTGTTGTAGGGATAATTTGTCATCCCCTTGATATGAGCATTTTTTCTTGTTTGAAATGTTTGACTTGGCCGCATTGCATATGCCAGTAACTCTACTGCTGATTCTTATATTACTGACCAGATGTGGTTTTAGGTTACTACGTTTGCCTGCAGTCTAGCAAAGCATCGGAAATCTTCAACATTAGAATCTAAGGATCTCCTTCTACACCTAGGTATGCTGCTGATTCATATATGTTGGTTTCTGCTATCTTCGAATGTCTATGCTATATATGGGTTCATTGGTAATGCTTGTGAGATATCCTGTTTTGATCGTGATTTACATCATCATGGTTAACTGTTTTTAAGTTTGAAAGTCGATGAATTAACGGAAATGAGCCTTTTCTTCTGTATGCCTATAATTGGTTTATATTTGATAGGTGAATTGGGTAGTTTCCAATGTTGGATATTTATCATTGTCGTATCTTTCTATGTATATGCATCAACAATTATGTAGAATGGGAATCGACTTGTGTTTTTCCTGCATGCTACTCGTGATGCATGAATGCAGGTTCACTAGAAAGTAGTTGTTTCATATCCTGCATCTCATAGAACTACAAACTTATGCAGAGAAGAACTGGCATTTGAAAATTCCAGAATTTTCAACTGACGAGCAGAAGAACCCAAAAAATTCTGTAAGAGATGTTCGATATTTCTATTTCTCGCTTTGGTATAAACTATGGCTGCGATAATAGACATTTATGGATACTAGAAAATTCTCTCTTTTAATGCCAGATTTTTTGTGCATGAAAGCAGCATTTTTGCAATCTGATACACTTGCATAGGACTTTTGCTGTCATATTTTTTTGTATTCCTTTTTTCTAATTTAAGCGTTTGCTCCTTCTACTCATTCCTCCTTCTCATTTATTTACTTTGCTCCTTGTTTTTTTTCTTTTTTTCATTCCATGTTCAACTTAAAATACTATACCCAACCAACCCCTCGGTCCCCCTTCCCCCAGCCCCCTGACCCGAAAATAGACACACGCACACACACAAGGGGGGCGGGGCGACAGATTTTGTTGACTCTCTTATTGCCATCCAGGATATTCGTGCTGTCCTTCTATTTTTCCCATTACTCATCTTTTTCCTGCAAATGATATACTATGCCTGCCACAGTGCATTAGACTACTTGCTTCCATTGATGAGAAATCTGATGTATCTATGTACATGTATATGCAGTTACCAAGTGACATTCATAAGAGACGTTCTGAGATGGTGAGCATGTTTCTGATTTCAATCTGCATTGATTCTGTTAATTAACAGCTAGTAAGCAAACTTTGAATCTGAAACACTAACAATTATGAGGAAACCTCAGGTACAAGCTTTGATGGAGTCCCAACAACCAGAAACTGATTCAAGCAGTGCTAAAGGTATTGTAAAGCGGGTCATAAGTGATTCAGCCATCGGTAGGCCAATAAAACATTCAGCAAGCTCAGAACAGTTGGCTCTTCTGCCATCCGCTTCTCCAATGCTGCAGAAAGTAACACGGTTCTAGTTGCCAGAAAGCACTTTGGTTTCTCCTTCACTTGCTTGGCACTAAGTGAGTTCTTTGACTTTGCATTTTTTAATAAATTATGCATTCCTCAAAATTGTTAATGTAGGAACTCAGATATTGTAGATTGTGGAACTCTATTATTCACACTTGTTATGTCCAGCGGATAAGCTCCATGCTCCATTTGATAGGTTGATAGACAATTTCATTACCAGAATATAGGATCACGGTCACAGCTACCCAGCGATGATTTCATTACCAGAACTGTATTCATTCCTTTTTCTTTCCCGCGGATGCTATGTAGAGATTAATGCGTATTCCTCAAAATTGCACAGGTCATCACACATTTGGAGCTATCTTGGAGGAAGCTTACGCCAATCAGATAAGCGATGGGCCCCTTCATAGCTGAGGCAGGCGAATGCTATGATTGCTGCATGCTTCACTCGTAAATTAGATCATTCGTCATACTGATTTGTTTCGTTTGCCCAGCAGGCTTCCACGACTGGGATTTTCTCTGGCTCGGCGACAGCTTTTTCAGCATCATTCGATTCCTGATAATCTGATTTTTTTTAAGATCACGAGAAACGTATTTAGGCTATGACTAATATTGTTTTTGGATTAGTCAAATCTACATATGCACTTGTATATATTAAAGATGATGAATTATTGAATGTGTATGTGTCTGCGTTGTCCGATTTGATATGGGGTTAAGAAATAGAGATAGAAAAAAATAAAACTGGTGGCAGATAAAATGAGAATAAAATAATAATAATGATATTTAATGTTTAAGGATAGGAATGGAGTTAAACGAGGATAACCCCCTTAATACCATACCAAACAAAGGGCTCCACGTCCTGCATATCAAGACTTAAGCTTCTAATTTCTACGTTGCATGCACGAGTCTTTTACAACTGCACCATGTGCAAAGCTATAAATTAGATTGCACCATGCATGCTGAGACATCACAAAGAATGGTCGCATGGAATGGAATATACAATGATTGGAATGTTCTGTACATGTTTTTGGGAATGCTACCACTTCTAACAAAATTGTGAAGAGAATGACCTCAATTCAGCCCTGAGATTCTGCTAACATAAGGGTGTGCCACCAGCCACAGGATAAATTCAAAGGACGAAACTTATCTAACGACACGTGGGTTGGTAGGGTACGGTCGATTGCATCTCCAAGGCCCAGCTGCCATGCATGCAAAACTTCTGATTACGAACGTCTTGAGACACAATAAGGCTTGATAAAATGGGAAAACTGAAAAAAAGAAAGAAAGAAGTGAAAGTACCTGGCCGTACTTATTCCATCCCCAACAGAACACCTCTCCTTCGTCTAATGAAATCAATGGACTAAACAAGTCAGGCCACCAACAATAATGGAAGCAATCTTTCCAGAAGGTAATGAACATGTTACTTTTACCTGTAAGTATAGCACTGTGCCGTGCTCCACAAGAGACAATTTTGGCATTTTTATTTTCCAGACACGGAGCATCCAGAAGTCTGGGAAGTGTCTACAAATAACAGGACATTGAGTTTAACAAAGTGTGGACATTGAGTTAATCTGCTATAGAGAACGTTTAGCCGACCGTCATTCCGGTGGGTTGACGACTCCGAAAGAGAGAATTATTGTTACCTCAGCCTGATCAGTGCCGGTTCCTAGCTGCCCAAACTGGTTTCCACCAAATACATAGACATCACCATCGGCAGAAATGCAGAGCGTATGCCATAAACCGGTTGCAATGCCCTGAATCTTGATGCCGAGAAGAGATGAAACACATGTTGGGCTAAGCTCATCGTCCGTGCTCCCTTGCCCACACTGTGTGAAAATCACAAAGAAAGGACAGAAGAAGAACATTGAATCGCTGGTTAAGTATTTCTACACAGATGTTTCCAGCAAAATTTCTAGATATCATGTCATGGTGGACCTCTATTTTGACCTCTATTTCTACATCGTTTCTATGATGCCATACATATTACAATGACATCAGGACACTCAGACTGGAACGCAAAAAGGGAACATGAGTTTAAACAAAAATGAATAATACCTTTTGTTTTTCCTGCAAAAGAAGACCTAAGCTTATTGTGCTACGAGAAAATTGCATGTCCCTCCATGACTGTACATTTAGTGGCTAAACAATCAAGTGCACGATTAACCAGCAATGTGATTCCTACTACAGGCATTGAATGTTCCTCATCCCCCCATGATCAGAAGGATGCAATCATCTAGCCTACTATCTTGATATATTCTGCATTTCCAAAATCTATAAAGACTGCCAAGAAATATTTCCATGTTTTCTGGGGAAAAGGGAAAAAAAGATTATTGCCTCCATTCAACTGATTAAACTTCTCACTTATTACAATTACTCTAGTATTGGATAACCCCTTTTGAGATTCCATCATGTTTGGGAAAAAAAGAAAAAGAATGTTGCCTCTTGAACCGGCCTTGGCTTTAGGGGACATTATCACCAATGAACATTGGTTGATGTTCAGTTTCCTTCAGAGTAGCTAGAGTTCTCTAGTCAACAAAGTTCCAATTGATTATCACATCAGCAGCTCTCTGAACAGATACTATTTAACCTAGCGAGCTACTAACAGTTATGTCAAAAAACAGCATTCAGTTCCCACCATCCATCGATCAGATCAAAATTCAAAGATACGTGTTTATGTCTGTTGGGGTTTCATCTAACTACATATACAAGCTGATATTCCTCTGTTAAAAAAAACGTTGCATGAGCACAAAATTTACATATGCACATATGTTGGTCATCATGACTAAAATGTAGCAAGGGAACGAGCAGGGATCTCACCTGTCCATAAAGTCCCCAACCAAATGTGAAAACTGCACCACTATCTGCCAATGCATAATCCAATAATTAGGTTGCATCATGTAGCATCAAATTGAAAGTAGATGCAAAACCGATTCACACGAATAAAAAAGAGAGGAAAATCACACTAAAAGACCTTTCACGGAATAAAGTGACATCAGCATGTGAATTTTGTTAGTAAGGGGATTCTTAGATCTCAAAAAAGGCTCAAGAATTGGTGGCAAATGAGATGGCATAGTCTTCTGTTGTAGATAGGTATAAATCCATTATAAAGCTAAAGTTTTTGCAGTGTACTTCCTCAGAAGTTTAAGAGAATTACTTGTGACTATTACCGGCATCCTAACCTTGCCGTATTTCAAAACATTTTAATATTTTTAAATCTACTAAGAGCCTATGGCAAGGGCAAAGCCAATATAGCAGTCAGATCATCAGATGTCAACCTGTGATAACAGCACTATGACGTCCTCCACAGGCAATTGCCTTCACATGGGTTCCAGCAACTCTGTACGCCTGTCCTTCTGAACTTTTATTTGCTTTTGCTGCAGCTGGTGGGCGATCTTTGCCATAAGCAGCAGATTCAATACAAGGCACAGGATGAGGAGATGAGACCAAGCGTATGCGAGAGCCCAAACCAAGTTGTCCTTCCCCTCCATAGCCCCAACCCCACACCTGACCTGCATCTGAAACCTTGAAAAAGTTAAAATGAATCAGCATTCTGTGTGAAAACTGAACTTCTTACTTAGGCACACAAAAGCCACAAAAAATCAGAAGCAGAGCAAACAAGAAAAAATCCTAGGACATTGAACTACCTGACAATGCTAACGTATGACGCCCCCCCGCAGCCACCATTGTAATTCTTACGCCTGTATTAAAAGTCACAAGACATGGAGGTGCTGACAGGGTTTCCTCACTAGATGATGAATTCTCAGGCCCTTGTTTAGCAGAGGATAACCTCCTCCGCTTTGTGCTGTCCTCTCCACTCTTGCTTTCATTGGTAGCTGTTGTGCCACTACTGGTTCTAGATACATGAGACCTGGGGCTAACTGGAACATAATTGCCCTTTATTACTGTATCTACTTTGTTGCTTTTAACACAAATTGTTGATCAGCAAGAAAATGAACTAACCACCTTGGTCACACAAGACCTCCCTCTGCTTGTCATCCTCCTCAAAGATTCGTCCTGTAGATTGGTCTCCAATAAGCCTTCCAGATGGAACGCACTCCTTCCAACCCCAAGTGTAGGCTTCTCCAGATGCTGCTTCAAGGGAAGTAGAACAGGCTAAGATTACTTCACAACTCCAGTAAGGTAATAATACACTAAAGATCCTCAAATTTTATAACCACTGAAAAAGATATCGTAAATAAAGCTCGCTTAGAATACATGGACACTCATCAGACTGATGAAAAATTTGAAATTACCAGCCACTGGCTTTCCACCTGACTAGTTCTTCCTTATTGGAAAGATGTGTATTAATTTATTAACTCATGACAAGTGTAATGCATTGGTACCTGTAACTGCAATGCAGTGAGCCCACCCTGCAGCGGCCCTCACTACGGCAACTCCACTTGGAAGAGGAAATGCCTCTGGGGTCCCCTGAGTGAATGAAATATTAGAGATTAGTTGACAAAACTAGAGAAGAGACACACAATGAGGCCAATCAACAGGCATCCCTACCTCATGCTTCCCTGCAGTTAAGTAGCTTTGACCCATATCATCTGTTGAACCCCATGTAAGGAGCTTGCCTGTTTCTGGTTAGCAAAAGAAGCCAAGCTAAATTAGGAATCCCAAAAGTGGAGATTTAGATCTCGAAAGAAGCTTCAACTCAACGTCCCTCAAGCAGTGTTAACTAAGGTTGCTCCCATAGAAAACACATGTAGAGGTATCGAACCTATATAAGTTGTAAGTTAAGGGAAAGCCATGAGAATCCAGCTCAGTGATAACTTGCTTCTTCGAATTTATGAGCTTTATCCTTGAACCAGTAAAATCACATCATTGTCGCAAATCTATCCAAAGCTAGAGTCTAGAATCTTTTTACAACTCGTACTGTTTTAATGAGGATATCAAATGCATTGAGAAATGAAAACACTGCCTTCATGTAGATAAGAATAAGATCTCACGTCCATCGACATCAAAGAAGCGGCAACATAGGGGAAAAAAATAGCTACAAGAACAATGCCTCCCAGGGGAAAAATCCAGATGAGAAACAAGATGCTTCACGAAAACATTTCAAATACTCGACGAGATCTCAAACTCCAGCAGAGATCCATAAGGAGCCATAATAGCACAAACTCCCAAAACTAACAATGGAGAAGAAAAGATGGAGCTCCGGCGATAAATTGCATGAGTTCCAGAAGATTCGGGAGAAAATTTTTTAGCAAAAAATAGAGGAATCAGTAAATCAAAGAGGAAAATAAGTGGAAGTAGATCTGACGGAGATCTATACCGGAGATGGCCATGGCGAACCCACATCCACCGCCGGACACATCCCTCCACGCGTCGCCGCCCATGGCGTTGGACTCAGGCATACGGACGGGAACGGGGGAGAGGAGCGGCGATCTCTGAGGCGATACTCCTGGAAGGTAACCCCACATCACCACCACCTTCTCCTTCTCATCCCCCTCCCTCTCCTTCCCCCTCCCCTCCCTCCCGTCCTCCTCCATCTCATCCCCACCCTCTCCTCCGCTCTTCATCTCCTCTACCGCCTCTATCGATCTCCGAGAAGAAGCTCAGCGCTCCGAGCGTCTCTTTGCTTGAGCTCCGAGAAGCTCAGAGCGAGAGGGACGGAGAGGAAGCAAAGCCCTAAGCCGTCCGTATCATTTGCGGCGGAAGGCCGACGCCACGTGGACGCCTACGTGGTAGTCACGCTGACGTGGCGTAACGAGGACCAGTTGATGCGGTCGAGAATTCTCAGCCAGGAGTTCCCCAGAACCTTCTGGAAGGGCCTGCCCAGTTGGAGATCGTCGGCGTGGCCCTTTCCATCTCCTGCCAGTTGTCGACCCGTCGACGAGTGGAGGCGAGAAGAGGCAACGTGGCATGACGTGATCGGCTGGAGTGAGAGCTGCTGTTGACAATTGAACCAATCGGGATATTTCCGAAGTTTTTGGGCTTATAATGAGGAAGACCATGGCTACTCTCAGCAGGGCTTCTGCTTAATTTCCAGTGACGTTGGATGTTCCTGGCTTGTGGTAGGCTGGAATTTATGGACGAAATCAAAGAGGATTAATCCTTTTTTTCTGACGATTTAAGCCGAAGCTACTTACTCCAGCCTAGGCTGGATCACTCCAAAAAACCAATACAAGGATCAAACAGGCCAAAACATTGGAGGGAGCCTCATCCCCGGACACCAACATGGACAAAAATCTTGCATACCCTTCTTCCAGGAATTATCTCGAACAGGTTGTGTGCTGCGTGAGTTGAACAAGAGGTATTCACGCACCTGCCATTGAATTGATCTGATCATATCCACCGCCCCCAAAGACGGCTCACCAAATACCAATTTGTATCTCTGCTTCCATATAACCCATAGGGAGTATGCCACCGTCGCCTTCAAACGACGAACTACCTCCTCTTTGCCAGCTCTGCCCAATATATCAAAACAGAGCTGCAGAGACAGGGGCTCAACCAAGCCAGGCAAAGTCTGGAATTCCTGTAGAACAGCATTCCTCCCTTAGCTTGTCTGGTATGACAGCTTAGGTGTCCTGTGAAAGGACCCGATTTGATAGTTGGTATCCTCTCTCTCATCCCAGCCGGTACTCTCTCTCTCCCCTCAGCCGTGGTATAAAAAAAAAAAAAAATAAATAAATACGCCGAGAAGCCTCAGAAGAGATAAATAGATGCTCTATGTCCTCATCAGCGCATGTACACCCGTGGCAAGTTTTCTCACTAGCCAAGCAGAGGTCCCATAGTCTTACTGTCACAGGGCTTACACGCGAGTATAAAAAAAAATCCACCTTGCTTTTGCCTGATGATGGCGCCAAGAGACCCCCACGTAGAACCTACACACCGCCGCCACGCATCCACACGTCGCTTGTGCTCTGCTCACTTGTCGTTTGCATGTTGTCTGTGCACCGCATGTACACTCCGCTTGGCAGCTTGGACTACCTCTTGACGAACCCTCCTTCCTTACACAATCTCAAGCACATACGAATATGAATAAAGGGATGAGATACCAACTCTTTTATTGACCAATGGTTACAAGAGCACCATTCTCTCACCCCAAACCTTTAGAGTACAAACGCTCTCAATACAATAAACTCTCAATCCAAAACCCTAAAAGAATCACCTAATTCATCTCTCTCATAATCTCTCAATCTCTCTTGAATCTTCAATCTATAAACCCTCTCTCATGTGCTCCAACACATGGCCGGCCTTCTCCTTATATAAAGGAGAAGTCCGGGTCTTCCTTCATAGAAAAGTCTTCTTACTCAACTCCAATTCTCAGACCTTGCTTGACTCCATGTCAACCTGAACTCTGACTTTGTCAATCATGAAGCCGCCCACTTCATCGCCCATTCAAAGATGGTCGAGGCATCCACCTGCAATGGGGTACAAGCACGCCTCGTGATCGCAAACACCACATCCTTCTCCTGGAAATTTGACGGCAAATCCAGCAGTCACAGAGCTGTACCAGCCGGAAAGAGTTCCTCCACCGTAGCAGTGACAGTGGTTTCCCATCCACAAACCATGGCCCTCCGATGAGCACCATCTTCATATCCTCATCATTCTCGAACTTGAACATGAAGACACCGTTGATACGGTCCGTCACCAGGATGGGAGCTCTCGTCCGCCACAATCCAGCCAGGCGCCGGCGCAAAAAGTCCAACCCCACACTACCACCAAAGAACCGTCCAAAGAGGGTGTGCTTCAACCTCTCCTATCCCCAGATTACCACCTCGAAGGATGATGGCCTTGTCCGAGTACTTCGCACGAATCTTCTCAAACACCACCTACAGCACAGCATCGTACCCCGCGTCCGATCACCCGCCACCTGAGCCCATGATGGCGCCTGCGCACCCACCACCTGAGCCCATGAACCCCTCTCAGGGACCGCCGCCTCGGTCCTGGCCCGACGCACGTCGGAGAAGGGGAGGATGCACCCAAGAAAACCCTAGCAGAGCTCATCCGCTAGCAATCATATACTTAATTCGATTTGCCAAATTACTGACAGAGAGAGCCAAAGCTTGAATGCAGGGAGAGAACGGAGGCAGCTCAAAGAGGATTAGTCAAATTGTGAATGGAATCATAACCTGATGTTTGACAAGAATGCGCCTCTTGGCCGGTAAAAGATCTCAAGTTGTGAAGGACCTCAAATACTTTGAGCGTGACAAGACTGGTAGTGATCATCAACTTCCCTTCGAATTTCAGAGTTGAGCCCGATGGTTGCTTACCATGTCTACGTCAAAGATCTCGATTTAGGCATACAAACCATACAACTTCGCTGACGGATTTAGGCATACAAACCATACAACTTCCCTACCGTCAGCAGTAGATGGTTGCTCATCTGGCGAAACAGAGTAAACATCTTAACAATTTCAGTGTCCACTGTGCAGTAACAGTAAGGATTGGCCACAAAAAAACATCTTGCTTCAGTATAATAGAAGTCTAAATGTGGTTCCACATCCAGCTGCAGTTGGGCACAACTCATATGGGTGACACTTCTATGAATTTTTATTAATCCACCAAACCATTTATCAAACTAATCAATTCAAGAACTAAGCTGTTTACATGAGATAAAACAAGAAGAATTATTGAAAATATATCATGGAAAACCATTCTCCAAACTAAAAGGCTCGACCTGGCATAGCTATGTAGGTACGGGCAAGATGATGCCAGATTTCTAAACCCAGGGTCCTTGCTGGTTATTGGTTTTCCGGCTTCGGGTGCGCCTCCCGCTGGAATCAGCACCTTCCATTAGGTTGAGGCCTATGACGCTGCTTCCACTCCGTTTCCGGCCAATTGAGCTTGAATCATCATCCACCACCGCAATAGTCTCGAGCAGGTCACACAATACTGATGGACATGACCCCTTCAAGTAATCAAATCCTTCAGTCTGCATAACAACTGCAACAAGAATGATACAGAAACCATAGCACATAAGAAGAAAAGCACAAAAGGGCAGCTTACATTGTGGAAAATCTTTTTACCTCGATTTACCAGCAATATTATCGACAAGAAAATGTACAAAGAGAAAAAGGCTATTTTGCACCAAGTATCAAATGGCATCCAAAGAAGAGCAAAGAGCAAATTAAGGAATTATTCAAGAACAAGAACAAAAAGGGAAATCCATGCAGATCTTGGACTGTAATTTCTCATACCTTCAGAGCCCCAGAAAAACATCTTTATTGCAGAATTTACGCAACAACTTAAACTCCTATGTGGCCAAGATACCATCTCAATTCACTATGGGCACATTTGGTTGCACTGAATGAGCCCAATGGATGGAGCGAGCGGAATTGGATGATTCCGGCTCACTTGATCGTTTTGTTTGGTAACTCCCGGTTTTTACGAATGGTCGGAATCCAGACGACGATTCCGTAAATTAGGAATTGCGGCGTCCGCTTGATTCGAGTGGACGCCACCGTTCCGCGGGTTCAGCGGATTCCTCCATGATTTCGTCCATGAGGACGCAGCCAAACGCCCCTTATGTGAATGTAGAGGTATCAACAAAAAAACTCCTAATGTGGCTAAGATGCCCCTCAGGTTACTATGTTGCACATAAAAGCAGGAAGAAAACAAGGCTCTAAAAGGGACCTGTTTAAACAATACTGCTAAACCTGTTGGGCTGATGACACTCTCCCCGCTAATATAACGCAAACCAGGCAATGTAGTGTGGAAGGGTAACGGAAGTAAGAATGTAGAAGAAGCATCAGATAAAGCAGCAATATGCATAGGACGGAAAATTGAACATGTTCCTTCATGCTGTAGAAAAGTCTACATCTGATCACCACAACGATCCAAGATCTCTACCTCTTCAAGACAGGCCTAAGGTATCCTCTGCCATTATACAAGCGCCACGTTTTTTGCATAAAAATTTTCTTCAGGTATATTTATATTACTCCAGACTGGTCCTTGTTTGGTATGGGGTTAAGGGGGTAAGGGGGATAACCCCCCTTATCCCCATTCCTACCCCCAAACACCAAAAGCAATCATTACTACTTTATCCCCATTCTACCTACTACCACCACTCTACTTTTTCCTATCCCCATTCATTAACCCCACTTTTTCTAACCCTATTCCCCCTTAACCCCACTTTTCCTAACCCCATATATCTGTCACTAAGGACTCCTCAAAACACCAAGGGCTAGGGTATTATCCAAACAATCCCTAGGGAGTGTGGAAGCCATGTCCTAGAGACACACACGCTATACATGGCAAAAAATACACAATAACATGGGGGGGGGGGGGGGCAAAAGCTGAAAATTGGATACACATGTCTAATAGTAGAGATTACAAGACATGAGACACACCTCCCAAATTCTCTCTTGCAGCCGTAAACTTCAGACAGATGGATTTCAACTGAGTACAGTGGTGTTGCTCTGCTAGTGCCAAGGTTGTTGCAACTGTGTCAGCACTAAGTTGTTCACATAATTTGGCCTCGCATAGTAGTTTCAGCCGGTCCAATCCAAATCGATCCGCAGCAGCTAACAAATGCTGAACAATGAGAGTACTTGTACACATTGACACTGATCCCATCAGTTCATGCACATCAGGAAGAGCATCCGAATAAATAAAGAGCAGCATTGCCTGTAGATAAAGAAAGGATTTTATGCATAATGTGATTCCTTACAAGCTTGCAGTAGTTTCATTGGATGCACAAAAAAAAGAAACTAATCGAACAGGCAACGAAATTACTTTTCCAAGTTAACTTATGACCTATGTTTAGAATTGACATATCAACGAGGGCATGTGATATCGTTAATGCTTCTTGCATAGTTGGTTTTTCAACCTTTTACTAATACCAATAGTAGATATTTTATCATACACTTTGATCAAAGCACGTATTTAGGTGATACAGGTACATACGTGACCAACACTAGAGCATACCTTTGACAGACTACAAGTAATGAGGCTGGAAGAATAGGTCGAAAACTGTTTATCGCTTTAATGAAACAGCATATAATTTGTGTAAGCTGCAGAGCAATACCTTAAAAACAGAGGGTTGCACATCATATATTTCAACCTTCTCCATATTTGGATTCCCAATAGGCCCAAAGAATTGTGCATTAAAAACAGGTGACCGAGCGGCAAGTACCAGCTTATGAGCTCTGAAGGTCTCATCACCAACCTCAAATGCAATATCAGAACCCACTCCAGATTCAAACAATTCCTTAAGACACTGACCCATGTTAGAAGGTGGTACAGCTATGCCAAGTCGCCTCGGTGCTTCAATACGGGTTCTGACAACACCAACTTTGCAATGCATGATGAGACTATCATCCTTAAGAAAGTCTGATGCCTCTAAGGATGTTCGCCGATAAAATCTCTTGTAACCCCTACGATGCAAACGGTAAATCAAGAACGGTTTCATGAGATTTGCTATAGAATAATATTGTAGACATGTTGGCAGCATTACAATCAAAAAGACCAGCAAAGTACAACAGAAAAAGCTAAAAAACAAATCAAAATCACAACCCAACTTACATTACTTATGCATGGTTCAAATGAACTTTCCCATAATCAAATAGGCTATGCTTAATGTAATTATTTGAGGGAAGGAAATCACCAAGTAGAAAAAGGAACAAAGTAAGAAATAGAAAACACCAAATTACCTATTGGGCAACCGAATAGCCCGTATGATGTCAAACGTAAAGAATCCATAACACACTTTTGCAAATGGATATGCTACATGATTACTACAAAGCTTGAGAGCAGACCCTGCTTAAAATCTCTATCTCTAGGAACCACAAGTCTCACCGATTACTCAAACAATCAGCAATCTTTAATTGACATAAAGGTCTGCAAGCAATCAAAATCACTTCAACTTGTACCTTTTTGGAAAGCCATGAGCAATCAGAAACTCCAACTAGTTCCTATCTACTATGTTCTTCAGTTACCATTACCTAATCAAATTTTGTTTTGCTCGCATCTTGATGAACAAAACCCTCTGTAACTGAAAATTGGTTTCCTAAGAATATTTACTTGGAAAAAGCTCATTGAGGTGACACCACCAGACATCAACATCCAACTGATTTATCACAGATCTCTAGCAAAGTACAAGTTCAAAGACACCCAACCTGAAATACAATAATGAAGATTTGGCATCTAATACTTTACACAGCAAAAGCAGGACTAGTAATACTGAAGCCGTACCTGATTCATTCCCTTCATTTGTACAGAGACAATCAATTATTGCTTTTATTACAAACAAAGTAACTATTTGTAACACCAAAACTCATACAACGCGGTAGTTCATATCCCTCTTAAAGGCATTCTCGACAACTACACCCTACCATATCAAGTCCAGTAGCATTCCATAGAGTATGCCTTTGAAAAGCCAATGTTAGCAAGATGCATGAGCACAAGAACTAGAGAATCTGAAGATAAAACTTGACAACACAAAGATAAGCCTCCATTGGGAAAGAAAGCTTAGACCTTGAGGAAAACTGGAAGGCATGATACTGATGCCAAACAGCTTCCCGGACTTAAGAAAGCAAGATAAACAAAACCAAGTATTGAATCCTGTTTGTTACAAGATAAGAAAATCCAATCAATTTTATAACGACAAGAAGAAGTTGCTGATCAGATTGTAGAATAAAACAAAAAAAAGTCTCGACGAGCAAGAAGCTCACCACATGCTGCCCCGGTACTTGAGCGTGTAAGGGCCACTTTCCAGCGCGCGTTCGAAGTGGCTGTGGACCTTATGCTTCTCCTGGCCACTCTGGTCGACCAACGTGAGCTCGAACAGCGCCCTCACGTCCACGCCCTCGCTAGCCAGCGCTATAAACACCGAGACATATAGGGAGTTGTCCTCCGGGTTCTTGCCGTCCGGATAGAAGTAAATGGCCCACTGGTACCCACCTACACTGAACGTATCGCTGGTCATATACCTTCCCGTCCCCATCCCCTTCGCCAGGGAATACCCTTTGATCGTGTACTGATGGGACCCATTCACCGTCTCGCACACCCATTTCGAGCGGGAATCGTCGGGGGAAGGCAGCCGAGCCACCCGATTGTTGTCGCCGTTGCCGTTGTTGTCGACGACTCCGAACCCCCCTCCGAAATCACCGGCGAGCTCCTCCATCTCATCGAAATTCTTGCTATTTCCGGGACAATTGACGAATCTTTGTGCTTCTCAAGGATCAATTCGGCAAATTTCGGCAGCCATAGAAGAACCCTAACTGTAATCACCAGTGCCAATTCTTTCGAATCCGGCGAGGAGAGATTGAGAGGAAGCAATTGGGTGTAGAAGGGGTATAGGGTCTTGTGATTGGTGAAAAAATGCGAACTTGGGTGGGAATAAAGGGTAAAGAGGGAGGGTCGCAGAGTCCCTTCCTCTCTAGGGAGCGGAAGCCCCGAAAAGGAACGAAACGGAAAAGGAGTCAACGAGCAGCGCTTTCGTGTGGGATTTATCATTTATAGAGAGAACCGTGTTAGTATTTGCGCATGGGAAGTCCGGTGTATGAACGGTGTTTTGGTGCACACTTGGCTAGTTGGCTGAGACGTATGAAAGAAACGTATCTAAGACACATCAAAATATACCGAGTAATTTATAAAATTAGACCACGTTTTTTATTTTCTATTTTATAATATTATTCTAGGAGTCTGGTTGCATGCATCGGGTGCATCACCATCCATTATATAATATCACGTTTTATGAGTCATAATCTGACTCATGCATTTTCTCACACGTGACTGCTGAATCATAAAAAAAAGAGAAGAGAGTAGGACGCGTGACAAGTGAGTCATGGAAATAAAGGAGAGAGGGGGTAATGGGGGTGGGTGGTTAGGGGTAGTGAGGGTGAGTCATTACCCGTGTAAGGTGGCACGTGGCCCACCTAATACTACATAAGGTGGACCATGTCATATGGCTTGGCTTGAGCCTTTTTTCGCTTTTTCATATTTAACGATGATGTTTATGCTATTATATTGATTCTATTGACCAATCAAACATTGACTTTAAAAAAATATTTACATGGAACATGCAACACCACCCAATACGGTCAAGTATTTCTCTATAACGCACATCTTATGTGTATACTAGGTGGGCCTCGTGCAAGCTGTGCCACATGGCACGGATAACTACTCATCTCCACTATCCCTAGCCACCCATCCTCACTGCTCTCTCTCTCTCCTCCCCTCTTTATGACTCAGCTGTCACGCGTACCTTTCTCTCATCCTTTATCTAAGACTTAGTTATAATGTATGAGAAAATAGATGAGTCATATTGTAACTCATAAAAATTAATTTTATATAATATATTATTTTCGTAGTAAGTGAAAAGTGAATGTGAAGTCATTCATAACATAGAAAAAGTAATTTTTTTTCCCCAACAAACTAGTCAAATACATAGGAGCTGTGTCAGTAGTTTTTTTTGTAGATAAAACCTTTTCCATCTGGTCTGGGGATAGAAAGTAGTTGTTCTATAACAATCAGATCGGAAAAATGCCGGTGAGAACAAGGGCATGGAACAACTTTTCCTTATTTAACAAAAGTTAAGGTATATGTTTTGGTCAAATTGAGGTTATCTAATATAGCTTGTTTCAGGGGGTGTAGAATAAGGCTTCCTACTCCCACCCCCTTATTCCCATATCTCAATGAAATACTGAATTTAAAATCCATATGCTTCTCTTCACCCGTTATTTATACTCCAATGTTTTATCTTATTTTCTGGTCGTATGTTTGAACTAATTTTCTATTATGATGAACGAATGTATAGCACGTATTAATGCGTTTTAATTTTCAGGAAAACTCCAAATATCTATGTTAACAAAACCATTATATATTTCTATAATTTATAAGGACAAAATGTAAAATACTAGTCTAATATTTCCTTTATTTATTTTAGAACTTTAGTTGCTAGACCAAACGACTGACGACTAATTCTAGTATAATAATACTTATATGAGTGTTGATTTGTGAACATGGTCACGTGACATGTGCATTCCATGAATGAGATATCAATAGATTGATCTAGTGTTTTGGTGAACCAATACCGATGATGGACTAGATCAATGAATCAGTATCTCGCTATTGATAGAATATAACAATGATAAAAAATAGGCATCATTAGTGAGATAGAGATCCATCGATCTATTCCATGAATAGACCATCGATCTATTCCATCATCAATAGACCATCGATCGGTATCAACTGCTTTTCCCAACCCCTCCGACACGCCCCTCCTCCCCCCTGGTTAAATTCCATTTATGCCTGAAAAATGATCCCTAGCCAACCCACTTATTAGTTGGCTGATAGCCAACCTTAGGTGGCTAACCTTGATTTATGACACATGGCAACCAATCCAAACTACTGATAGACCCATTAAGTTTCAGCCCGTTAAAGAGCCTCCCCCCTTCTCCTTCTCATGTCGGCTCTGCTTCCCCCTTCTCCTTCTCCTGCCGGCTCCTCCACCGATCGAGGGCATCACCTCTTCTCCCGGTAGCCACTTCACCCATCATCCCTTCTCCTTCTCCCGCCGGCTCCTGCACCGATCTAGGGCATCACCCCTTCTGCAAGCGGCCAAACTTTGCATCGAACTCTCCATCGACCTAGGCATCGATGCCCCGGCAGCTCCTCCATTGCTCCCGACAGCTCCTCCATCATTCTCGGCGGCGCGTGCGACCAAGCTGCCGGCCAAACCCTCCATCTCGGCGAGCGACAGACTGCTTCCACCGCGGACGCCCTCCACCCGGCGAACCGTTTCAACCCCCATCATTCTCCGGCGAACGGCTTCCACCGCGGTGCTGCCAGTGCTCTTCGATCGACATCCACCTCAGGTTTGGGAAAAAAATTATATTTCTTTATATGGTTTGGTACTTTTTGTTGGATTTTTGATGATTGTTGGAAAAAAAATTCTAATCATATTCTAGAATTTACTTTTGAATGTTAGAATTCTCTTTTTAGCTTTGATTTCAACGTCTTTATCGTTGATTCTAATTTATCTTCCTCCCATGACCCTACCAAATTGACTTGATTAACATTTTATCCTTGCAGGGCCTTACATGTAAGTTCTTTTATGTGGTTCGTCCCCTTTGTAAAGCATTCTTGTGATTGCCGCGGTATAAAAGTTCATGCATGTATTCTCTCTTGCCCTTTGACCCAATGTTGAACCCCCTAACTTTTGTTGGAAAGACCCAGGGATGCAGGTTATCATGGTATCGAGGTTCTTTTTAAGAATATGTGGTTTATAGATATGCGTGTATCTAGGTTCTTGCTATACTTTCTCCATTAGCATGTCATATTTCCAACATTCCTCATCTTAGCTGTGATAGACATTGAGAAATGTTTACTCTGTACTACAATTGCCAAAAACATGCTAATGCTGCACTAATCTGTATTACCAATCTCACTCTTGGTTGTGATGATGCAGGTAAGCTGAGATGTCGAAAGAAGAAAAGAAAAAAATATCACATCAGTCCAGCCGTCCAAGGCTCTTGCTAAGGTGAAGGAGCATTTTGCAGCAGCTGATTACATTTTCCAGACAGATACATCAATTTGATGATATTGCTAGACATAATTAGAGAGTTTTCGATGAACTGGACGCATGTATGACTAATATTTATGGTCAACAGTTGTGGATGTTGTTCAAAACTATTGATCATGGTTACTTAAAAGTACCTCTTTTGGTGAAAATTTGGAAGAGAGGCGAGAACAACACATTTTGTGTTATTAAGCTGTGAATGTGATCCGAACATCCATTTGTATTATTGTGTCACGGTTTTGTATTACTTGCATGTGTTACAGTCAGGAATGAATACAATTTTGTACGATGTTGGAATGAATACAGCAAAGAGTGAATACAATTTTGTATTACTTGTATGTGTTACAACTAGGAATGAATACAATTTTGTATAATGTTGTTTCATCTTGTATGAATATAATTTTGTATGATATTGTTTCATCTTTTATGAATACAATTTTGTATGATGTTATATCTTTAAGGAATCGAAATGTTTCATCAGAGTTGAATGCATGTCAGTCTTTCATCCCGGACTCTATTCTTTGCAACCTCTCTCTCATGTCATTCGTGACAATTTTTCCAAACTCACTTATCTCTCCATCATGTTATCGAATAAAAATTACAACCACCATGCTCCTTTGAAAAACAAAATATCATAATTTTTCCACAGGTGATCATAACAAAACAATGTTTATAGTCCTCAAAAAATGAGTCAATTGTCATGATCCTATCCAATGAGATGGGCAATAAAAAAATCTCCTTCCTGGCTTTGATTCTGGGAACACTCAATCTTGCCCTTCTATAGAATTGGAACATTGACTTCCTCAATCTCAAATAAATCATCTGGTGACTCACATGCTTCAGAGTTAAAATCATTGGATCTCCTCCGCAAAGACTTTTCTGCTTCAAGAGTAAGTTAGAATCATTGGATATACTAATAAATAGATAACACACATCGTTACCCACTGGCTTGAAATTTCAATACATTCTGTTTTCATCCTTTTCCTTACTTGCTACTTGATGCCTTCCATTGTTAGATCCCATAGCTGCAAGAAAGATACCACTAAACTCATACAAAGGAAAGTAGAAACTTATATATGCTGCAATCAAGAAACAGGTAATCAAATTACATTAACTTCTTAGCATCCTCTTCCGACTGGCATTGCATGGATTGTTTCTCCTGGAATAACCTCAGCAGAATTGGTACTTTGTTTCTGAATTACATTAAATTTGGCAATCAGTAATTGATCAAATTTACTTCAAAGATATGACAAATAATATTAACCAATTTGCTAAACACCTCGGTGCCTAGCGTCTGAAATGGCTCCTTATTCAATTGCTTCTTCTATAGAATCACAAAAGTTTCACCAAATTAACTAAGTTCGCATATAGATCACTACAACACCGTGGTGGAAGCCGTTCGCCGGAGAATGATGGGGGTTGAAGCGGTTCGCCGGGTGGAGGGCGACCGCGGTGAAGCCGTCCGCCGCTTGCCGAGATCGATGGAGGGTTTGGCCGGCAGTTTGGTCGCATGCGCCGCCGAGAACGATGGAGGAGCTGTTAGAAGCGATGGAGGAGCCTGCGGGGCATTGATGCCTAGGTCGATGGAGAGATCGATGTAAGGTTTGGCCGCTTGGAGAATAGATGATGCCCTAGATCGGTGCAGGAGCCAGCGGGAGAAGGAGAACGGGTGACCCGATGGAGGAGCCGGCGGGAGAAGGAGAAGGGGAAGGGGGAAGCATAGCCGGTGGGAGAAGGAGAAGGGGGAAGGAGAAGGGGGAGCCTCTTAACGGGTCAAAACTTAACGGGTTTATCAATAGTTGGGATTGATTGCCACTTGTCGGAAAATCAAGGTTAGCCACCTAAGGTTGGCTATCAGCCAACTAATAAGTGGGTTGGCTATATATCACGACTCTTTATGCTTCCCAACCCCTCCAGCAGCAATAGTTGACTTTCCTCTTTTTTTCCCTCCCCTTCCCTCGTTTGTCCCATTATTTTTCGGTTTCTCTCTCTCTCTCTCAATTTTGTGTTGTTTTTTTAGTTTTGTTTCTTTTTTAATTAGTATTTTTTAATAATCAGTTTTATTTATTCCTTCTTTTTTATCAATTTTATTTCATTTTTTATCCGTTTTGTTTTTCTTTTTGGATAAACAAATTTTTTATTATATGTTTGTAATCTTTTGTTTATTTTTTAGTGGTAAGTTTTAGAATTGGTTATTTGTAAAAATTTTAAAAGTATAAAATTATGGATCAAAATAAAATATGTGTGTGTATGTGTGTGTGTGTGTGTATATATATATATATATATATGAAAAATAACAAAAATACTAACAGTTAAAAAATACATTGTATTTTGTGAAAAGCCTCATACGTTAATATTGATTTAGCCATGTTTAGGGAAGAGTGCATGTAATAATACACACAAAAAAGATATATAAAAATATATAAAAAATACAAATTCTAATCAATATTTTTTCTAAATTCTACTCATGACGCACTTGGTGATGTATATGACAAATGAACACATGTCATATAACGAGCCACCAATCCTAAAAGAATTCATGTGGTGGTCATCACATTTTGCATATGTTTATCTTCTCAATCTTTTAAAAGAATTTATGTGGTGGTCATCCACATATCACAACAATTTGAAATTTTTACAATTTACAATTTTTAAAATTTTAGGATTTGAAATTTGAATTTTTTACTATTTGAATTTTGAAAATTTTATGATTTGAAATTTGAAATCTTTATAATTTAAAATTTATTTTTTTTATAAAATTTATACTATTTGAAATTTGAAAATTTTAAGATTTGGAATTTAAAATTTTTACGATTTGATGTCTTAATAAATTAAAATATGAAGATGTACTTTGGGAAGGGTATTTTGGACTTTTTATCTCCTAGAAACTTCTTATGGCCTATCTAATTGCTATATTGGGTTCAAACAAAGGACTGCGGTCCCTTTCCTCAAAAAATATTTTAAAAAAATGATTAAAAAAAACTAAATAAAATTAAACAAAACTGAAAAAAAAAAACAAGGAAAAAAAAGAAACTTACAAAGAATGGGAGGGAAATTAAATAAAACTGAAAAAGAAGAAGAAGATAACTGGTTATAGAGAGAGATTGAGAGAGAAAAATGATAAAAGGTATAAGGGTAAAAAATAAGAGGGAAGCGCGGGTGTCAGCGGGGGGCGAGTAGTAATTTGCATCCCACTGCCCATTCGTGGAATCTGGTGGAATCTTTATTTACTTGCAGACATAATGGCGAAAGTTTCGGAAGGAAACTTGGTTCACATGTTTATAGGATCTCGCCCGCCCCGTCGGGCTTGCAAACAGCGCTAAAACCCATGACACACTGCCGCTTCTTCTTGGATCCCCGCGAATCGCATACATTATAATAATAGAGAAGCATGAAGGGCGTCGGTGGGTTCTTGGATCTCCTCAAGAACCCTCACATCGTGAGAGCGACCCTCCTCGCCGTCGCCTGCCTCGCCGCCTTCTATCTAGGCAACCACTGGTCCGATGGCTTTCCCCAGCTTGTTTTCTTTAACAATGCCGTCCCGGATTCCTCTCCGGCCGTCGCCATGTCCCCCAACGCCAATCGCACGTTCGACATGTCCGCCCTCGTCTCCAACGACTCCGCCGCCCCGCCATCGCCCGATGCATCCCCGGCAGAGCCATCCTCGCCTCCGCCTCCGGAGAGGTTCGGGATTGTGGACGAGAACGGGACGATGAGGGTCGACTTCGGTTTGGGGGGGTCTGATCCGGATCCCGTGGAGAATGGGAACGACGGCGAGTTGGGGAATGAGGCGAGCGAGGAGACCAAGGAGGAGGTCAGTGGTGGGGGTAGGGTAAAGATCAAGAAGTATACTTTGTGTCCGCCGAGCATGAGGGAGTATATTCCGTGTTTGGATAATGTGGAGGAGATCAAGAAGCTTAAGTCGACGGATAGAGGGGAGAGGTTCGAGCGGCACTGTCCGGGGGAAGGATCAGGGTTGAATTGCTTGGTTCCGGCTCCTGAGGATTACAAGACTCCTATCCCATGGCCCAGAAGCAGAGATGAGGTTATTGTTCTCATATCTCGTATATTTTTCCTTGATTGAATTCAGTTCTTATCTTAGTTTGTACTTAACTATATTCTTCTCTCTACATATGCTCTAACTAAATCCAGTCAGCTCTGTAGCAATGCATTCCAAATTAGTTCTGTCTGTGGAATCAGAAGGCGTCTTATTTGCTCTTTAGAATGACCATCTTGGCCGAGCAATAGCTGTTTCATTTTATTATAAATGACTTGATTTGCTCAACAAAGTGATGGTTGCATTTCAATTGCTTTATGACCAGTTTTGTAAAATATCAGCGCTAATACTTTGATTTGCCTTTTCCCCCTTATCCAGAATGAGAATTAAAGCAGCTCAAAAATGTTATTGCAGGTATGGTTTAGCAATGTTCCACATATGCGACTGGTTGAAGATAAAGGAGGGCAAAACTGGATGTTCAGGGATAGAGATAAATTTAAGTTCCCAGGAGGTGGGACACAGTTTATACATGGAGCGGATCAGTATTTAAACCAGATATCCAAGGTTTATTGTATACTATGTCCTGTTTCGGTTATGCTAGTCCTGTCTGTGCGGAGTTGAGCAAATTTCAACACCTACCTGCATTTGCAGATGGTTCCAGACATTGCTTTTGGTACTCATACAAGAGTTGCATTGGATGTTGGCTGTGGTGTAGCAAGTTTTGGTGCTTTTTTGTTTTCGCAGAATGTGACCACCCTATCTATAGCTCCAAAAGATGTTCACGAGAACCAAATCCAGTTTGCTCTTGAGCGAGGCGTGCCTGCGATGCTAGCAGCTTTTTCAACGCGTAGATTGTTGTATCCAAGCCAGGCATTCGACCTTGCGCATTGCTCAAGGTGTCGTATAAATTGGACTCGTGACGGTATGCTTTTTTGTATGGAAAGCTGATCATCTAACGGGCTTAGCAATATCTTAGCCTGTATTTATAAGCACTCATGCTGTAATTTCTTCATTTCATGCTTCAAGTATTTAACTGCCTTTTATTCACTAAAGTGTGATACGTGTCATCATGGATAGAAGCATTTTCTTACTTACTACATGGCAGTTACATTGATTCAATTAGCTAATTGTCTCTTTCCATCTTTGTGAGAAGATGGAATTTTGCTTCTTGAGGTCAACAGATTGTTAAGGGCTGGAGGTTACTTTGCTTGGGCTGCACAACCTGTTTATAAGCACGAAGAGAGCCTACAAGAGGCATGGAAGGGTATTGAAAATGATTTATGTCCTGGTTGATTTGTTAACATTGAATTTCATTTAACTAGTGTTAAGTTTGACTATTCCTTGAGGCGTGAGCTCTTAGCCTAATTTTCCTCATAAAAAATGGGATTTCTACATGCACACAATATTCTTGACAAAGTTTCTGGTCATCTTTGATTTTAGTTTTACTCTGATGTCGTTCTAAATGTTGTTGTTGTTTGTTACCTTGTTTGAATTGCCTGCTATACTTTGTTTCCTGTTAACGATATGTCAGTGGGGTTTTCTTTCCATTATGATAACCATACTTGTATCACCAGAGGCTTGTTTTGGGGGTCACAATCACTTATATCATGGTTCAGTTAGAGATGGAGCTGTGAACTGATCTGTGGGTGTGTTTATAAATAACCTTCCAATAATCCTTGTTCCACGTAGAAATATCTTTGAAAAGCTGGTCCGTCCAGTTGACTTCTTGATACTGGTTTTGCGCCTTGAAGTATATTTCAAGTAATGCTTTCATTGAAAGCATAGCGGCATATCAGTTTATTTACCAATGGTGCCGATGCATTTGTTTTGTGCACAGAGATGGAGGACCTTACGTCTCGTTTATGCTGGGAGCTTGTGAAAAAGGAGGGATATATTGCTATTTGGCAGAAGCCTTTGAACAACACATGCTATGCCAGTCGCAAGCCTGGTGTCCAACCCCCACTCTGTGATGTAGAGGATGACCCAGATAGCGTTTGGTATGCTCAATTCATTTCAGCCTATAGTGCTGCTTAATAGTGGATAGTGTTCTAAATTATGTCTATCTTTCTGCTCTCATTTCTATTTTTTGGATAATCTTGCTTAATCAAATTAAGAATTCAGGAAATTTGAGATTCAGAAGCTCATACACATGAAACAAATAACTGCTATCATGAATATTGAGCTAATGGAAAAAATGCTAAGTGCTCACCTTGATCACATGGGGACTGATCGTAGTTAGGGATGTAGTAGGAGTCAGGTTTGAGATGTCATTTTTGCAACTTCACCATACAAGGAAATAATGAAAATATTAGTATGAACTTTTTTCCTGGATTGAGCTAGCCAATCTCGAGACAGTTTCTGGTATGACACAGCATTCATAGAGTAACGTTGTAGCTAGAATGATCAATCAATGGATCTCATTGTTCGATCGGAATATGGATCACTCCATTCGCAGGGTTCTTATTGGTCTTATTGTTCAACGAGAAGCTTTATTTTTGTTGAGAATTGCTTGTCCTTGTTTACATTCTTCCGACCTTTTAAATCTTGGCATTTAAATACATAATTTTCCCTGAATGAATTCTCAGTTTAATTTTCTTCTTTTCCAGCTTTTGCTTGATTTCTCCATTAATTGTAATGTCTGCAGGTATGTGAATCTGAAAGCATGCATCACCCAACTTCCTGAAAATGGACATGGAGCAAATATCACAACATGGCCTGCTCGCCTGCACGAGCCACCCATTAGGCTCCAGGATGTGCAATTGGATGCTTACACAGCAAAACATGAGCTCTTTACTGCCGAATCAAGATTCTGGAATTTGACTGTTGCAAGCTATGTTCGTGCTTTCCATTGGAAAGAGATGAAATTGCGCAATGTAATGGACATGAGGGCAGGCTTCGGAGGGTCGGTATTATCTGCAATTTGCTATGCCTCACAATCTCCCTTTAAAATAGTCAACCTCTCTTTCTTTTTTCCTATTACTTAAAATGTTTGGATAGTTCAAATAATGAATGTACAGCTGCTGTAAGGTAAGCCCTGCAAATTGTGAAATACCACCCACTCAGTATTTCTGTTGTAGGTCGGACCAAAATCCTCCAGGAAATATGTTACACAGCCACAAATACCAGCTAGAAAGTCGCTGGAATCAAATAAGTCAAATGCCATGGTAGAATTTACCGCAATATGTAACCTATGTTATTCGCTGCCCATTCCATTCCTGCTATAAATGCATGAATTACAAGTGCAGGTGTTTACCTTTTTTTATGTCTTCCCACACTTTATATACAAAAGCATTTCCTTCACCTGAGATTGCTATTAATTGATAGCATGAAGGGTGGGAAAATATTAGTGTTGGTTGCTTGTCTTTGCTGTTTTTCTTCTCTTTTGGTACTTTCCTTTGGTTTTCTTTTTGTTAGACTTATATATAATAGCATTCAACTTATATTCATTACAATGAAAAGGAACTAATCCTTTGCTGCATCTCCCTCGCTACACCTTCCCTGTTATGCATTATCTTAAGTTTGACTATTATCAGTGTCATGGCAGGTTTGCAGCTGCATTAATAAATCATCAAATAGATTGCTGGGTTATGAATGTTGTTCCTGTTACTGAATCCAACACATTGCCTGTGATATACGATCGAGGACTTGTAGGAGTGACCCATGACTGGTATGGTCTGCGCATTCCAGTGTTTACCTTCTATTGGTTGTAGCAATTTCTCAGTCCTGAATATGTGTAAAAACAAGAGCATGGGTATTGATGGATTTGACATGCAGCTTTCATTCTGCAAATCATTTTTCTGTGTAGCCTCACCCAGCTTCTTTGTCAAATCAGATTTTCCAAATTACAGTGCATAAGTTATTCTTTGTCAATCTCAAGAAGATTGGGAAGAATATGGATCTTTTGATGTTGTTGTACAGTACAGCAAAGGTGGTAGGGATTATTAGCATGCTTTGGCCCATTATGTAGGATTGGGTAACCATCCTTTAGAGCTTATTACAAGAGTTAATACATATCTCTCACTTAGAGTACTAGATTATGTTATCAAGCTACTCATTCATTCTCTGTTATATTTTCTTTTATAGGTGTGAGCCATTTGATACATATCCAAGAACTTATGACCTATTGCACGCATCTGGTCTCTTCTCCAGAGAACATAAAAGGTGGTGATCTCCGTCCCATTATCTTCTTCTTCTTTTGGATCTTCATAATATTGCCAATCTTTTGGTAGATTGTAGCTTTTGATATTCTGAGCTGTATTTTCATTACTACTCTAATTCAGATCAGCCAATTGATTGTAAGTCCCCATTAGTGATGCATTCTAGCCATGCTAGGAATACAATGACATTTTTTCGTAATGGTTATCTATATGCAATGGCAGTGGAACTATTGATGTAAATATAGGCAGCTTTATCTATCAATATAATGTTGAAACTTGGCAATGACCAATTGATGGGATTTCAATAGGAACTAGAGCTAATGTTTTCGACCAGAACACCTGTTGCATCTACAGCTAACACAGCTCCAACATTTCAGGTGTAACATCTCTTCTATCTTGCTTGAGATGGATCGCATACTTAGGCCTGGAGGACATGTATATATTGATGATTATAGGTTCATCATGGATGAGGTTAAAGAAATTACAGAGGCAATGGGATGGAGAGTGGACCTGCGCGACACAACAGATGGCCCATATGCCAGCAGAAAACTAGTAATAGGCCAGAAACAGTTACTCCGATGATTCTTGAAAGATTTTTCTAACATCCTCATGAAGCGCTATTTCTCAGACTAGTCTCACTTACATAACTTACATTTATTGTGTGGATCTAACTCGGCGTCACAAGGAGGACATGGCAATCTCTTGCAATGTGGATAGTAGTAGGATGGAAGGTACATTGTTTACTAGTTTTAAAGTCTTCAATTTTTAAAGGAAATATTATATGTATTTAATTTAATGGTCAGTTTTAACTCCAGAACGAAAATTGCAGTAGGTAATTATTTGATTGGTGGTCAAAAGGCTGAAAACTGATAGAAGCATCTAATTCCCAAGAGAAAGGAAGTGTGCGTTTTGTTCCTTGAATGTGTACTAACAAATTTGTTCTAAGTACTTGTAATATTGTGTAATTACATTCATATTAAGGATCCGTTTGGATTGAGGATTACGTAGTTTTTTTTCCGATGAGATGAGCCAAATGATTGAGTATTTATAAATACAGGGTTACAAAACTGCTATTAAGAGGAATTATCGAACAAACCAGTTTTGAACTGAACCAGGCAAACACTGATCCCGTCCTACAGCAAGCTCAAGCAACACCATCGGAATAAGTTTACTTAAAATTATGCAAGCTGAAAAGAAAGTTACGAGGGATTCAGAGAAAAGTATTTGAATGCATATCCTCAATCCAAACAGGCTTAAATGTTTAACTTATCTAAACTTTTCACGAGCATGTCAGGTTTATGTGTAATTAGAGATCTAGGTCCACTCATCAGAACGACTGGCAAATTTGGACCCAAAATAGATATTAGCCCTTAAGGTCGAGATGCATCCTAGATCAGAGCCGACGCAATGCTTTGTGATGTGTCCATCTCGACCTCAAATGTTAGTGCAAGACAGCAATATGCAAATGGGTCCAGTTCTGGATCTAGAGAAACAGAGGTTGATACACCTAGACCAAAGCCAAACTGGATAAAATTATGGCAAAAATTAGTTAAATCGAATTTAGATCCTCTATAGCTTAAGACCTTATTTTAGCCCTGCGTAGCCATAGCATGATGCATATTTGGAGTGGTCACTCATGGATCTGAACGTTGGGCTCAATAAGTGCTCCGCTTGCAAAAGATTGATCGATCTATGAATGGGCCGTGTATGAGTCAATCTAACAGTGTCGGTTGTAGATGATCGGACGGCTAGGAATAACTTTGATTTCACGACAGCTGGAGACCGGCATGCCAAATGGGCGGTTTTATAGCGAAGTAGCGAACAGTACCATTCGTTGTTTTAGTCCCACATCGGGTAGAAGTGGAGAGGCGTGGTGAGGTGGGTGCTATAAGAAGAGGGGCTTGGGCGACGTTGGACCATACTTACCTGGACGGGGTCTACGGGTGAACAAGAAGGCCTGTGGCCTAAGGCAGCGACCGCCATTGCACTTAGGCGGGGCGCTGGCTTAGCATCTCCCCAAGTGGGAGAGTGCACGTCATAATTTGTTATAGAGGGGGTACGCGTTCGCGCGGCCCCTATCCAATTCCAATTTTATTGAACTTTTCCTTCTAATCTGATTTGTTAAGGTAATTGTATTCCATTTCAATTAGATCTTACTTAGTCTGGCTATTGCAGTCCAAACCAAGACCCTTGAAGTCTCTCAGGTAATGATCTAGCGATTCAGCAACCAGCTTGTTACGCTGGTGGAATAAGTAGAAAGAAGGTTGATGGTATCCATGGCTTTGTATCCTTTTCATCGTGCTATTTAAGAAGAGGATTCATCGTCTTGACGCAAACATAAGGGGGGGGCAGAAGCTGAAACTTGATATGCTTTGGAACAAATATCACTAGTGCTTACCCACAAGGCAGCATCAATATGCTTGAGGTTGGGGACTTCTCCTGCAGCTAGAAACAATGTTCTTTTAGCTCCAATAAGAGAAATCGAAGCATCCGTTTCAACAAGGAAGCTGCTTGAGGTTGGGAACTTCTCCTTGTTAAAACTATATTTCAACAAGGAAGCTGGCGCAGGGTAAAACATGGAAGATGACCTCTCTATGGGAGAGACAACCAAACTCTCTATGGGAGAGATAATTTCTATAGAGGAAGAAACCAAAAATCCTATTCTCTTATTCATAAAAAAACTGACTCTTTACAAACCCTAGGCCTCCTTTTATAGATTTAAGGAAAGACTAACTCAACTAAAACATGGACTCAACCATCCAATCTTAATCCAAGTCCTAACAACTGGAATTAAATCCGGAATTTAAAAGAAAAGGATAAATCCTACTCAAACTAGGAATTTGTCAAAAATAGAAACCGATAGAACTGCCATAAAAGGAAAGTTTTCACTAAAACTGCGATTTAGAGCAAAAGGAGATGGAATTTGGCGATTCGACAAGCCGTCGTGGAGAGATCGAAGATCTCCGACGATAAATGACGGGCTCGTCGACCCGGTAGTTTCGATTGGTCATACGCCCCGATCGGACGGTCGGATCAAAAGTTATGGCCATCCAAAGATTTCAGTCGGACGAATGGAATCCGAATACGTCCGGATCGCCTTGGAATCGGATCGGACTCAGTCAAGTCCGGCCCTGGTCCTGCATCAGAAGCGTCCGCGTGGCACCTGCCCAATTCTAAGCTAAAATCTTTTGATCCGATTTGGTCCAGCAATTGCAGTCCAATTCCAAGCTCAAAACTTTTTAAATCTGATTTAGATTTCCTAGCATCCAGCTGACATCCAACAGAACAAAATTGAAATACTTGGCCTATGGAAGCTTTTTTTTGGTGCTGATATCCTAGCGATCATGCATGAGCTCCAGGGAAACTTGGAATTTATCCTTTTCGATGTACTGTTTAAGAAGAGGATTTAGTGAAGATCCACCTTGACGCAAATGTAATGTCGCAGAACTGAAACTTAAAAAAAAACATCCTCTTTGCCATAGATCTCATATGGCTTGGACTATTGTCACCAGTCTCCTTGTTAACTAACATTAATATTCTGAAGGATTCATCTGCTCTTATAAATATAATCTTTTAACTCCCATAAAGACATGTAAGCATATGCAACGCAACCAGATGGTAAAAAGCCTAATGTTTTCTAACTCACTACTTCGGTGAAATCCTAAGTAACAGGGGCAGCAAAATCTTGAATCTTGCTTTCAACAGCGCAACATAGTCATGTTATTTTATGACTTGCCCTTGAGCCAGGATCTAGAGCAGCTAATGTTTGCCTTTTAAAATATATTTGTACAGAAACCGCATTTGTCACCGGACTCAAAGCAGGGTTCGATATGATGCAACATTGAACATGCTCAACTCGCTTAATAGAAGTGTTTGGGAGTTTGGGAGGCAAGAGCAGCATTTCTTGTGTGTAGGAACAATATTGCTCAAGTCTTTTCTCTTTTCCAGTAGTAGCCAGATGATATCTGTTTTCACCTTGCTCTCTCATCCTGTTCTTGACCGATTGTAGACATGTGTATCTTGCTTGCTGATATGGATACTCTATGATCACTTTGATCAAAAGGAAAGTCCATTACCTCTTATAAAAATTCAAAGTGCAGGATGACAGAACAAAAATTACAGAGCATTATTCATCGATGGTAACAAGATACAGGCTGTAGCATAAGGATGTGAGCGAGGTTTCCAATTGCCCTTTGGCGAGGCTTAGGAACACCCGGAATGAGCATCTAAGATTTTGTTTTGGTGTCCGTTGTGTTTTATATAACAGAGATATAATATGACGTGTTTATAAAATGTGGCGAGATGTGGTGCTGTAATAACTAAAAAATATATTTAACATGTAACATTAATATTTATAATAAAAAAGTATATTCACGAAGTTTATTGTTAGATATGTATTTAATTTCAATTATGGTATAAAAAAAATAATAGTTTTTTCATTCAAAAATCTGTTAATATTTTATTTCTATATTTTTAGGGGGAATCGGCCAACCCCATAAGTAAGACTTATGGGGGCAATAAAACATAGTAGACTAGTTTTGGGGTGAAAACCCCAAACAGTTTTTAAAATCTTTTTCTTAACCTACTCATGCGGTAATAGATTAAAGATAGCGTTAGTAAAGAGTGCTATAGTTCGATTTATCTACGAGAGTGCCACTCGATGGCCGTTACGTCCTGCCGGTTTTGGGTGTTTGACGGTTTTTATCCTTTTAACTGCCGTTACCAGGAACGGAAAGGGATGACGTCAAACGGTAGGAAAGGAGTGGGGTGGTGTGTTTAATTCGTGTCAGGGGTTTTGACGAGACCGACCGAACCTATTTATTTGATGGATAGATGGATGGAACATCTGATCGGGACATCAGAGCCGTCTGATTAGTTGGTGGGCGTCGTTGTGATGGATGTGGATGGGTATCGGATTTATCGGCTATTGATTGGCCTGGTAGTGGTCGGAGTGGGGGAGGATTCGGGTTCTTGGATCGGTGTAGATCGGATCTGGATTTGATTGAGGATGATCATTTGTAGCAAATTAGTTAATTAATATGGTGCTGACTATATTTGGAATTTAATTCATGATTCATGCTATTGGCTCATTAGTTTCACAGCCATTTGGTTGTTAAGTTGCAAAAGCTTGAGATGCAACAAGATTTCTTTAAGTCATTTAGTAATAGATTCGGGTTCATTAGTAATAGATTCGAGTTCATTAGCCAATAGCATTTAGTCATTTCTTTAAATAGATTTCTTTAATCCAATGTCATGCTATTGGCTCATTAGTTTCAATGTCATGGGTTTTCTCTCAATGTAATAGATAGAGTTTTCTCTCGACTGAATAGGTTTTCTCTCAATGTCATGGGTTTTCTCTCAATGAAATGGGTTTTCTCTGGTTTTATCTCAATATAATAGATAGAGTTTTCTCTCAACTGAATGAGTTTTCTCTCAATGTAATGGGTTTTCTCTAAATAGATAGAGAAAAATTTTAACTGAAAGAGGAAAAACTTAAATAGAAGAGAGAAAACTTAAACCAAAGAGAGAAAACTTAAACCAAAGAGAGAAAACTCAAACAAAAGAGAGAAAACTTAAATGAAAGAGAGAAAACTCAAACCAAAGACAGAAAATACAAACCAAAGAGGAAAAATTTAAATGAAAGGAAGAAAACTTAAATCAAAGAGAGAAAGCTTAAATCAAAGAGAGAAAACTTAAACCAAAGAGAGAAAACTTAAATGAAAGAGAGAAAATTTAACTGAAAGAGAGAAAACTTAAATAGAAAAGAGAAAATTCAAACCAAAGAGAGTTTTCTCTTCTCTTTTATGAGTTTTCTCTCTTTTATGAGTTTTCTCTCTTTTACGAGTTTTCTCTCTTTGATTTGAGTTTTTTTTATCTTTGGCTTGTGTTTTCTCTCTTCTGTTTGAGTTTTCTCTCTTTGGCTTGAGTTTTCTCTCTTTAGCTTGAGTTTTCTCTCTTTTACGAGTTTTCTCTCTTTTAAGAGTTTTCTCTCTTTGATTTGAGTTTTCTCTTTTCTATTTAAGTTTTCTCTCTTCCATTTAAGTTTCCTCTCTTCCGAGTTTTTTCTTTTCTAAGCTTTCTCTCTTTTACGAGTTTTCTCTTTTCTCTTTTATGATTTTTCTCTCTTATGAGTTCTCTCTCTTACGAGTTTTCTCTCTTCTCTTTTACGAGTTTTCTCTCCTCTTTTATGAGTTTTCTCTCTCTTATGAGTTTTCTCTGTATTAGGAGTTTTCTCTTCTCTTTTACGAGTTTTCTCTCTTCTCTTTTGAGTTCTCTCTTTTACGAGTTTTCTCTCTTTGGTTTGAGTTTCTATCTTTGGCTTGTGTTTTCTCTCTTTAGTTCGAGTTTTCTCTCTTTGGTTTGAATTTTCTCTCTTTAGTTTGAGTTTTCACTGTTTGTCTTGAGTTTTCTCTCTTTTACGAGTTTTCTCTCTTTGGAAATGAGTTCTCTCTCTTTATAAATGTTTGGTGAACAATCTAATGGATATGAAATTACTTTCCTGTTTTTGGCTTTTAAACCTTATAAGAAGTCGGATTAGATGTGATTCCCATTCTTTGTTTACATTTATAAAGTTTAATCCTGCATTTTTTCTATCTTTTTTTTTGTGTGCTCACTCTTCTGGAGCAAAACAACCATATCTTATTATATTGAGCTCACTTCATATCAAGATATTTTTGTAATCCATCTTAAGAGATCTAAAGCTGCTTTACTCGTTCTCCCTATTTTTATTTTCTTTCACGTTCAGGCATTAACAAGAATATCATGGGTGACTTTTGTGTTCTATGTCTCTTCATTCCATTAATACTTCCTTGACACCTGCGTGCATAATGTTGGGATTTTTTTGGTTGCTTATATCGCCTCTCGTATTAACTGCAATGCAAAATTCCCCATTTCATATGGCTTTTGCCTTATGCTGCTTCATAGGGGACCGAGGATGATGTGGTGCATTGAACCTAATACACGATTTTATCACGAATCGCGGAACAATATAACTAAACCATTTTTGGGGTTTTCGGCATAAAACACATAAAGGGGTTTTTTAAGCAGTAAACTTTGGTTAATATGGGGGTTTAGCCAATTATCCGTATTTTTTAAATCATAACTGAGATGCGTCTAAATAAAAACATCTATAAACTGTATCATTTTATCCTATTTGAAAAGTTTACGTTACTTTCCAAGAAAAGTTATCAGAAAAAAAATACGCTCTCGAAGACTCGAACGGACCTGAATAAGCCACGCTGCCACAGAGTCCACATTTCTTGGGCTTCGGAGAATGTCGTGGAGCTCCGAACGCCCTTCTTCTTGTGCTGTTGGTGAGTTAGCATGTTTTCAGCACATGAGCTGTCAAAGAAACAGACAACACTCTGGCTCTAGCAATATGAGCTTTGTATATTGATTTGAAAAACGACATGCCACGATGCCAACGCGACATGACATCTGCCAAACGAATTTTTTTATTCCGATTGTCACATTGGTATGATTTCTGTTCTCTCCAAAGGTTGGATAAAGCTCAATCGTACGCATCATTAAACATTGCCAATTGTTACTTTGTTACTAGGATTCTTTTGGCAACCTCATTAAGGAGTGATCCTAATTCTTCATATACAGAGTCAAATATCAAGGTTAATAAAATGAACATAATCAACAGAGTCAATGCCATTCGATGCAGTCCAATTATAAAATCAGCAATTCCAAATTATCAGACTCATAAATTGGTTGTTAAACGTGTAGCCCAATCATATTAGTCACTAATTATAGCCCGATTGATATTAACATTGATGGGCAGGGTGTAATGTCATAGCGGATTGTATCGCTCGGCTTTATCGATCTTGTTGGAACTGTGACGACGGGGCAAAGGCATTGGATTGTTTAATGTAAACCTTTTCTGTACCGGTCTTTGGACTCATCTCGTCAAAAAAAAAAAAAGATAAGTGGAATGGAAAATTTGAGGATGAAAGGTTACAATGATAACTATTATTGGAGTAACAATTAAGAGGATAACAAATAAATACTACCTATGTTTGGATAAAAATAACAAATTTTAATATGTAATTATAATATCAACTTTATAATGAGAAAAAACGGTTACAACCGTTCTCCTCCTATTAGTCAGTTTACTTTATCATATTCCCTAAATTGGTTTTTATCATATTCTCTAAGTTAGCTTTATCATCCTTATCAATACTTATATCTACCTTATAAGTTACTTTTATGACTTATCATCTGAGTTATAAACTTATACACACATGACATACGTGTGACATACACGTGGTATAAAATTATAATTAAATAAAGAAAAAGAAAGGATAGTGGACTGATGTGGTGTAAGTTATAATAGAGATAGTGAGGGCGGACAGTTAGTCGTGTCAGGGGCATGGGCCCATCACCTAGTGTACTATATAAGGTAAGGTGGGTTATGACTCATTAATGGGTTATGAGTCCTAACCCATTAATAGCAAATAAATACTACCAATGCTTGGATAAAAATAGCAAATTTTAATATGTAATGATAATATCTATCATATAAGGTAAGGTTGGTTATGACTCATTAATGGGTTATAAGTCCTCACCCACCTTTGAGAGAGAGCGGGGCCGTAGGGGCCTGGGCCAGGCTGCCCAAACACAAGCAAGGACTTTAATGCAGGAGGGCTCCGGCGTGACGGCGAACTGGACACAGAATAATATCAGGAGAGCACGGTGCCCAATCAGTGCGGAACGACTGACGCTTTAAATAGCGCAGCGCGCCCCCCGCTCTCCTCACCTCCCAAAGAATCACTCCTATCAAAAGCCGAGAGAGGAGGCCGAGACAGTTCCTAGTGTCCCCCACGCCTTCTTCTCCATCTCCTCTCTTCTCCTCTCCTCTAAATCCTCGCTTCCGTGTCCTCAGCACTCCGATCATCCATGGGATCCATGCTTGATTCCTGCTGGCTGGTAACATCCCTTGCTCTCGCGTCGTTACTTTCGTTGCCTGTTTTCCTACTTTTTTTTCTTTTGTTTTCCCACTCTTTTGAGAGCCCTAGAACAGGGTAAGTTCGCTTTTCCGATCAGGCATTGGTTTTCCTGATTGTGTTATTCTCGATTCAGTCTAGAATGTTTAGTGCTTCGTGTAATTAGATTTCCTGGCTAATTATTGATAGCTTAAGGATGGTCTAGATCTGATTGGCCCGTGTGTACGAGATTATTTTTATGTACACGGGTGGTTATGTTTCTGGAGATAAGAAGAGCATAGTACAGTGCTGGATAAGACGGGTTGAAGCCAATCACTGATGCTCTCTGTAGATGTTAACGTCCTAATCAATTGTCCTTTCGTGCCAGATCGTTTTGGCTCTAGAAACCCACAAGTCTTGTGTTTTTTTACATCTAATTTGCTGTTTTAGTTGTAGGTGATGTTTACTTGGCACCTGATTCTGTGTTTATTGCTAATTAGATAGTTAGGCCTCAATGTTAATCATTGTTGTGGATACGATAATGATTCGGCAAGGATTTGGTTCTTTTCGCCATAATGAGCTGTAAAGTTTCTGCGGTATATCTGTGGTACAAAGTTCAATTTAGAAATTTTTATTGCATAACTCATGTAATCTTGACTTTCTTCACGTTGAAACTACCGTCTCAATCCAAACTTAGTGACTTTAGAATCATTTGAACTTCTGAGACGTGGTTCTCTTAGATTCTCTTGTGTTCACAAATTAGAGCATTGGCTTACATTTTGTGTATGGCTGAAAGTAGTTGAGGATTATGACCAAACTATTCTTCGCCTAATGTTTAGAACTCGATTTGGCTCATTTTTGCCTATATTATATTTGCCTATGCCTTTTTTTTTTTGCAAGTGATGGATGGGTATTTATCTTTTAATTATGCTGCTTATTTAAGTGATGTTGAGGGTTAGACATCAGTATTTTTGGTGGTGATGCTAACTCGGACCAAATATTCTAACAGGCTGCATGTGTCTTAGATTCTTAGTCTGTTAGTGGTATGGATAAAATCCTGGGAAATGTTCAGTGACAGCCTGGTCCATAGTCTGTGGGCAGAGTTTAGATAATTGTGTTCCTTGTGACTCTAGACCCAGGTATCTAGGATTGTCAATGGGCCTTAGCTACCAGGCTGGCATGAACAACATCGATGCATTGATGTAAAATATCACCATTCTGCTTCATTTTGTTCATAATATATGCTGAATGATAAACATGCACCTTCATTGAGGAATTCAAAGTTGTTACTTATTACAGTGACATGATGGAAACTATCAGCTTTTTTTTTGTAGTTCGGGTGACAGTGATGTGATACTATAGTTTGCATTCTCTAACTGCTTTACATTTTATGCGGAGTGCTTTCTGTACATTGTTACACTCAAATGACTAGCCACAGCTTTGGGAAGCTACGTCACTAGACATAATAAGACTACTACTGATATATTGGAATCTAATTTGGATAAATATCTTTTATCATGTACAACACTTTGGTTTGTTCCAATAACTCTCCACTTCGTATTACCTCTTTGTCCTGAATACTGTTTATTATGTACTTTAAGATATCTTCTGACTTCTTTTCTTTGATGAAGCAGTATCTGATCACTCATTTCAATGATTTTCAATTGGCAACTCTCGGCAGTTTTCTTATGCATGAAAGTGTCTTTTTCTTGTCTGGACTTCCATCTTTATACTTCGAGCGGTCAGGGATTTTCAGCAAATACAAAATTCAGGTGGGTTTCGGGGGATGTCCCTGATATTTCTTTTGAATAGTGAAAATATAGAGTTTTAGGTTCTTGTAATTCATTCTTCCCTGCATTTAATTTTTTAGCTTAGTCTTCATTCCTAGTAGGGAAGACATTGATGACGTTTATTGCCTGCTTTTCTGCAGGAAAAAAGTTACTTGGTGTCCTGGATGCCAAAATGGTTTTGATGTGTTTTGTATTTTAGATTTGACTTCTCTATTTGCTTGATGACACTGTCCTGTTACTGCACTGTACCTTTACTAGCTTGATTTTTATTTTATATTTATTGATGTTTGAGCAAATCTGTGAGGATCGAATACTTTGGTTGAGTTCACTAATTTGATTTTCTTCTTATCAATATACACCTCACTCTCTCATTTTAAAATTTCAAAATGATGTGACCTATTGGTGAATATATAGATTCAAACTTTTGATGGAGAACAAGTGTTAAGTGTTTCGTTTAGTCTACCACAGTAGGTAAAGGACTACATAACGTGAACATGATGCGCGCAACAACAGAAACTAAATGACACTATTGACATAAATTATCATCATGCTAATACACGAGAGAAATTTTTGTTCTTTTATTTGCTTCTATTGCTAGCTGTATATTTCTTTGAGTTAAACGTGGATGAAGTAGAACATAACCTACCCAAAATTTGCTAGAGCTCTTCACTCCTAGAGAAAGATGACTATAGTGCTTGATTTGGCTTGGTGCCACTGACATTGCCGATTCTAGTATTCTGTTACTGCAATTTTGAGTTTGTTTTTATGTAGTCCTTGTTTCTTCTCCCATCAACTATTTATTTTGATGAATTCGGTCTGTTTTCTTGCAGAAAAAGAACAATACCTCAGCTGCTCAGGATAAATGCATTTCGGGTCTAATCTTGTGTCATATTTGTGTGAACTTGCCAGTGATGATCGCCTCATACCCTGCCTTCAAATACATGGGCCTGAAAACTAGTCTTCCATTGCCATCCTGGTATCTTCATGTCTTCTTAGATGCTAAAGATTTGTTTTTTTTTTAGAGATGTAAGTCCTAATTTATCTGCTGTTATGCATGTGGTATTTTTCCGTACAACTTTTTCTGTCAATTTTTTTATCCATCAAATTTCAATTTGCTGTGTACCTGAATACATTAACGATGCTATTAAATCTGAAGTTGCTATCAGCACGAATGAACAATGAACTGGTAAATTGGACCTCTGATAGATGAGAAGACTTCTGAGTGTTAATTATGACTATCTACTTGGAATAATCTCAAACATCTTTGGTGGTTTGGTTATGCAGGCCTGTTGTACTATCTCAGATACTTTTCTACTTCCTAATAGAGGATTTTGTATTCTATTGGGGGCATAGAGTACTGCATACGAAGTGGCTTTACAAGCATGTTCATTGTGTGCATCATGAGTAAGTCGGATGCATTGAATAGATCGTCTCACATTAGGCATCTCAAGTTGTATTCCTTATACACATCCTTTTTCTTTCTGCCGGCAACATTCAGGTATGCTACACCATTTGGATTGACTTCTGAGTATGCTCATCCCGCCGAAATATTATTCCTTGGCTTTGCAACCATTGTCGGTCCTGCAATCACTGGTCCTCATCTATTCACCCTATGGTTGTGGATGATAGTGAGAGTCTTAGAGACAGTTGAGGCTCACAGCGGATACCACTTCCCGTGGAGTCCCTCAAACTTTTTGCCTCTTTATGGAGGGTGAGTTTTTACCTTTATCAATTGCACCTATTTGAATGTCATGAGGTGGGTGTTGTCTATCACGTAACACCTTCTTGGTACTTTCCAGTGCTGATTTCCATGACTATCATCATCGTCTGCTTTACACAAAGTCGGGCAATTACGCATCAACTTTTGTTTACATGGACTGGTGAGTTCTTAATATTTTGCAGATATTTACTAAGATCGTTCTTGGTTTTACGAACAACTTATTTTTATGTCCTTTAATTGGTAGATGCACAAGCATGACTGTTAAAAAGCTCTTGGCAGACAATATAGGATGGCTAGAACGTGTTTTTGAGCATAATTATTTATTTAGGTTTGTCCGGTTTTGAGCATAAATTGTAGCTGATAATCATAATGATGCTAAAAGATGGCTCGATCAAATATCAATTATACATCTTAACAAAGGGGCTTTGGACATCCAACTTCTCTTCTGCCATTGCCTCCCCACGTGTTGGAACTTTTGAGCATGTGCAGAAGTCCATAAAAAACAGGAATGTCATATCCATTCCTGCTGGACACATGTTACAGTCTCTTGTGCTCATGTGCTAGTTGGAATATCCGGGTCTGCATCTATTTTTTTATGTCCAGACTATATTTGCATCCAGAAACATCCTATAGAATCATTTCAGCAAATTAGCATTTGTCTATTCTAATACTTCCACTATGGGTATTTGCTAAAGCGGAAGCTTATTGTTCGTGGCATCTCTTGCTAATTGATCTGCCTACATTATACATCTGATAAGGTGATGAAGGATAATATATTAGTTCCTTCCATTTTTTGTGGAACCTCATGGTTTCTGAGCATATTCTCTGAGAGCCGACCTGTTTTGGTTATTCTATAGCATGAGGCTTGTGATTTAAGATAGGATCTAGGCCATGTTATTCGATTTGCTGATCATCTGCCTCTAAACTATAGATTCCATAATTCGAACATTATCCACCTAAAACATCTCTTGGATTTTGACTCAGGTTGTTTGGAACCGATAAAGGGTATCGGAAATTGAAAGCTCTACAGAAGGAAGAAGGGAAGCAAGGATGAGAGATAAGTGGCATATGTTTGCTGACATCCCAAAAGGTCCAGGTTGCATCCCATTCATTGCAATGTCACTTATATTCGGATCGCATATTGATCGCATACTGTTGGATAGCCTGCAATTATCTGTTGCTTCTTTTCTTTTTTATTGGAATGGAAGACTTTAAAGTACTCATTTTGGCAGGATATAAGTTTTTTAACAGCTTGAAGAACTGATTTGTTGGCCCAATGCAAAGCATCCTCTGTAATGTATGCAGACTTCAGAACAAAAGCCGATTCTTATTCTTTTTCTTTTTGTTGCAGAGATACGCTCTTATATTGGGCTGTCTCTGTTCCCTGGCCATATACATGTTCGAATCTTAGCGTTAAGAATATTGTTAGGAAGCCTGATAGCATCTGTTCTCCCTCTGGCGGCTCTCTTAAAATCTCCCACTCATAAGTGGGAATGAAACTATGGACAGGCCAAAAAGATGCCTGGTTTTGGGCTTTTATTATTATTATTTTATTTAGCTTTATTGTTTTTTAGAAGTTAAGCTTGAGGACTGTTTCAATAAAATTCAGAAAATAGGAAAAAAACCTAATAAAAGGATGATAAAATACATGAAATAAAAGAAAGGCACAGCGATGGCATGGTGTGGAAACGCAATGGAAAATTTTCACACAACAAAAGCCCGATGATGCTGCCAAACACCATCGGCCTCAAACCGCACCACGTCGTGTGCACGCCTATGCACAGTGGCAACTCAATCCATCCTTAACCAGCCCTTCGTCTTCTTTTTACACGATCACATAAACACAAAAAAGAAGACACGATGTGGGAAGAAAAAAGATTTCTTGATGAACAATTTTACAAAAGGTAGAGGTAAGGGCCCGTTACTTTATTGATGAACAATTTTACAAAAGAATCTCTTTTAACTCTTTCTCCTAACCCAATGTACAAGATCACTTACGTTGCAAAGGAACCCAAACTCTATCCGGTGCCCAAATGATCTCTATATTAGCCATCCACTTGCTTATATAGAGGAAAAGTCCAACTCTTGTCCTATACTAAGCCTCTCTAGTCCAACTCAAAGTCCAAAACTTCATATAAATTTGGGGAGCAATCCAACTCAAAGTCCAAAACTTCATATAAATTTGGGGAGCAATCCGCCAATCAAGAAGACTCATTGTTTTATTTGGACTTTACCTCTAGTAGGACTTGTCAAAAATAGTTTTAAGCCAAAACCACCCGCCCATGACTTGGAATAGGACTCTAGATCTATCATTGCGTGCCTAATAACTGTTCTCCGCGCCAAAACTCTTCTTCGATGCATCATAGCTTCCCTAGAAGCGAGTCCTGGTGGAACTCCAAGATTTGCCCACTCGGAATTGCCCCAACAGCGAGCTACGTCATCAAAGCGCATCTTGGCGTGCCAAGTCCTAATCGGACATGAACTCGGCCAGCCAAGCACGTCGCGCCATTCGCTTTCGTCCCAGCATGTGCGCTTCACATGCACTGGCGCGCCCCACTCGCATGACTCGTGCCGCACCGTGGCATGGCGTGCCATCTTTGCTTCCAGGCTCTGTGTCATCTTTAAAATTTGTTACACCAACATTGGAGAAATGTCTAGTCATCTTTGTTTCTTGACTTGGTCCATTGTACCATCTTCAAAGTTTGTTACATCATTCTTGGAGAAATACATGCTAGCTGTCTTAGCGTGCTTTACTTGCTATCAGGAGGCATGGTGGCCCTCCCACGACTCGTGACGCCGACCACGAATTCGGCTGACCGTGCCATCTCCGGATAAATGGGCCCGTGTCACGGCTCTTGGCCCTGACACATGGCACGTAGCGTTACGGAATTTCTTCGAAATACTTCAGCTCCACGATTATAACACCACACAAGGCACAGTTTCGTGGATGGTACTAACTCGTTTAACGCAGGCCAATTCGAAAGGATCCACATCTTTTTTTTAAGGAATTCTAATCTTGAATCCATATTTTGAAACTTAAAAAAGGGTCTCTCTGTCTGTGAAGTTACTTTCTTGGATTAGGTACGCTGCATCAAACTACAACAACGGATCTAACGTGTTGTTTGATTCAAATCCCAACAGCACTCATCTCGTTAGTTTCAATCATTAGTCCCGAAAGAGACGAGAACAGAAGATAAAAATTCTAACTTTAAAACCTTAGACAAATAAAAAATACAGGCTACTACGAGACCAAATCTTTGGACTTCATAGATCTCGGCCGCTTCACAGCCTACGGGCGGCCAACTACAAGTTCCGCCGGAGATCGACGACCACCACGCTAACGTTGTCCATGCTCTCCCTTGCGAGAGCCAACCTCGTCAGTAGCATGGCGGCGTCCTTGCAAGCCTTATCTGACCCTCCACCTCGTGGGGTGTTGCCATCAGCCGGCCCTCCGTTCGCCGCGTCCCCATCCCTCCTCCCATTGCCTCGGAGGCATGACCGGACGACCTCGCAGGCCATCTCGTTGGTCACCACGTCCCACAGCCCATCGCTTGCTAGGATCAGGCACTCGTCGTCATCCGTCCTTTCCGTGACCGTCACCTCCGGCTCCGATATAACGTATGGTTTAAGGTAGCCATCCCCTGCTCCCAAAGCTCGTGTTACTCAAGGAAAAAGGATATCCTGAATAGAGAGAGCTAAGCGAGATTCATATGGCTCCGCGGCTTACCGATAGCTCTGGACATGGCGAGAACACCGAGCACCCTTGCGCCGTCCCAATAGATGACGCGCCCACCCGCCGCCTGGATCCGTTCCAGCTCGTCCCGCCGGTCCGGCTGCGCAACCCCAAAAAGTAAATACAATTGTCGATTTGAATTACCTAGGCTACGGTTGATGCGGCCCAGCTGCAGAAAGGCTTATTACCTTGTGATCGGTGGAAAGGGGCACAGCGACGCCTCCCCGGCAGAGAACGGCACGCGAATCGCCGCAGTTGGCGACGACGATCTGCCCAGCGGTGACGGCGGCCACCACGGCGGTGGAACCCACGTGGTCGCAGTGGGGCGTCTGCATCTCGCACCGGCACTTCGTCACCCGAGGGGCGTGGCTCCAGACCGCGACCTCCTCGTCCATGCGCGAGAAGCTCTTCTCCATCACCGCCACCCAGTTCAGAAGTGGCGTTGCAGCAGGACCAGACCCGAGCGTCTCCAGCTCCTCCGCCACCATCTCGTGCATCCGTTCCTTGCACGAAGCCGCCACCTGCAGCAAAGATTAAGATACTTGAGCTTTATTTCGAATTCGAAAACAAGGAGAGAGATCAGCGATAACCCAAGGAGATGATGACTCTTCTTACATGGGAGCAGCCATGGCCGTCGAAAACGCCGAAGAAATGATATTTCCCTTGCCCCGATAGACAACGTCGGACGAAATCCAGATGGACGGAGACGGCGTCCTCCATATCTCGTCTCCGGCCACACACCGAGACCACCCAATACCACGGGCACCGATCCACGACACCAGACACCGGCTCCAGAGCCTCCGACGGGGTCAGATCCAGGCCCGAACTGAGATCCACGGGACTCTGATCCGCCCCTCCGGTCCCCTCATCTTTCCGTCCAACTGCCACAGCAGGCACCGAGACACCCACCCTCCTCTTCTTCCGAGCCAATTCCTCCGGCGACGACACCGCCTCCAACCCAGACTCGAACCTGAACCGTCTGATCAACATCCTCCGCTTCCTCGCCGAGCGTGAGATCGGCTTGCACGATTCGGGGATCGCCACCTCCGCCTCGCCCACCACCTCGCAGCATATCTCCGCCATCAGTAAACCCTCAAACGCCGAGCGAGCTATAATACCCTAAAAAAATCCGCTCTCCTCCTCTCCGCTATAAGCTCTCCCGAGATATAGACCGAATGGAATCCCATGACACTTTTCACAGCGAGGGAAACGCAACAGAAGGCGCGGACTGCCCGCTGCCCTCGGGCACCTACCCATCACCGTCACGGGCAGCCCCCCGACACGTAACAGTTGACGTCGCCCCCCCTCCGCCCATCCCAGCCGCCCATCTCACTCCCCTCCTCCCTCCCTCCTCTCCACGTACCCCCACCCTCCCGGCTCCACTTTTCAAATACGTGACACGTGTCCCCCAAGAGCCATTCCCTTTTAGACACACGCATGTGGTCCTCTCGGAAGGGAGTTTACTACCATCTTTTAATAAAGGTCGTGAATAATTAATGCGATGGTCGGCGGAGATGCGTACACGTGGTCACGTCGCAGCGGTGGCCTGATCTCTCCAGGCTCCGCCTACGTTGCCGATCGCGGGAAGGGGGCGACCTGTGTTGAGGTCCCAGTCCACGTTGCTGACGGCCTAAATAATATCTGGGGTCCGGGGCCGGGGGAGGCCGACACGTGTCCTCGCTGGCGTGTGATCGAGGTGGCCACGTCCGTAGGTGGCGTTTCGTGAAACGTTACCGGGAAATTCGGCGCCGGTCCGGGAATTACTAGCGGTCGGATCACGCCAGGTGGCTTCCGATGGGTTCATTTCTCAGATGGGATGGCAGCCGTCCGATGTTATTAGAGGGGAAAGGAGGGGAGGTACTCGGGGTGGTGAACTGGTGATAGCCCATGCTATTTATTTATTTTATTTATTTAAATCAAATATTATTTTCTTAATTTTCAACCGAACGGTTTTAATAACTAGCCATTCTAATATGAAATATTATTTTCTTAAATTTTCAAACATATAGTTTTAATATTTGGCTAATTGAACTCCTGATAACTGCTCCTTTTGAATATTTAAACTGCGGTTTTCAAACGGGTGGTTTTAATAACTATAGTCCCTCTAAATATGTGGTTAACTAAATCCTGTAATTTAATTTTCAAACCGAATTAAATAATAACTTGATTATCCAAATAGGACAATGGACAACCCACCAGAGCTGGCCCCTGTGCCACCTAATACGGTAATCACCACCCCTTAACTCCTATGTTAACCCTAGGATCCACATAGGACAACCAAATGTTAACTTATAACCATGCTCCTATATAAGGATGACTAGTCTTATCCCCTGTCACATTGCAGGGTAACCACCATCTCCCCTCACCTCCCTCATAACTCACCACTAAGCCCCCCTAACTCCCCCCCTCCCCCACTATTACCCCCTCCACATCAACAGCCACATAGGATAAACCCTGCCACATAGGATGCCAGTAGGACAACAAAAGGTTAACTTATAACCATGCTCCTATATAAGGATGACTAGTAAGTCCATGTCACACCCCGACCCAGAAAACCCATCCCGGTCGAGACGTGAGGGGAAACCTACACTATTCATCATCAAGTGGCGCGATACAAAGCGGAATTCTAGAAAAACTTAAACAAAAGTATTCCAGAGGTGAAACAGAAATTCAATTCATATATTCATCATGTTGTATTGATACAAGATTCGATACAAAACTCTCAAAGGAAAGGTATTATACAATTATCCCAAAAGAATCCTTGAATATGTACATAATATACAAATTATCAAAATGTACAACAAATTATCCTCCAGCAACCTCAAGTACCTCTGGACGTAGTCGCGCCACCAAAAGCTGATCCCGCCGGCTCTACTGAAGAAGAACTGGCGCATGCACCTGCAAACGCAACCCGGATAGGAGTGAGCGATAAGCTCGGTAGGGTTCTACTCTACGACACACTGAAGGGAGGAAAACAACAACAGTGTTGTCTCCCAGCTCAAGTCTAACGGATGCCACGGGTCCCATAACCCTGTTGATGTCCCAAGGGCTCCTGTCATGAAACCTCTCTCCTGAACAAGTTACCAGGAGGCCTAGGAACAGTAACATGCAAGATCACCCTTACCTAAGCTGGAATACCAAGTCTTGGGGAAACACGTCGGGAACGCATCAACATCCATCCTTAGCACTTGGCTTTGGAAGACAACACGACCTCTGTCACACCCCGACCCAGAAAACCCATCCAGGACGGGGCGTGAGGGTCCTAACTCTATTCATCATCAACCGGTGCAGTACAAGCGGAAATGGTAAACAATTTAAGCAAAAGTATTCCAGAGGCTAAGCAGATTTTAATCATAATAAAACATCAAGTCTTACAATATCTGAGTTCCAAATTACAGATTTATACCAAATTCCAAACTATCTCCAAAATGGTTACAACATGTTATATATATATTAAAAATACAACAGTTACTTCCTCCAACAAACCTCAGACGCCTCTGGATGTACCTGCGCCGCCAAAAGCCGAACCAGACGGCTCCACCGAAGAAGGACCGCCGCCTGCACCTGCAAACGCAGCCCGGGTAGGAATGAGCAAAAAGCCCAGTAGGGTTCTACTTTACGGCACACTGAAAGGAGGAAAACACCAACAGTGTTGTCTCCCAGCCTAAGTCTAACGGATGCCACGGGTCCCATAACCCACCGATGTCCCAAGGGCTCCTGTCATGAACCTCTCTCTTGGTCGCTCTACCAAGATCACCCTAAGCACTGACAGGGGAACAGTACCATGCAAGATCACCCTTACCCAGCAGGGATACCACTGCCTGGGGACCACGTCGGGAGCACATCGGTTGCGTCCTTAGCACTTGGCCTTGGAAGACAACACGACCTCTAAACCTCGAACACTGATCAGAGTCAACTAGCGTGAATCCTCAAAAGACAAGAGACTTGATCAACAATCACACCCTACTCCTAGCTACCCATCCACGGTCCTAAGGCTAGATCCGAGCTACCCGAGAGCCTCGGATCGGCGACCTAAAACATCGCCCGCCTAACCTCAAATGCTTCTAATGCATACAATGCATGAGCTTAAGCAAGCATCTAACCCTAGATGTCTCTGTATGTCACATCAACAACTATAAGTTCAACGGATATACAATAGCCCTCGGCACTCGCCGGCAAGAGGCTAAGGTTCCACAATTCCTCATTAGCTAGCACTCATAACTAGCCAATGGTTAAGCAAACAACTAAGCATTTAACCGCTACCAAATATGTATTTTCTATCAGGACTTGAATTAAATGCAAGCACAACCATAAGTTTGATAAAAAGAGAGGAAACTCGGATCAAACATCAAACCCGATGAAAGTCCTTTGAAAACATCACGAGATCCACCTACAAGCTTCCCTACATGTTTAAGATTCAATCGAGATTGAAGGCCATTTAAGAAAAACCAGAAAACACTGTTCAAAGGGCCACGGACGATGCCACGGTCGATCCGTGCATCGACCGTGGGGCCACGGACGATGCCACGGTCGATCCGTAGATCGACCGTGAGGCCCACACGAAGAAAATCAAGGGCGACGGTCGATCCAACCATCGACCCTGAACAACCCAAAACCAACCAGAGCCTGACGGTCGATGCGACGGTCGATCCGACGGTCGACCGTCAGGTAAATGGCGAAAAAGGTAAGGTCCCACGGTAGATCGATCCATCGACCTTGGGAACCCAAAATCTCAACAGAGCCCGACGGTCGATGCGACGGTCGATCCGACGATCGACCGTCAGGCCCAAAGCAAACATACTAAAGCTGGACGGTCGATACGTCGATCGACCGTCGAGCCTGACGGTCGATGCACCGATCGACCGTCGAGCTCAAAACGCAGTATTCCGGAAATCTATTTTCTAAGATTTGAAGGATCAAAACATGTTAGAATACAATCAAACTTTGCAAGCAAGTATATTTTGAAGTGAGGGATCTAATGATGCAAAGAAATCCATATTTGGACGGTTAAATCCCATTTTAGGTCGGAAAACCAAAACCGACGAAACTTCGACAATACGGAAAACGAACCGTTACAATACCAGAATTTGCAAAGCAAGAATACAAGGAATGACCTACATTGCACACCAGGAACTACAAGCATTCTAACATGGCATTCACAGCACAACCATAAACATCCTAGCCTAGTAGAACCCGATCCAAGGATCGAGGTAGAAACACCTACCTCAACAGCAAAGAAGCTCTCCACGCGTCCAGCCAACCTTGCCACGAAGATCCTCTGCTCAAAGCCCAGCCTTCCAAAGTCTACCCAGCCGGAGGAGAAGGGAGAAGAAGGGGAAAACTTGGCTGGAGAAGAGAAGAACCAGGGAAAGAAGGAAGGAAGGGAGAGAAGAAGAGAGGGGGAAAAGAGAAACCGGGTAGGTTGGAGCCAACTGCTCCAACCACCCCTAGTCATCAGGCCCTTAACGGGCCAGGCCCACTAACGGGCCAGCAGCCTAACTAACGGGTCGAAAGCCCGTTCGACCCGCTCACGAGCCCGAGCTGGGATCTTCCGATCCCAAGGTCCACCTAACCATCCTAAACAACCACATACATCAATCCAAGGCCGTGGGTGCAACGCGGGTGTGAAACCGACCACAATGGGCATATTTACCAAAATGCCCCTGGGGTCCAAACCGCCACACGATCGCCCGATCGTGCCCGATGCGGAACCAAATCAACAGAAAACCGGCTCTCGACCCACGTGGTCGAGTCAAGTCCGAGGGACGGGCCCTCACAACCTCTAAACCTCAAACACTGATCAGAGTCAACTATCGCAAATCCTCAATAACTTGAGATTCAGATCAAACAATCACACCCTAATCCTAACTACCCAGCCGCGGTACTAAGGCTAGATCCGAGCTACCCGAGAGCCTCGGATTGGCGATCAACCCATCGCCCGCCTAACCTCAAATGCCTCTAATGCAATCAAGATGCATGCAATGCTCAGGCACAGATAAGAGATATAAGCATGCAACAAGATGTCAATAATCATACAGGGCCAGGCATAGCTTATAGCTAGCCAAGGGGGTAAGCATAGCAAAGGCCTCATATATAGAATAACTATGCTAACCAAACAAACATCTGAGCAAAGCATTGAATACAGATATACAATAGTCTTCAGTGCTCTCTTGCACCTGACAGACTAAGGTTCCACAGTTACCCCGCAGGTAACTGGCCACATTTATACAATAGCCCTCGGCACACGCCGGTATCAGGCTAAGGTTCCACAATTCCACATTAACTAGCACTCATAGCTAGCTAATGGTTAGGCAATCAAAGAAGCATTTAACTACAATCAAACGAGTATCAAATGCAAGCAAAACCAAAGATTTACCCAAAAAGGACATTACTCGAATCGATCATCAAACTCGGTGAAAATCCATTGAAAACCCCATAAAAATCCACATAAATACATCCCAACACGTTTAGATGTTAATCACCAATCAAATCCATCCAAGAAAACCAGAAAACCAAGTCCAAGGGCCCACGGTCAATGCGACGGTCGATCCGACGGTCGACCGTGAGGCCACGGTCGTTGAGACCAAAGCGAAGAAACCCAAAGGGCGACGGTCGATCCACTCATCGACCCTGGGAAGCCCAAAACCAAACAGCGCCTGACGGTCGATTCGACGGTCGACCGTCAGGTAAAATCGGAAAAGCGAAGATCCCGCGGTCGATCCATGCATTGACCCTGGGAGGCTAAAATCCCGACAGAGCCCGACGGTCAATGCGACGGTCGACCGTCAGGCCCAGAAAATGCAAATCAATACTTGACGGTCGATGTACCGATCGACCGTCGAGCCCCGAAAGAGTGTATCAACGCTTGACGGTCGATGCACCGATCGACCGTCGAGCCTTAGGCACAGTTCATCAAAACAGTGCCGAAAATCCAATTTCTTGGATTTCAAGGATCAAATCTAGTTAGAAATCATTGAAACTTTGCAAGCATGCATAATTAACGATGGGGAAACCAATGGTGCAAAAGAAATCACACTTTTGACGGATAAATCTCCTATCTAGGTCAAAATGGCGAAAACCGACGAAACAGCGATAATACGGAAAACCAGCCGTTAGAATACGGAAATCGCGTAGTGATGGCAACGGGGCGGATCGGGGCGGCTATTGGAAATACCATACCCGTCCCCGCACTCCTCCGCCCATACCATAACCGCCCATTCCCCGCGCGGATAATGGGGATCGCGGACCATAACTATCCCCGCGGGTACGCGGATATTACCCGCAATCCGCGGTTATCCGCAAAACCTAAAAAAAACCATTCAATTAGCATTAAGCCTCTAAAATCTAAATCTAAATCCACCAAACTATCATCAACATTCGGTCTCTAAAATCTAGATCCACAAACACTCATCAACAATTAGTCTTTATTAGAGTATTATTACAAAAATAGACTTTTTAAAATCCACCAAACCTACATTTAGTGGCGGGGCGGGGCGGATATGCGGGGCGGGGCGGATATTACCCAATACCATAATCCGCCCCGTACCTGCGCGGATTTTAAATTTGAAAACCATACCCGTATCCACGGGTAAAACATCTATACCATACCCGTCCCCATCGGTGCGGATCGGGTCGGTTATCCAACGGGGCGATCAATTTTTCCATCCCTAAAATCGCGAGGTAGGAATACTTCAAAGCATCTATAACACATGCACAATGAACTACACAGCATTCTAATAAGTACTCATACAGCGAAAATACAATAAACCTATCCTAGGAGAACCCGATCCAAAGATCGAGGTAGAAACACCTACTTGATGAAACAGGGCAGCTCCTCCACGCATCCCCCAACTCCGATCGCCGGAATCCGCTCCTCGAAAGCCACGCCTCCAAGCCCTAGCACCCGGCCGAAGGAGAGAGGGAGAAGAGAGAACGGCATGGGAGAAGAGAAGAAAAGAAAGAGATGGAGAAAGGAAAGGGGTTTAAATAGAAAGCTGGAATCCATCGCAGCCGTCCGATTCGATCTCTCCCGATCGAGCTCCGATCTTCCGATCGGATGCACCCTAAAGGTTCTAATCAAACACATACGTCAATCAAAGGCCATGTGTGCAACGCGGGTGTGAAACTGATCACCAGGGAGCATATTTACCAAAATGCCACTGGAGTCAAAAACAGCGATGCGATCAACCGATCGCATCCCAAGGCCAACCGAGCCAAACCACAAACCCAGACCCTCGACCTAACGCGGTCGGACCGGGTTGGAGGTACGGGTCCTCACAGTCCCCCTGCCACATGGCAGGGTAACTACCATCTCTCCCCACATTCCCTAATAACTCCTCACTAACCCCCCTCTCTCTCCCACTAACTCCCCATCCACGTAGGCTTCACGTATGATAACCCTCTCCACGTAGGCTCCACATAGGACAACGAAAGGTTGATTTATAACCATCTCTCTATATAAGGATGATATATCTATTATATAAGATCCAGTGCCATCCTATCTAGGGGTGGCAATTCGGGTTCGGGTCGGGTCATACACTGAACCGTTTATTAAATACCAAACCCGAACCCGACCCGTTTAATAAACGGGTCAGGTTTATAAAACCCAAACTCGACCTATTTATAAACGGGTCAACCCGACCCGACCCGTCTAACCCGTTTATGAAACGGGTCGGATCGGGTTCGGGTTGACCCGCCACGGCCCAGGAGAAGAGGCGGCGCCGGCAGCCGGATCTTGCCGGATCTGGGCGGATCTTGCATGATCTGGTCGGACCTTGCCGGATCTGAGTCAAGGAGAGCGGATCTGAGTTGTGGACGGCCGCCTGAGTCGTGGACGGGCGGATCTGAGTCGTGGACGGGCGGATCTGAGTCGTGGACGGCCGCCTGAGTCATGGACGGGCGGATCTGAGTCGTGGACGACCGGCTAAGTCGTGGACGGGCGGATCTGAGTCGTGGACGGGCGGATCTGAGTCGTGGACGGCCGGATCTGGCTGGATCTGAGTCGTGGACGGCCGGATCTGGCTGGATCTGAGTCGTGGACGGCGGATCTGGCCAGATCTGAGTCATGGACGCCCGGATCTGGCCGGATCTGAGTCGTGGACGGCGGATCTGGCCGGATCTGAGTCGTGGACGGCGGATCTGGCCGGATCTGAGTCGTGGAGGACGAGGGGGCCGCGCCGCTGCTGGTTGGAGAGGAGAAGGTGGAGGAAGTAGGAGGTGGCTGGTGGGTTAGGATGGCCGGGGAAGAAGAGAGGGAGGAGAGGAAGAGAGGGGCGGTCGGGGAGGAGAGGAAGAGAGGGTTGGGACTTGGGAGAGGAGGAGAACAGAGGGGCGGTCGGTGGCTTCGTGATCTGAGTCGTGGAGGACGAGGGGGCCGCGCCGCTGCTGGTTGGAGAGGAGAAGGTGGAGGAAGTAGGAGGTGGCGGGTGGGTTAGGATGGCCGGGGAAGAAGAGAGGGAGGAGAGGAAGAGAGGGGCGATCGGGGAGGAGAAGAAGGGAGGGTTGGCACTTGGGAGAGGAGGAGGACAGAGGGGCGGTCGGTGGCTTCGTGATCTAAGTCGTGGAGGACGAGGGGGCCGCGCCGCTGTGGAGGACGAGGGGGCCGCGCCGCTGCTGGTTGGAGAGGAGAAGGTGGAGGGAGTAGGAGGTGGCGGGTGGGTTAGGATGGCCGGGGAAGAAGAGAGGGAGGAGAGGAAGAGAGGGGCGGCCGGGGTGGAGAGGAAGAGAGGGTTGGGACTTGGGAGAGGAGGAGAACAGAGGGGTGGTGGGTTAGGATGGTCGGGGAGAAGGAAGAGAGGAAGAGGGTTGGGAGAGGGTTGGGAGAAGAAGAGTCTGAAGAGAGGCTGAGATCACCAAAGAGAGGGTGAGGCTGAGCCGCTGAGATCAGCTGAGAGAGGGTTTTGATTTTTTAATTTTATTTATTTTTAAACGGGTAAACAGGTTGACCCGCCTAACCCGCGGGTCAACCCGACCCGACCCGTTTATAAACGAGTCATAAACAGGTCGACCCGTTTATGACCCGAACCCATTTATGCTAAACCCAAACCCGTTTAACTCGGGTCGGGTCGGGTCGGGTCGGGTCGGGTTCACGGGTCATGACCCGGATTGCCACCCCTAATCCTATCAGACGGATAGGGATGGCTGATCCAAGTTAAGTCTGGATATATCAGACGATCAAGATAAAACCACGTAGAATATGGTGGTTACCGGATAGTTAGGAGAGATATGATGATTAGTGGGGTGGTGATTAATCGAGCCAGGTGGCACAGGTCCCCGTACCACCTGGCACCCTTAACCACCACCATCCACTACTCCTTTCTCTCTCTCTCTTGACAACCCACTAACCACACCCTCCACTATTTCCTTCCGCATAGCTTCATCTCGATCGCCTCATATATCAGAACATAACTTGGATCAGACATCTCAGTCGGCTGATAGAATGCACATAATCTTATATAATAGAAGAACATAGCCTCTTTACCAATGAGATAAGTGTAACCCACTATCCCCTTCCCCATATCTCTTATATTTATCTTTTGCTATACATTATTTATCAATTATTATATAAGATCTAGTGCAGGGATGTCCGATCCAAGTTAAGTTTGGACATATCAGACGATTAAGAAAAAAAAACGTGGAAGGTGGTGGTTACTGGATGGTTAAGGGAGAGATAATGATTAGTGGAGGTGGTGATTACACGTGCATGTGACACCTGGGCCCACTAGTGTATGTATATAAAAGTAAAAAAATGAATATACATTATTTATAATGTATGTATATAAAATGAAAAATGAATATATATTACATACATACAAATCTATAACACACACACATATATATATATTAGATACATACATACATACGTACATAATCATCCTTATATAGGAGCACGGTTATAAGTTAACATTTTGTTGTCCTATTGGCATCCTATGTGGCATGGTTTATCCAATGTGGCTGCTAATGTGGAGGGGGTAATAGTGGGGGAGGGGGGAGTTAGGGAGGGTTAGTGGGGAGTTATGAGGGAGGTGAGGGGAGATGGTGATTACCTTGTCATGTGACAGGGGATAAAACTAATATATACACACATATATATATATTAGATATATGCATGTGTATATATTATATATATATATAGTTATATACATAAATATCATATAAATATATGTATGTGTATGGAATGTAATATTATACATAAATATATTCATATACTTATATATACGTTTTATATGACTAGATGGCCCGTGCAACATGGCATGGGTAACCACCACCCCCACTACAGTCCTCTCCCTGTGTCCTAACCACCCGCTGACCACTAGGTAATTAACTATTCCTCTCACCCCCTTAGCCACGTGTGCATAAGATATATATGACTCAAATGTCATATCATAAAACATTACTTTATTATATATTAGGTAAGCCTTCTGTATCACATGGCATGGGTAACTAATCACCCACCTGACATGGATAACCACCCACCCGAGTATTCCCTTGTCTTCTCTCCATTCATGACTCACATGACTCGGATGTCATGTATGTGAACTCAGATGTCACGTCATAAAATTTTATTTTATATAATATATAATGTATGTTAAAATATACGTATAAAAGAGTGACAGTCGGTTATAAAAGAGCGACAGAGGCATGTGCTGTGGGGACACACGTGAGAGGGGTGGATTGGTGCACGCGTTTTGTTAAAAGATACGGAGGATCGGGTAGCTTGTCGAGGAGGAGACGTGGGGGAGGGCAGTGACAAGGATGCATGAGAGATCGACACGAGGGGTAGGTGGTCCTCTTTTGTCTGGTGGATATGCAGCATTAGGTGAGGATGGCAGCGAGGACGGCATTGAAGCTGATCAATCCCTTTCTTCAGTGTTTTTTCACGGGTTAATGGCCCACCTTATTGGGTGATTTAAGGTGGGCCCATTGTCCCAGGTCATCCTTTGCTGTATGGGGCCCGACCTGCACTATGTGCACAAGAAAGGTGTTTCAGCTAGAACAGAAGTAATTCCATCAGTAAATCACCACGACTATTTTGGGGAATTGGCTGGAGTCCCAGAATAGAGGTGGCATTTGTCGCCGGTATTAGCCGCTGATCGTCCCTCCTCATCGTTGATCAAGACCGGAGCTTTCCCAGCCATCCGATCATCTTTTTAGATACACTTTCAACATTTTAACTCCGTTTTCATCCATTTTTATATTTTTAAACACATTTTTATCTTTCATGTATTTTTTCATCTTTTCAATTTAATTTTCACATTTTAAAGTTTATTTTAATCTTTTTAACTCCATTTTAATATTTTAAAATACATTTTCATCTTTTTTTTTCTCACTTTTCCCTATTTTCCCCCTGTTTTTCTAATTTTTTTGGATTTTTTTCTTCTAATTTTCCTGATTTTTCTATTGATTTCTCTTTATTTCTCGGCCAACTCGGCTTGGCTTGTTGGCAGCTTTGATCGGCCCGACCCCGAGCCGCACCAGCCATGTCGCCGGGACTTGTTTGCAGCTTACAATCAGTGTTGGTTTCGTTACATGACAGCATAGAGGAGTGATGGGGTGTGTGTTAGGATTAAGCAGAGAAGAAAGGCACGAAGAAGCACACACGAACATAAGGTTTTACGTTATTCACCTCAGAATAGGGTTACGTCCATGAAGTCGTCGGAGAATTTTCTTTATGAGAGGCAAAGATGCCGATTACAAGCTACATATGCCAGCCATCCACAAACCCTTATATCTTAGGGTTTTGTACATAGGGTATAGAAAATTACATAAAATATCCATATTAACAGAGTGTATATTATGTTTAGGTTTTGGGGGTGCCCGAACCCCCGTCGTGGGCGCTCACCTTGAACCTCCGCTACTAGACCGGGTAGATTGATCCCCGTGAGCTGACCAGGCAGGGCGATCCCCAATAGCTATGCGCAACGCTATATAGTCGAATCAACAGTAGACTTTGAAATAAACAGGTTCCATAAACTCAACAGTGTGAAATATAGCAAATTTTTGCTTCTTTTTTTTAATAAGTTATCTTCTAGGTATTTTGATTGTGTTAAAAAAAAAATTTGAAGATCATAAAGTAGGCGTCGTGCATGTGATAAATAAGAAACAGGTAACTCTCACATTTTAATTTTTGGAGAGAGAATAAGAAAAATTGATGTGGTTGTGGATGGGGAATGAATTTTTTCACTTCCCATCACATTTTGGCCATCCACAAAGTCAAATTGGAGCAGGATCATCAGTGAAGGTCAACCTCCATCAGATAAGTTCGAAGTCAATGGAAACTTGTGCTTCAATTTGAGGATGAGGTTCTCCCACCAAATTATTTATTTGGATGAGCTCACGAGAATCGTAAATAAATGGTCCAGCCGTTTTGAATTTGAACTCGTGCCCACGCCACTATCCAAGCATTTCACTTTATATATATATTCTCCCAGTAAACGTTGACAACAATTAGGCCAGGAACTTATTCGAGAAATCTAGTGCGTCACAATTTAATTATTGAGACTAATTAATGGATTTAGGGTTCGATTTTTGAACACGAATGCATTCGAATCAGTCCCTGAATCGAATGATAAAATAAAGTTTAGTCGTTTAGAACTGATACCCTCAACCTTTTTTAAAATGGGCTTTCAGCTTCGTGTTGTCTGAAGCCCAAGTATTGAATCCAGGCCAGTTTTCATCACTATTTTTGGCATAGATAGGATTTATCTCATACAATTATGCAACGCAATTGATCACGAAATGGTATATGTGATCAAAAAAGTACAAAAAAAAATCCGAAATGGTTCGCCCACGTTGCGTTACTTTCATACACCAATGCTGGCTCTATGAACCACTTGCTGTCCAGCCTCCATCAACACAAATGATCTGGCCAGTGATGTAGGAAGCACAAGGAAGACACAGGAATGCTGCCAGAGCTGCCACTTCCTCTGCTTCTCCGATGCGCCCAATAGGAACACGAGCTATCTCTTTCTCTGAAACTTCTCTATTATCTATATACTGATCAAACGAGAAGACAACCAACTTTTGTTAGAAACCGCAAGCGAAAACAAGTAAAAAAAAAAATCAGATGGGCATTTTAATAGGACATTTGTCCTTGTTAATTTCACCAATCATACAAAAAAACTTGGACTGATGCAATGAACGAATTGATTTCTTTCACCAATCAAGTTTAATATAGTCTAGCAGCTAGAAACTTACAGGTTGTGCAAGTGGGGTTCTGATAACCCCAGGTGCTATGCAGTTTGTACGAATGCCATCTTTTGCCCACTCACAAGCCAGGTTCTTAGTAAGTTGATTCATTGCTCCTATTGATAGGGAATGAAAAAAGATTTTAGAAGAAATGAGAATAATTGATCTAATGCTTCATAATACTAGAATTTCTTTGGCTTGCCTTTGCTTGCACCATAGACGGATAGATTGGTTAAAGCAGTTAGCCCTGCAACTGAGGACACAAAGACTATGCTCCTAATTGATCCTCCTGCTGAAGCTTTGAGAAGAGGATGAGAGAACTGGCTCAAATGGAAAGCAGCTTCCAAGTTGGTAGCCATGACTAGAGAATAATCTTCGAGGGTGCAATCCATGGCTGGTTTGGCCACAACAGCCCCTGCGTTGTTGATCTTAATAGAAGCAAAGGATCAGTACATGCATTCGCTAGAAAGTTAGCTGCACTGTTGGAAAATCTTCAAAGCTTTTAATCCCCATTTTGGGCCTTTGTTAGGCCTCTTGATGGGCCGTAGGAAGACTAGATAGGCCCAACATTAGGTATGAACGAACTTACGAGGATATTGAGCTTTCCTTTGAAATCAGAGGAGACTTTATCCATTAACTTTTCTCGCTCTGCTCGAGAAGAGACATCACAGACAGAGCCTGTGACATTAAGATTCGTGTGTCTCCACTGCTCCAAGCACTCATCAAGCTCTGATTGATTCCTGGAACAAGTGTACACAGACGCACCCAGCCGAGCTAATTCTTCAACTATGGCATGTCTGCAGGAATTAGAGGGACAAAAAGAGATCACATATCTTTCTTTTAAGCTCAGAATATATAGGTTAGGTAGAGGAGACGTATATACTAATATATACCCGATACCCTTGGTTCCTCCGGTCACCAAGGCTGTGGCTTCCTGGAGAGACCATCTTTTCTCTCTGTTGTTGTTGTTGTTGTTGATGCTGGTGGTGCTGGCGCTAACCTTTGTTTGGTCTCTCATGGCTGCAGTGGTGGCCATCGCTCTTCGCTCGCCTATTTTATCTGTCATTTTTTCCGCTCATGTACACATGCGTGTTTCTTTGAAAGAAGCTTTCTCAGTTGGAAGGAGAGGAGAAAAGGAAATTGGAATAAACCGGCTATTTGACGTGCATCACCTATAATTAATGTCATGTCTGACGCATGACCGGCAAATTCGTTGAATCATATCCAAAATAGAAGAAACGACGACATCCACTAGTTTTGGTATTATAGATCCAGGTAGACTAGTCTGATTGAGGAAAGCAAAATTCTAAGTTGGAATCTTAGGCTTAGGTGGAAGTCCAGTCCTTGAACTATTTTGAATCCTTATCCCTTTCTTATTTGATGTAGATACATAACCCTTTTCCTCCTTTCTTTTTGACCTTGGGGCTGTTATAGTGATCAGGACGGGTTGTCTATTGTAACAAAAAAGAAAGATGCACGAATTGCTTTCTTCGCCAAAGCAAAGGGCACAAGTAAGTCATGGGAATTACTAGCCTGAGCAAGAAGTTGTATCATTACATGACTTGAAAGCTTATACAAGAAGTCGGAGGGAGCCAATATTAAAATTCTCCATTTCTAATACATATTAACTTCATCAATCATTCAAAATATTGAAGCCGATAGAGAGGGATGAGGTTTATGTATTTATACTCTTAACACGTATAACTTGTGACTGTCAGGAGCCATCGAGAGCCCGCCCTCCATCAGCACAAATTACTTGACGAGTGATGTAAGAAGCAGCAAGAAGGCAGAGGAAGGCCGCCAGAGATGCCACCTCCTCTGGCTCCCCAATCCTCCCAAGATGAATACGTTTTATTTCTCTTTCAAGCGCCTGTCCATAAACATGAAAAGGTCACACAATTGATAACTCATCGCGCGAAGAAATACTTTTCCCATGATACTTTGTTCGTATATATTAAAATGCATGCAGACTTTAAGAAGAAAATAGTATCAGATCTCCTGACTTCATCCACCTCATCCAAGGTTTTTTCCGATCTGCAAAACTCCCCCCTCACTGGAACGAAACCTTTGTCTCCCTCATCCCGAAGGCTACCAACCCGAGACGTATCAAAGACTACCGACCCATCAGCCTTTGCAACGTAAGGTACAAAATCATCTCCACCATCCTCGCCAACCGCCTTCGAAGCATCATTGGCGACCTCGTCGGCCCTGAACAATCTGCTTTTGTCCCCCAACGAAGCATCTTCGACAACGTGTCCGCTGCTCAAGAGCTCCTCCACTCCCTCCACCGGGCACCAAAATCCAGAGCTCTCATGGCGGTGAAGGTTGATCTCCAGTCAGCCTACGACACCGTCAACTGGTCTTTCCTCCTCCGGGTCATGGAACGGATGAACTTCCCTGAACGATGGTGCAACTGGATCTCCGAGTGCATATCCACTTCAAACTTTGCACTGATCGTCAACGGGAGGATATCTGGCCACTTCCCTTCCATCAGGGGCCTCCGCCAAGGAGACCCCATCTCACAATATCTATTCTTATTGGTGCAGGAAGTACTTTCAAGGCTTCTCAAATCGCAGCTCAAAGGCGTCAAGTTTTATGGTGACCGTGCCATCTATTCACACCTCCTCTACGCCGACGATTGCATTTTGGTGACCAAGGCCTCTGCGGAAGAAGCTCATAAGATCATGGCAGTCCTTGATGACTTTTTCCTCCTATCTGGCCTGAAGATCAACCAGTCCAAGTCCCATGTGCGCTTCTCTCCAAGCGTCAACGCCACCAGGCGCCTGAGCATTTGTCGAGCGCTGCGCATCGCCGAAGCCCAGGGGTTCCTAATGTATCTTGGTGTGCCAATCGACGGAGGTCGCCTCAGGAAAGAAGCGTACAATGGTCTACTTGAAACACTCCAAAAGAGACTGAGCGACTGGTCCTCACTCAAGCTAGCTGGGGCTGGGCGCGTCACCCTCATTAAATTCGTGCTTCAATCGGCCCCGACACACCTCCTGCTAGCTACTCACGTACCCAAGTATGTTCTAAACGATCTCAGTTTCATTTGTCGAACCTTCCTTTGGAATGGGAAGAAATCTGGGCGGGTTGCTTGGGAGGTTGTTTGCTCCCCTGTTGAAGCTGGAGGACTTGGACTTCGCCGCCTCGATATTTGGCAGGATGCACTCCGCCTCAGACGTGCATCCAGTCTCTTCCTCACCCCTGATTCCCTGTGGGTGAGAATCACAAAATCCAAGTACCGGTGGACTGGCAACCTCCCTACTGGTAACGTCCCGAGTTGCTGCTCCGGCCATTGGCGTCGCACCTGTCAGGCTGCGAGGAAGCTCCGCGATGGCTTGACATGGGTACCCGCTGTTCGCGGACAGGTCAGTGTCCTTTACGACCGATGGATCCTTGATCTCCCTCTATCCATCTCCCCTTCCTTGTTCTCGTGCGACATCTCCACCGACCTTCGTGTTGCTGATTTGCTCAACGATTCTGGAGCATGGCATGAGGATCTGCTGCGCACTTACTTCCACCCGGAGCTGGCAGCTGCCATCCTAAACATCCAGACCCACGGAGGGACTGCCGACAAACCAGTCTGGCCCTTCGCAGCAAACGGCTTGATCTCCACGGCCTCCATTCACCTTTGGCTCGTCAACGACTGCAGACCTACGTGGATCGGCGAGGGGCAAACTGCGGGATGGTTAAACCTTTGGAAAGCACCGGTCGGCCCGCGCGTCAAATTCTTCCTCTGGCGCTTTTTCCACAAGAAGATCTCCACCTCCGAATTCATGTTCTCTATTGGCTGCACTTCAAACCCCCTATGTGTTCGATGCAAAGCCGATGTCGAGTCCCTGGACCACCTGTTCTTCACTTGCCAACACTCCAAGGATGTCTTAGCCATCATCTTCCGCGACCACCAACGACCTTCCTCTTTCGATGAGTGTTGGAACATCATCTCTTCCTCCTCAAGAGCTGCTTCTGCGGGGATGAAAACTGTTCTAGGATACACCCTGTGGTGGCTTTGGAAGAACAGAAATGAAGCCATGTTCGCTGATCAAGCCCTACCTGCAGACAAGCTTGCAAGACTCATATTCAGGCAAGTCAAGGAGTACTCCTTAACTTTCATCCCGCCCAGGATCCTGCCTACTCTTGGCTCCTCAGACCCTTCCCCCGTTCTTCGCACGGATGCCTCCGTCCGTGGAGGAGCCGCTGGTCTCGCGGCGATCCTCTTCCCTGACGGGTGCCAACCCACTTGGTGTTGGTCAACCAGCGCTGCTGCCAGCTCCGTTGTCGAAGCCGAGTTATTGGCCATGCAGGGCGGGCTTGCGGAAGCCAGGCGAAGAGGGTTACATAGCGTGATTCTCGAATCCGACTCCCTCCTCGGCATTGGTTATGCTTCCGGGCGACTGGCCTGGCCGCGTGAGCTAATTAGCACCTTGTCTCCCCTCTGGAGATTAGCTTCCCAATTCAACAAGCTTCTTTTTGTCCACGTCCCTCGGGAGTTTAACTCACACGCGGACGCCCTTGTTAGAGCTGTCTGGGTGAATCCTTGGGCACCTCAGTCCTGAGTGACCCGCCCAGCTCCTCGGCTTCCCCTTTACCGTTGCTTTTGTATCTTGTATTTTCTTTTTTTTTTTCCTTTTGGCTACCAGCCCCTTGGCTCAACTAATCAAAAAAAAGATCTCCTGTTAATTATTTATGCCGGTTCTGTAAGAGGTGTTCTAATTATGATCCCAGGTCCAATGCAGTTAGATCGGATGTTATCTTTCGCCCACTCACAGGCTAGATCTTTGGTAAGTTGACTCATTGCTCCTGAGAAGGAAAAAGAACAGCTAAAAACAATAAGAAAATTAGCCTCAGGAAAGAGACCTTCTGGATTAGCTTCTCTCGGTCTGCTCGAGATGATACGTCACAGACAGAGCCAGTGACGTGAAAGTTGAGCTTCTCCCACCGGAGCAGGCACTCGTTGAGCTCGGCGGCGTTCCGAGAGCAAGTGTGCACCGTCGCGCCGAGGCCAGCTAACTCTTCGTCAGCTATACCCGATGCCTTTGGTGCCGCCGGTGACTAAGCCGGTGGTTCCATGGAGCTGAGCGACTTTTGACCATCTAAGTAAGTACCTTGATTCTTGAATGCGTCTTACTCTATCTAGTATAGTACAAACGAAACTCTAAACGAGACTCGCGTTAATAAGCTTTCAAGTAAGTAGCCCGCAAACATAGATACAGCTCTTAGGCCTTCCAAGTAGGCGGCCCAGCCCATGCTTTGGGACAGGGATGGGGTTAGAATATATATATGCACACCCAAGACCAAATGCACGTGGGTCGAGCCGCAATCCTCAATGCCCAATCCGGTCCCGATTAGTTTAAGCTCGGCCAGTATATATATAGGCTAAAAGTTTAGCATAGTATTCGATCACGAACTTATTGGAATCGATCAAGTTAGCTATTTAATTGCGTTTGTTCATCAACTTGTATTATTTTGCTCTAACTTGTTTCAAACTTTATACAAGAAGCCGATGCTTGCTAGCTAGCTAAAGATGGTACCAGTAGTCTAACAGACGATCAAAGCTTAGAATTTAATATGCCAAGTTCTTTCTCATGATGTTAGTTTCCACACGTCACAAAGAAGAGGTTTCAATGAAGACCTCGTTGTCACGTCGAATAAGTTGGTCAAACACGTCGGATAATTAAGTTGGTCATTGAAATGACCCTTTAATTTATTTAATAAGCTAATAGTAATTAGATGCCAATAGTATTATGAGAGTAGTAGCCAGCTTGGCCGGTGAGAGGAGAATCGTTCTGAGCTAGATAAAGTTAATCTCATATCAGTCCATTAAGATATACAAAATTTTGAATTAATCCTTATAGAATCCTGACAATATCCGAATGTCATATTAATCAAATCATATATTCTTCGTTCTCATTATTTTGATGATTATTAAGGGACTGAAACTTTACCTACTCCCAAAAGGAGCCACTGGTTTCCATATGGGTGTTCAATATGTTACTAAGAAAGATACAGAGAAGAATGAAGAAAACACTGTCTCAGAAGCCCACAAAAGAGGTTAGATTGGGTTCACGGGGCATGTTAGAGATCATGTTAATTAGTACATCTTATTAATGAAATAAGAGACCCCACATCTTAATAGTTGTTACAACTACGTACTTGATTAATGCTATATTTCATTCGTTGCCCTAGTTTCATGTCCCTAGCCGTTATTGTATTCAAATAATATTATTGCATGGCCCTACGTACGTACTGTGTGGCTCCATGCAAGTCGTCAGTAGTATATATTCTATGCTGCGACCCTTGTCTCATCACACCTAATTCTCCTCTTGATGTTTATCTGCAGCAAGCCCTTTTGCCTTGCTTCACGCAAGGTATCATATATTCATATATATATATATGTTATGTTTCTTATATCACAAGAGCTGGATGCTGGAAGATGGCAATATTTTAGGTGCAAGCCATGTATACATGCCATAACAAAGGACAACTCAACTAGCATTTTCCGCTGGGAAGACCACATTGATTGGCAATATTGCTCTTCTTATCTGTCTAACTCTGTGGACCTATCATCAAAAAGGTGGACATACACAGGCGCAACCTGTCACATTACATTGCGATGACACCAACTTCCAGTGAAGTTGTGGCATCGCCAACATAAAATTCCTTTCCTGATGATCATGTTTTAACTCCAATGTCATTAATGGCTGTTGATGTCTTAATTCAGGCAGCAATCTATAATAATGGTTTAATGGGTCTATTTTGTTGACCTAATCTTGACAAAAATGACTCAAAGATACCAGTGCCATTAATTAATTATCAATAGCACAAAACGCGAGGAATACTATACTTGTTTACTAAGTTGTCTTAGAATAATTAAGAAGAATCCATGATTGATTGAGCGTATTCGCATTATCAACGTAGAAACTCGTCTTGCCACTGGGACAACAATTAAAGGTGGTCTGTGTTCACATTATGTCTTATTTGATACGCGGTTAATTTTATTCTGATTTATGAAATTTTATTTCATGTTTTAAGAATAATTTTATAATTATTACTTGGAATAAGGGAAATGGTGTTTGGGTTTAAGTGGTGGAATAAGTATTGGATTCGGAAATATTATTTCAGAAATATCCCCCCTTAATCCGGATTAAAGGTTATTTTTAAAATTTATTCGGGTACCAAATAGAGCTTTATTGTCGTCCTCTCTCTTTGGTGTTTTTCATGTACATTCCATGCATCCATATTTAATCATCCTTTTATTAATTAGGACCCGTTTGGATCGAGAATATGATAAGTTTTCATAAAAGATAGTTATCTAGGATTTATAGAAAAATATTTAAATATATAAACGGAATTTATGCCTACTTATTCTCCATCTAAACGGCCCTTTAAGTCTCTTCCAAGCTTCTTTAATCCCTCCCTTGGAGCTAGCTCTACAACTTCATGATATCCTTCCAAAGTGCAATGGAGGAAACAAAGTATTGGATGTGGCCTAGAAGAAGACTTAGTGGTAGTTCACTGGCTTCGGCCACCGGATCGATGTACGAATCATGGGAAGAGCAAGCTTTCGCCGAGGACTCTGCGGGTCACTTGGGGGGCTGTGTGTGGCCTCCGAGATCCTACTCTTGTAGCTTCTGCAGAAGAGAATTCCGGTCGGCGCAAGCTCTGGGAGGACATATGAACGTGCACCGGCGGGATCGGGCTAGGCTCAAGCAACCTCCAAGCCCTACCAGAGAAATCCAAGATGATGATAACAGTGATCAAGTTCGGCATCTCAATCCTTTCGGACAACTCGGAGCACAGCAACCATCCCAGATCTCCACTCTGGTGCACAAACACCATAGATCTAACCCTAATTATAAACCTAGCGGCGCTGCTGGTCTATCGGTTTCAGCAACAAAACCCCAAGGAAATTTGATTGAGCCAATACTATTTTCTCCTTCCTGCTGCACTCCTGGCAATCAAGAGAACTGGAAGGGATCTCTTTTATGCAATCAAGTCCTCAAAGAACCATTGCCGCCGCTAACTGTTGTAAGCATCCGAGAACTGAAGCTTAATAGAGAGAATTGGAAGTTAAGCCAGCTGGGTGGTTGCCGGAGACAAAGAGATCCAGCAGTCGATGATGATGAAGGCCTTGCAGGGAAGAGAAGAAGAAGAACTGATTCGGCGTTACCTTTCTTTGCAAGTATTGAAGGAGGGCTCGTCCATCCAGAGGTAATCAACAGTAGCACAAGTGCTCTTGAGGAATTAGATCTGGAGCTGAGGCTTGGAGATCGACCAATGGGTAAGTAAAGTTATTGATCGAGTTCTTGAGCTCTATCAGATGAACAAAAGTAATCGTCTTCTTTCTGTTCGTTTGCATGGCCTCCAGCTTGTTTGTTTTTTTACTTTTCTTTTTGAGTTTCTTCTTCTCGATCGTGCGTATATTAATTGTGGCAAAGGCCTTTCGTTTTTTTCCTCAAATAGATTGCTTGGCTTTCGGAATTCTCTTTCCTTTGCGAAAATTGTAAAAATTAATGGCACCATTCAATCATAGTTGAATTAATGTTTATTTTCGTAAGCTGAACCTGGTTGACAAAATAATGATATAATTTCTTTTCTCATCAGTTCAGTAATCTTAGCACAATTGCACCATGATATCATTTGAATTTCTAGATCCTGATTCATGACGCTGTTGTCTGCATGGTTTATGTATCTAAGCATAATCCTCAAAAGAAAGATTCCATTAATTCTTCTTTTCACCAAGAAAAGACCTCTTATCTATCTATTTCCAGGAAAGAGAAGCGAAATGATCATCAAGTACAATTAGAATGATATAGTATGAGTATTTTGTTGCATAGAGGCAGAATTGCCTGATATTCTTTAACATGATTTATACTCAAAAGGACCGTATTAGTAAACACTTGTTTGCGAGGAAAACAAGTATGGCATTTGCAGTAGAGATGAATTCGATCTTTTTGGTGATTGTCACAGCTAGTGTAGAACATTTAATTGCCATAATACTGTTTTTGTCACCTCGGCTATGTCCAGTTATTTTATAAAGAGCAGTAAAATGAAGCAAGCTTAAGCACCTAAGAATCCAATGGTAGCAAAAAGACCTGAGTTTTATCCGTTCTATATGAGGATGTTATTAGTTTCTAGCCAAATAAGGTGGGTTTCGCAATGTATATATATAGAAGAAAACTTGTTTGTAGCCTTGAAATGTCTTCACAGCAAAAAGGATCGAATACTTATGATTGACTGATGAATGCTCGATCAGCTTGTCTGCTTGAAATGCCAAGTATTTATGAAACGACCTATATGAACTTCCTTAGAATCTTATATTTGGGCAATATTGTTGCAGAATTATCTGTTTTTTTTACATGACCTATATACCTTAAACCAAGTGTTTGCCTTTATCTCCAACTTCTTTGAAGAACAAGCAGCTAATTAACAGTTGCAAATTTAGGGATACAAAGATTCATGTGTAATCTCTTTGTATAAATTAACATTCATTAACATTTACACATCTCCTTAGCCAATTGCTTGGCTGCCTCCTCTTGGTTTGATGATTCTTTGCTGTAACTAACACATTGTAGGCTTGAGTTGTAATCCAGCAGGCATTGCTGTCTGGCTGTATATGGTGTGATCGGCCTTTCCCGGGCTGACCACGGGCATCCCCTGTCACACAGCCCTTGGGCTTAACTAATTAAAAAAAAAAAAAAAACATTTACACATCTGCTACTGAGATCATAGCATGACTCTTGCTTTTACTTGTAAAGGAGGATCATAAGCTGAGATGATAAACCTCTAGTCTAAGATATACTGGTCTTCTTAATTCGTTTCTTATAGCTGGATAGTCATATTTGTGTGGAAACTAAACTAATAGTAAAATTGAACATATATAACCAAGGATTTGTAGTGGTGAAGTTAATAATTATTAATTTGATGTATCACATGAGCATACAGTAAATGATCAGATAACTGCATTGGAGATGGTGAGTTTCTACTATTTTTCTTCATCTGCTAAGCGTACTGACTGACACATTCCAGCAGCAGAACTGCAGAAGTAAACCACATGCATCATGCATGCATGTAGGTGATCAGATGCGCGCAGCACTAGAACAGTATATATTATGCCTCTTCTAGCTCGTCTCTCTCTCTCTGCGGACTGCGCATATAGATCCATATGCCTGCATTCTGGTTTCATCTTTTTAATGGCTCCAAACCCCAAAAAGCTCACAACCACCCTCTTCATGGAATCATCTTTACTATAGCATTCATACCTAGATCAATACATTAATATATAAAAGCCCAGGAAGGAATACCCCCAACCGCTATCTACGCTCCTTTTGTTTCTTTTCTTGCATGCATGCATGCATATGAATTAATCCCTCCGCGTGAATCTTAAATGCATGTCTCGTAGAAACACAACCCTAACCCTAGCCTAGCTTAATAATTAGCTCTTTAAGTTCAACCCCTAGCTAGGATATGCATGAAGGTAGAGTACCTGGTGATATTTCAGTGCAGCATGCATGTGCACATGAGTAGTAATTAAATGATATACGTACAGGAAGCTCCAACGTCAACTCTAGCTAAAATTAGCCTAAGAAGAATTTAAGAACAAAGGTCCAACAAGAAGTACTACATCTCTTCAGTATTATGAGATCTGGAGCATACTACAGATGCAAGTCACTTTGGTTCTCCATGGCAACATCGATCTGTGTAAGTTGTCAGCAAGGAGAGCAAGAGGAATGGCTGGCTTTAATGTGTGTTTCAGAGAGGAACAGCTAGCTATAGAAAGGTATGACTACAGAGACCACATGGAGGAGTAGTGTTCTAACTTCTATGTGGAGGGTACAACTTGCAAACTAATAGAACTCATGAGCTAAAGGAATGGGGCTATATATGTCTTATGCTTAGGACTCTGTGTGTGTAGGATTTATGTAATAAGAATGTAAGAGAATATGGAATCCAGCAGGCCGGCTGATCGATCATGCTTGGATACATTGTTTAAAAGACAAGGGACAAAGAGTGCATTTACTCATTCCGACTAAAGTATGTTTTAGATTCTCTGGACTACAAGCCTCTAGAGATTGCAGTCGGTGACTATATAGTACTTATCTCATCAACTCCAGTTAATTAAACAAACTTGTACCTAATCCACATTTGATATGTATAACAAGCTGCATTTGTGATTCATAGGGCACTTCAATAATTAGTTCGATTGATCATATGCGTACGTTGATTATTTGCTCATCAGTATACTGGAATCAAAATCCTTTCTTTAAATCTGTTAAATATAAAAAAAATATGATAAATATACGAAGAATTGGAATATATGGGAACTCGATCTTTTAATCTATTGATGGACATCAGGATTTGGTTGTACAATTGGTTTGGTCTACAAAACAAACGCATAGAAAGTCCAATCCACATGTTTTTTTTGGTTAATATCATATTAATTTTCTTTGATTTCATACAAGTTCTTAAAATCTCGATAATATTAAAATAGTCCTTGAATTGTATTAAATGACTTCAAAACCCAACTTCCACATGACCACATCGTGCAAGAAAGACGAAAAAAAACCCTACATGACAAACTAGTTTCTAAAATTATACTTGATGCAGGTTTGTATAAAATTGACAGATACATGGACGACGTTCAGATTGAACTTGTCCAAGTATGTATATGCTCTTAGGCTCCACTTTGTTTTTGAGGACATGAGACTCCTAAAGCAAGTTTGTACTTAACCCTTATGGGACGTTTGGTTACTTGTATTAGCTGATGCATGTATGATCTAATATAATATTTTGGTCTATATCAGTGTTTAATTGACCACTACATTAGTCTGATACAAAAGGGTGTTTGATTGATCACTGCATTAGTTAATGCATGCATTATAAAAACTTTCTAGCTGTCGAACTCAATTAATAAAAAATAAAAAATAAACCCGTTTTAGCCACCTGCGAACGGCTGACATACTTGATGCCAGGTTTGTATAGAATTCAGAATTAATTGCATGCAGCATAGCAAATTAAGACATCTTTAATCATCGAACAACATACATCACCATCACGACATGACAAGCAAGGCTGCGCGCATGCGGCCCAAACCTCTGCGAGTGGACAACAGGGCCCAAACCATAAATTGCACATATATATCCTCCCTTCTTATCTTGTGCTGTAAGACTATTTCTATAAACTCATTGTCATCGGCTCAGGCTTTTGAATTGAATAGCATAATACAGGTCCAAAATGCGACACCTCAGGGCTCAGGGTTCGAATGAATGCTATTTTCGCCATCGCTTTTTAAGATTTAGGGGGCTCAGGTTCCAATGAATGCTATTTTCGTCATTGTTTTTTAAGATTTAGGGTCCGTTTGGATTGAGGATAAGTATACACAAATCCTTTTTATGTATTTAAATATTTTATTCATAATTTTACATAATTATCTTTAATGTTTGTATAATTTTTACTTTATCTAACATACAAACTTATCATATTTTCAATCCAAACAGACGCTTAATATTCACATATGAATTACTCATGATTGTCCGAGCCCATAAAAAACGGATCCGGGGATCCTGCATCACGGATATGCGATGCAGGATATGCATCACACATCCGCGCCGTGTGATTGCATCGGGATGGGTGCGATGCATCTATCACACGGCGCGTATGTGCGATCGCACATCCGCGATGCAGGATCTCCCTGTCCATAAAAAAGACTTGGCTAAATTTTCAATTAGTACCCTGTAGTTTGACCGATATTTTTATGTGGTCCTTATATTTCAAAAAGTTACAATACAGACCTTCAACTTTCATTAGCTCACTTATGTAGTCCTCCACGTCAGCTTCCGTCGAACGCCGTCAACGAGCTAACGGCAAACTAGCACACGTGGCCTATTTTTATCCACGTGCCCTATTTTTATTCACGTGGCCTACTTTTAACATATTTTATTAATTTTCTAGCCTTGTCAGCATTTTAAACATTTTAAACATTTTTATTCATTTTTCTCCCTCTTCTCTCTCTCTCTTCTCCCTTCCGACCACTCGCCGTCGATGCCCAGCCTCGACGGCGACGGCGACGGCGCCGTCGATGCCCAGCCCCGACGGCGACGGCGCCGTCGATGCCCAGCCCCTCTTCTTCGCGAGATCCCTCTTCTTCGCGAGATCCCGATCACGTTGATGCCCAGCCCCTCTTCTTCGCGATGACCAGCACGTCGACTCCTCTTCTTCGCGAGATCCTGTCGCCTCCTCTTCTTCGCGAGATCCCGATCCCGTTGGAAGTCGTCTGCGAACCGCCACGCCTCCGGGGCCCCGCCCCACGGCGGCGGCTCCCACATTCTCAGATCCGGGTACGAGCTGCTGCTCCTCATCCGCCGCAACCCCGCCATCCTCTCCTCCTTATCCATCACCCGATCTACCACTGGAGCCCGCTCCAGCTCCCGGCTCGACTGACCCAACCACTCCCCGAAGTCCACCCGGGCCGGCTGCTTGGCCACCGGCTGCTCCGCGGCGTTGTTGCTGCCAAAGACGCCGCACAAGATGGCGACGACGAGATCGGGACTCCGGGCCCAAAGCGGCCGTTGAGGAACCCATCTCCACCGCCTACCTCAGATGAAGGCGAGATCTCTATGATCTCTATGAAGGGCGTCAAGATCTCCAGCCATCCTTGTCGTCGACCTCCGGCTAGCGCTAGGTTTGGAGGGAGAGGGAGACGACGTTGCACGAAGGCTCTGGAACGGGCTCGAGGGAGTGGAAGAAGGGGAGGCCGGAGGCTCGAGGGAAGAGGACTTGGCCGACGCTGGAGGTAGAGAAGGAGAGGCAGCGTCGTGGCGAGAGAAATGAGAGGGAGAGAGATCCCGAGTAGCGCCGGAGGGAGAGAGAACGCGAGCATCAGGCGACGCCGGAGGAAGATAGATCGCGAGCATCTGGCGACGCCGGAGGGAGAGAGATGAGAGTGAGAAGATCGTGAGGGGCGCCGGAGGGGGAGAGATCGCGAGCATCTGGCGACGCCGGAGGGAGAGAGATCGCGAGCATCTGGCGACGCCGGAGGGAGAGAGATGAGAGGGAGAAGATCGCGAGGGGCGCCGGAGGGAGAGAGGTCACGAGCATCTGGCGACGCCGGAGGGTCGAGGCTCGAGGGAAGAGGGAAGAGGCCTGGGCCAAAGCCGGAGGAAGAGAGGGAGAGGCAACGGGAAGAGGGAGGACGATCGGAGCTCGGAGAATCGGGGAGGGAAAGGGAGAAGAGAGAGAGAAGAGGGAGAATTTGAATAAAAAATGTTAAAAATGTTAAAAATGCTGACAAGGCTAGAAAATTAATAAAATATGTTAAAAGTAGGCCACGTGGATAAAAATAGGACACGTGTGCTAGTTTGCCGTTAGCTCGTTGACGGCGTTCGACGGAAGCTGACGTGGAGGACTACATAAGTGAGCTAATGAAAGTTGAGGGTCTGTATTGCAACTTTTTGAAATATAAGGACCAAATAAAAATATCGGTCAAACTACAGGGTCCTAATTGAAAATTTATCCAAAAGACTTTGATTCACATCTCCGCCGATCTTTCTGTTGAAGCCACCATTGAGACTTTGTAGCTTTTGACTTCCCTCACTTTGGTTTGGGGTAGGGCAGTGATAGCCTCTTCATCCCCTATTTTATCATTAATTGGGGGATAAGATGGGTTAATGTGGGCCATCCTAATAAAATGGGGATAGAACTTATCATATCCCCATTTAACTCCATCTTAATTACTATCTTCCATTTTTATCCACTGATTAAAAAAAATATTTTGGGCTATTCACACTCAATACCTAACTTTTCTAATCCCAAAATCCCTTAACACGAAATAGTATATCCCTTTGCCAAACGATAAGTGATGCTTATCCCAAATTCCTTTAACACGAAATACTATATCCCTTTGCCAAACGATAAGTGACGCTTATCCTAAAATAAGCACCACCTATTTCCACTTTGGACCCAAACAACCTATGGAATAAGAGCAGGAATTTTGTTGTTATCACCGGTCAGACCCCAAATTCTAGGTTATCTATTGCTGGACAAAGTGGGAATTGGGAATTGGGAATTGTGTTGGGTTAAGGTGATACTAGGTTAAGGTAGGTTAAGTAACTAATTAAAATTTGATTTTATTTTTACATGAATATGAGTATAAAAATAAATATTTTTATGTCATTGCATCACGAATCCCGAGACATATGACACAAATCCTAAGACACACATATATAATATAATTGGATTACCAATCATGATGTAAATTGGTACGATATAAAAGGTATAATTAAATTAATATAGTCGTGGCATGAATCCTGAGACACATTAATATAAATGTATTTAGGCACGAATCTCAAGAAGGTGTCAACCATGCTGGGCCGAAATTGACAGGTGAGACCTTTAGCCCCTGTTTGGTGTGGGGTTAAGGGGGGATAACCTCCCTTAACCCCCCATTTATCCCCAAACAAGAATGGGGTTAGGCGGGGATAAATTTATCATGGGTTAAGCACCATGACCTAAATGGCTATACTACCATCAAATGATATTGTTCTAATATGGGCATGTTTGGTTGCTGAGAAGTGAGCTGAAGTGGAGTGATTTTTTGGGGAGTGACTTCACTGGAGTGATTTTCTGGGGAGTGACTTTCTGAGATTTCTAAGTTTTGGTGTTTGGTTGGTGCTTGAAGTGGAGATATGGTTAAATTATTAAATTAATGTGGACCAATCACGTGGTGATACGTGGCATGTGGGACACATTTTATATTAATATTTTATTACAGTACGATATTAGTAATATTAAAATAATATTATTTTGGATGACGTGAACCAATCACGAGGTGACACGTGGCATGTGTGACCCACTTATATTAATATTTTATTACAGTATGATATTATTTTTATTAAAATAATACTATTTTAGATGACGTGGATCAATCACGACGTGACATGTGGCACGTGGAACCCACTTATATTAATATTTTTATTACAGTATGATATTAGTAATATTAAAATAATACTATCTTGGATGACATGGACCAATCACGATGTGACACGTGGCACATGGGACCCATTTATAATAATATTTTATTACAGTATGATATTATTAATATTAAAATAATACTATTTTGGATGACATGGACCAATCACGAGGTGACACGTGGTATGTGGGACCCACTTATATTAATATTTTTATTACATTATGATATTATTATTATTAAAATAATGCTATTTTGGATGACGTGGATCAATCATGATGTGACACGTGACACATGGGACCCACTTATAATAATATTTTATTATAGTATGATATTATTAATATTAAAATAATACTATTTTGGATGACATGGACCAATCACGAGGTGACACGTGGCACATGAACCCACTTATATTAATATTTTATTACAATATGATTTGATTAATATTATTTGCCACTTCTCGGCGTGCCATTATATATAAAGGCATTTTTGGTATTAGCTACAAATTCTACCCTTATCCCCACTACTTAACCCCCCTTATCCCCAAACACCAAAATGGGAATAAATTTATCCCCACTCTTTAACCCCATTTTTCTAACCCCAAAATTCCTTAACCCCCATTAACCCGGGTTATCTTAACCCCATACCAAACGGAGCCTTAGAGGTGTTAACCATGCTGGCTGGGGTTTTAGGCCCCTTAGTCAGGCACGGGCACGGGCCCAGCCTAGCGCTCCGTCTCCCCTCTTGGACCCCAGACCAGCTCTGCCCATGGGCTGAGCCTGAGAAGGCAAGCTTTCCGCCGGCTCGGCCTGTGGGTTGGGATGGACTCAGGTTTTGACATGAGCCTGGCACCGGTAGGAGCCGGCGAGCCGGCCAAGATGATGGACTGGCCTGGCCTGTCACGTACACTCTTAAGCACGGCCAATGATGGGCTGGACCGGTCCGGGCCGGGCCGTTTGACACCTCCAGTGACCATGAAAGGTTTTTTTTTTTTTTTTTTGTAAAAAAAAATCCTTTTAGGCGTTTTAGCCTCGGCTTAACCGTGAAAAGGATATTAAAAAAAAAAATGGGAGTGGCGCCTCCAGATGCTATGTTGTCGTGTCTGTAGATACTAGCTCTTGAACTCAATTAATAAAAAACGGCAGATACACAATAGATATACGTCTGATGTGGATTCTTGGATTCATTAATTGCTTAAATTAAAGATGATATACAGTGTCAACTATCCAGATTAAGAGCTATTAACTTAGGTACGTACTAGACACACTCACTGTATATAATGTGTAGTTAGTTAGCACTTAGCACCTTGTTGTCGTACGTACGTATACATTTCATGCATGGCAGAGTACGTACCGTACGTCTAATTCCGTAATCTTTGACGGACCAAACAAACTTTGTTGATTTTTTTTTTCTTTTTCCATTTTAGTCCTTGAAATATCTTCAAACCAAAGTCAGCGATCCTTGTATCGAACCTTTATAAAACCTCAAACTGTAGTAACCCTGATCATCCCTAGCTATAGCTTAAGCAGTACCCCTTCCTAGATAGAGAAACTAATCTATCCATGGAGATCGATCATCCCGCCGGCGACGATGTTTCCGATGAGGAGCGGAGCGGCGGCCGGAGCAGCAAAGCCCGGAGCTACGACTGCATCTTCTGCAAGAGGGGCTTCTCTAATGCCCAAGCGCTTGGGGGGCACATGAACATTCATAGGAAGGACCGGGCTAAGCTCAGGCATCCTCCCAGTTGCACCCAGCTGGTGTTTGATTCACATGACATGGTCCTCCAGTCGTACCCCCCGCCGGAGGCGAGCCACTACGCGCCGCAGTTCACTCTCGAAGGTGATGCTAGAGGCTGCAACCTCAGGTGGCCGTGGGTGCCTGCAGTGAAGCGAGATGGCGTCATGAACAGTACCAGAGAAGGCCCGGGGCAGCTGTCAGCTGGCCAACCGGACTTCGTCCATGCTCACCGGATCAATGGAGAAGGGAGGCCGAGCTGGGAGCCAGAAGGAGAGGACCTAGACCTTGAGCTCCGGCTAGGGCCGGAGCGTCGCCCTGATAGCTCAAGTGGATTCAAGGAGTATGTTTGAAGGCGACGCTGGTGGTGCATGGCCGGCGGTGATCTTGTTGGGTTTGTTAGAATGGTCTTCAGAAAATTCTTCTTCCTTCATCTACATTTGCTTTCCAAGAAGGAGGAATTAAGATTAAACTAAGAAAAAACTTGATCTTTTCTTTACAAATTAACCATCATGTGTTTGGTTTGTTTGTTAGATATATATATATATATATATATATATATATATATATATCTAGCATCGATATATCTTCTTTTTATCAGCTTAATATATGATGTGTGTAGTCGAAAACATTAGCCATGTTTTTTGACATTCCTACTTCAATCTAGTATTTTTTAGACAATATTGTGTAATTGTTGCTCTATTTCATGCCAATTGGAATTACCCACTTAGCTTCTCTAATTTCAATTTTTTGGTGTACATATATATATATATATATGAACTCTGTATCTTTAATTAACCTAGTAGATTATAAGGTCGATCAAGCTTAAAGATGAAGAAATTAATGGAGGACGAATCAAATTACTTATTGGTTTTTGTGCTTCCAAGATCAAAGTATTAATTCTCCAAGGAAAAGCTTAATTATATATATACACTAATTCAATTTGGCCTAATTAGTTTGAATAGGATTAGATAATTAGAGTGAGAAAGAAATACTACTCATGATTAATACGTATATATAGTCTTAGAAAGGAAAACCGTGTGATATATATTCTGCATGCAGCTGTAAGCTTGCCATAAATTAAGAGATCCTAACAAATAGATGACTATAAAAGTATTAGAGTGAGATCCTTAATCATAAATAGATGATTATTATTTAGAGTGGGAAACGCGCTACTCATGACTACATACATATATATAGTCTTAGAATGGCAAACCGTGTGATATATATTCTGCATGCAGCTGTAGCCTGTAAGCTTGCCATAAATTTAGATATCCTTATAAATAGATGACTATAAACATCCTCACCCTTCCTATGAACTCTATTACAATAGGAAAATTTTGTGAACTTTAACAGATCAAACAAATTACTAGGGAATGACTTGTTCAATCGCTAGGTAGCTAGCCACTCATGAAGCATAATCCTCCTAAGTTAACAAAAATCGTCATTGTTTGATCACTGTACTCTTCCTTCTCTTCTTCAATACTACCTTGCAAAGAACTCTTACGAGTGAGTTATTGGAGATCTTGACTATATAAAGAGATGATGGCTTCAAGTGCCTGCAGCTGGTCTTTACTATATATTTGGTTGGTGCTACTGGTAGGATATATATATATATATATAAAAAGTATGTGTGAAGCTAGGAGTGATAATTAATTAATTATATGCTTTACATGATGATCTCTCCTACGTACATATATAGGTTCCTGAACAAAAGTGTTGTTATGGTGGTTGAGAGATGTAGGATCATTGGTACTGCATGACATCCTATTCTTATCTCTCAAAGGTATGAACACCTCAAGATGCTGTCAGATTCGACCATCGAATCGTAACCTAGAAGTCTCCTAAGATGGAAACAAACTCTTGGATGGAAGTGAATTGAAGGTGGTTTGTCTCTGTTCATGGTCTCTCGATCCGCAGGCTACTCGATCTGAGGTATATATATATATATATAGACAGCATGCAGCTAGTTAGCTAGCTTATAGGTCCCCTGAAAAATAGCAGCTGCACTCTATGTTTGTTTCTTGGATCCAGTAAAAACTGATTTGCAAATCACTCCTTATCAGAGCACCATAATGGCAGTATATATCATGGACTGCATGTGTTCATCCTATTTATGCATCAACTGTTTAATTTCCAGCACCATGGCAGGCAATTGGCCAGCCCAAGCCAAAGAGATACCGGGATGAGGAGATGAGGCGCATGGCCGGCCCGACCCAAAGGTTGGGCTTGGGCTTTCCTCTTGGCTTTCAAAACTTTAAAAAAAAAGATCAAATGGTTTTCCATCATGAATTTACAAGAAATATGAAAACAAGTGATTTTTTCATTTGAAAATAGCGTTTTTTTTTTTTTTTGAGTAGATAAGCCCTGAGGCCACGTTTGGTTGCAATGGGAATGAGAATGGGAACGGGAACGGGAACGGGATTGGAAATGAGAACCGGAAAGGAATTGTGATTTTTTGATACGTTAAGGAACTGGAATGGGAATGAAACTTACAAGTGTTTGGTATACATAACAAACATGGGAATTTGAATGGGAATATAAATTAAAGACCAAAATACCCCTTACTCTACTAGCATAGATTTACCAATATATTTATGTATGTATATGTATTTACATTACATTGGCTTATTTGGATGAAATATTATTAATAATACGGGAAAGAAATAAGATTATTATTTAAAATATTATTAATAAATAAGATTATTAATATGAGAGTTCCAAATATTATTAATAAATAAGAGAAAGAAATAAGATTATTAATATTATTTGAAATATTATTAATAAATATGAGAAAGAAATAAGATTATTAATATTATTTGAAATATTATTAATAAATAAGAGAAAGAAATAAGATTATTAATACTATTTGAAATATTATTAATAGATAAGAGAAAGAAATAAGATTATTAATATTATTTGAAATATTATTAATAAATAAGAGAAAGAAATAAGATTATTAATATTATTTGAAATATTATTAATAAATAAGAGAAAGAAATAAGATTATTAATATTATTTGAAATATTATTAATAAATAAGAGAAAGAAATAATATTATTAATATTATTTGAAACATTTTGAATAAATAAGATAAAGAAATAAGATTATTAATACTATTTGAAATATTATTAATAAATAAGAGAAATAAATAAGATTATTAATAAATAAGAGAAAGAAATAAGACTATTAATGAATAAGAGAAAGAAATAAGATTATTTTTAAGATTGATCATAGCCGTTTGATAAGTTTAATCAAACAAAGGATGAAGGGTATTCATGTACATTTCATGAATATGAGAGTTCCTGCGTTTGAGGGAACTCTGGATTCCCATATCAAATTCGGGAATCCAGAGTTCCCTCAAACACAGGAACTTCAATTCCGATTCCTAAATGGAGGCTGTAACCAAACATATTGAATTCCTTGTTTTAAAGAATTCTCATTCCGGTTCCTGGATTAATAGTGCAACCAAACAAGGCCTAAGAGATGAAGAAGAAATTACACAGTAACATCAGGCGACCCTATTGGACCAGCCCGTGCTAAACTAGCTAAGCAATCCGCATCCGCATTAAATTCGCGGGGGATGAGAACAAACAAAACATTGTGAAAAAGAGATGAAAGACCCCAAATTCGTCACAAAATGAGGGAAAAAACATCAGGCCAGTCCATCCTCCTTGAGATGAGTTTAACAACAATCATGGAATCTAATTCGACCACCAGAGCTGGAAATTGCTGATGATCCACTTGAGTTAGACCCCCAAGGATGGCTAAGAGCTCCCCCTCAGCTACTGAACGGACCGGAAGGCACGAAGACTAGCACCAAGTCGTAGAAAAACCAAAAGAGTGAATAGCAACAAGACTGGCGCGGCCAGAGCGAACAAAGGCATCCGTTCTCAAGACACGAGGGATGTCGGAGTGGAGGAGGTCTAGGGGAAGGAGGGCGTTTAGAAAGCTTGAATTCTCGCACCTGGCGTAGGATCAAGCTGGTCAATTCCCCCGGTTGGAGCTTATGATCAGTGAACAAAACTCCATTCCTTTCTTTTCAGAGCCACCATAAGGTATAGGCGACAGTTGTCTTTCGATCCTCTTAATTTGCTTGGGAAGAAGCTGAGAGGAGATTCCAGCAATCGTTGAAGGATGATGGGTGTTACCAAGTTGGAACTAACCAGCTCCAAATTTCTTGGGCAAATTGGCATCCAAAGAAGATATGAGCATGATCCTCACGGGCGGCTGAGCACCTTGCGCAGGAGGGGTCAGAGATGCAACCCCAACTCCACAAAGCCTCAGCCGACATAATTTTCCCATGGAAAAGCTTCCATAGGAAGAATAAGACCCTCGGACCAGCATTCAGTTTCCAGAAATTTTGCTAGGCCGCAGTGAGATCCTCTCCCAACCAAGAAGAATTATCAAAACTTGACAACCATTTATAAAGGGATGAAGAAAAAATCACACATGAACTGTCAAAAGCCCAAATCACCTGGTCCCTGGGCTCCCTTTGAATTTGGATGCTGAGAATTAGAGTAGCAAAGTCTGGGTGGAGAGAGGGAGGAAACCATAACAACGTTCCATTCTCCACTGGTAAGCAAAAGATCACCCACGACAGTGTCGACCATAAGAGAAGAGGAAATAAGAGAAGGAGTGTAGATGAACGAATCAACAGAAATCCAGGATTCAAGAAGAACGTTGATCTTATTGAGAGGCCCAGGAACCCATCGGATGTTGTCCTATAATTCGATTGCAGCAGAGCAAATCCTACATCAATGACTTGAGGATCGGTAGTGAGGTTTGCTGGAGAGAATGTTGCCGATCCACTTGTACTTGGCTCTTGATACTTGATTCCAGATAGAGCTTGATTGTCTGTAGAGAGGTCAAAGGCTCGCTTGAGACAAAGTGCTTTCTGTCAAGTGCCAAAATGCCTGAGACCCAACCCACCTGCTTCGTGTGGACTACAGACAAGATCAAACGACGAACATGCATGCATGAGAAGAAAAGGAGATAAACGATGGTTTTTGAGAAATCTCACCACACCTTGAATTGTGGGAGAGCTATTGTATTTATAATAAAAAGAGTGTACATGAGGCAGAATAATCAAAAATAGAAACTCCTAAAGTCTAGGAGCATAATCTGCATGATACTAATCAACATAATCATCTTCTATAATTGTACTAGCTACCATATACATTGGCTATGAATCCTCATCCAGCTAATCACCCGGATCTAACAGCTGGCATGATTTTTGTTTTTGAATTTGAACAGAATTGATTTTGTTAATATTCCCCCTCAAATTGTGCGTACTGATAAGGCACAATTTGTTTTTGAAATATGCAAGAGCAACACGAGTCTGTGGTTTGGTGAAGATATCTGCTATCTGTGAAGAAGTAGAAATGTGTCGTGTAACCAGCGGACCAAGAGATACTTGCTCGTGTACATAATGATAATCCAATTCTATGTGCTTGCTCCAAGCATGAAAAACTAGATTAATAGTCATATACAGTGAGCTAAGATTATCACAGAACAAAGTAGGAGGACTGGGCAAGTGTATATGCAGATCTCGAAGAAGATAAGTGATCCATGTTAGTTCAGCGGCAGTCTGCGCCATAGCTCTATATTCAGCCTCAGAGCTTGACCTAGAGACTGTAAGCTGCTTCTTGGCACACCAAGAAATTAAATTACTTCCAAGATAAGTGCAGAACCCGGTAGTTGAGCGTCGAGTTAATGGACAGCCTGCCCAATCCGCATCAGAAAAGGCATATAAATCATTTGTACTGGAATTTTGAATGTGTAGCCCTTGATGAATTGTGCCCTTGATATATCGTAGAATTCGTCTGACCATCGTGAAGTGAGAGACAGTTGGAGCATGTAGGAATTGTGAGACATAATTCACACTAAATGAAATATCTGGTCGTGTGAGTGTAAGATACTGTAGAGCACCAACTAATGATCTGTAATGATTTGGATCTTGATAAGGTGTAGAATCCTGATCAGTTTTGAATTTCTGTGACATGGGAGTTGAAATTGGTTTGCATTCCATCATAGAATCACGTTCTAACAGATCCACTGCATATTTGGATTGATATAGAATCAAACCATCCGAAATGTGAGAGACTTGTATGCCCAAAAAATAATGCAGCTGCCCTAGATCTTTCATTGCAAACTCGGAACTGAGAGTGATAATTAATTTATCTAGCACTTCAACAGAAGATCCAGTCAAGATGATATCATCAACATATAGAAGTAAGACCAAGGTACCCTCTGAGGAATGAGAAATGAACAAGCTAGGATCTGCTGAACTACAGAAAAAACCAATCTCCAGGAGGAAGGTACTAAAGCGATCAAACCAGGCTCTTGGAGCCTGCTTAAGTCCATAGATTGCCTTATGCAGCAAACAAACATGATCAGGTTTTTCAGAACTAATAAAACCAGGGGGTTGTTCCATGAATACCTTTTCAGATAAAACACCATGGAGAAAAGCATTCTTGACATCTAACTGTCGAATACCCCATTGATGAACCACATCAATTGAGAGTATTAATCTGATAGTGCCAGGCCTCACGACGGGAGAAAAGGTTTCTGAAAAGTCGATTCCACTCACTTGATTATATCCCTTTGCAACTAAGCGAGCTTTCAACCGTTGTAAGGAGCCATCAGGATTTATTTTCAGCTTATACACCCATTTAGAACCAACAACATTCATGGATTTGGTACGAGGTACAAGAGTCCATGTTTGATTTTTTGATAAGGCTTCAAGCTCCTCCTCCATAGCTGTTGTCCAACCTGGATGTTTAAGAGCTGCTCTAATATTATTTGGTTCTTTGGGCAGAGAACCATATTCATGTACCAAAGTATATCGTGGGTTTGGCTTGTGAATACCAGACTTAGCTCGAGTTTGTATAGAATGAGAAATTACAGCCGTAGCACCTATAGAATTTCCTTGTGCAGGAGCTAAATTTGCTGATGCATGAGCTGTGTTATTCTCATGTGAATGAGAATCTGTTGGCTCTGTTTGTGAAGCTAAATTTCCTGATGCACAAGCTGCGATACTTCCATCTGAATGAGAGTCTATTGGCTCTTCTTGTGGATGTACATTTGCACAATCTTGTGGCTCTTCTATAGTAGTAAAAGAAGGCATGAAATCTACACTGGTTGAAGCATTTGAAGCATGTGGCAACAAATCAGCAATAGTAATTCTTTTACTTAGTGGTGCATCTATAGGAGGAGGTACCGAGGTATTGCTTGGAGTTATTGAAGAGCATGAATTTGAGCTTATTGTGCTTGAGGGAATTGAAGGGCATGTACTTGGGTTTTTTTGAGCTAATGGATACCACTCTTGAAAGGTAGTGACAAGCATCTCAGGATTAGATATAGAGTGAGGTACAGATGGTTTAAAGGGAAAGGTGGTTTCATAAAAAATCACATGTCTAGAGATAGTTGTCTTTTTGGTGAGAGGATGATAGCACATGTACCCCTTATGACGGTCACTGTAACCCAAAAATACACAAGATAGAGATTTTGGATCGAATTTACTGGTTTTGGTATCCCAAATGTAAGGAAAATATTTTGATCCGAAAACTCGAAATGATCCATAGTCTGGTTGGTGGTGATGAAGCAAAAAATACGGCGACTCCCAGTTAAGAACAACAGAAGGAATTCTATTTAGCAAGAAAACTGCAGTCGTGAATGCCTCAACCCAAAATACTTTAGGAACATTGCTGTGAATCATCATAGTAATACCCAGCTCCCTTATAACTCGATGTCTTCTTTCGACAACTCCATTCTATTCAGGTGTATAAGGGCAAGAGATTTGATGAATAATACCTGATTGTTGCAGGTGGTTTTGAAATCTTTGATTCACAAACTCTCCTCCTCCATCAGTCTGAATTACTTTACTTGGCTTTTCATATTGTCGAACAACATACTTCTCAAACAATAAGAACTGATCAAAAAAATCTGACTTCAGTTTTAAAGGAATAAGCCATACAAATCTTGTAAAGTCATCTACTATTGCAGCATAGTACCGAAACTGATTAATAGATAGTAGAGGAGCTGGACCCCATAAATCAATATGAAGTTTATCAAAAGGTGCAGTAGACTTAGAAGACGAAGCAGTAAATGGAAGTTTTGCCATTTTCCCTAACTGACAGCTTTCACAAACTGACACTTCTAACTTATTTGATACCACCTTAATTAAACCAGACTTTTTAAGATGCGTCACCACAGCTGCTTGGGGATGACCGAGCCTTTGATGCCAAAGATCTTCATTAACACCTCGGAAACGCCTTCATTAACACCTCGGAAACGCGTTGAAAAATAAGCAACTGGAGATGACCGGATGGTGTATAGGTTACCCTGCTTGGTTCCCTTCATCAGCACCTTTTGAGTCAAGTGATCCTTTATCACAAAACCCTCATTAGAAAATTCACAATTAACAGGATAATCTTTTGTAAGCTGGCCAATAGACAATAAATTCTTCTCTAAATCTGGAACCAAGAGTACATTTTTCAAGACAATTTTGGAGGAGCTCAAACCAACAAATGTATCACCAATATGTGTAACATGTAAACAATCTCCATTGCCAATAAGAACATGATCTGAACCAATATAAGGACGTAGATTGTGAAGCATACTTCCTGCGAAGTCATATGTGTAGAGGCTCCACTATCTGAGATCCATTCACCATCATTCCCATCTGTTTCAAAATTCAAAGCTGCAAATGCCTTAGGAATATTCTCAGGCTGAATAGAATGGTTGAACCTATGCCAGCAACGGAGAGCATTGTGATCTCGTTTCCCACAGATTTGACAGATAAGATCACGAGTGTTCTCACGAAAGTTGTTAGGAACATAAGAGCCTGAATTTTGATTTTGTGGCTTGGTAGAGGATTGATTTGCAGGAGCAAAACCCTTACCCTTTGAAGAAAAATCACTTGTGTTGTTACGTTGCCCTTTGTTGTTGTTTCTAAAATTTCCTTTCTGTCCATAAAAAGCTGTGTATACATTCTGGTCTGGGGAGTGAAGACTAATGCGTGTTTCATAGCTTTGAAGCAAAGGCACAACTTCAGCATACGACGGCATTGGCGGCTTGAGCATAGAGGTAGTAAAAGGCTCATATCGACCACCAAGACCATTGAGCAAGGAGAATACCTTTGTCTTGTCTGCAACTGGAAATCCAATGGCAGCGAGACTATCACAAACTCCCTTGAACTTTCGAAGATACTCATTCAGGGACGTCTCTGGATTTTTTTTCATGTAAGTAAGCTGTTGATTAAGCTGGAACTGTCACTCCTGAGAAGCTTGAGCATAGGCTTCTTCGAGGGCTGTCCACACTTGAATAGAGGTTTCGAGGCCAATAACAATTCCAAGAGCCTCTTCTGATAAAGTGCCAATCATCCACCCCCTGAGCAAGCGATCAGCAGTTTTCCAGCGTTGATAATCTGGATTAGGAACTGTCGTAGCTGCTCCTTCAGATGCCGGAAGTACATCAACATCACCTGTGAGATAACCAACCAGGTCTTGGCTTTCTGCAAGTGCCAAAACTTGCTCACGCCAGGGGGGATAGTTATCAGACTTAAGTCTTAATGTGACAAAATTGCCGACATTAAGGGATGCGGAAGACATGATAATCTGATACCAAGAAGAAAAGGAGATAAACGATGGTTTTTGAGAAATCTCACCACACCTTGAATTGTGGGAGAGCTATTGTATTTATAATAAAAAGAGTGTACATGAGGCAGAATAATCAAAAATAGAAACTCCTAAAGTCTAGGAGCATAATCTGCATGATGCTAATCAACATAATCATCTTCTATAATTGTACTAGCTACCATATACATTGGCTATGAATCCTCATCCAGCTAATCACCCGGATCTAACAGCTGGCATGATTTTTGTTTTTGAATTTGAACATAATTGATTTTGTTAATAGCATGCAGGCCAGTTCTTAATTAGCATCCTGCTTGAATGCGTGCATGCCATTCAAAGCCCATCTCGACTTCGTCACATGGAAGCAGTCCTTAATTGTCATCCTCCCTGCATGCATGGGTGATGGGTCCATCACCTACACTGTTCTTTTATTAGATGGACCAGGATGTGTGAGAGAGCACATCTTTGGCATTGGTAGCATCCTGGGCTTCGTCATAAGAGCTTGGAACCTCCAGTGTGGTGATTCAAGCTCGAATCCTAAGCGGCAACAATTGATGCAAAGAATTATGCTGATTCATCTATGGCAGGGGAGAGTAAGCCCCTGTTTGGTACGGGGTTAAAGGGAGTTATCCCCTCTTAACCCCATTCCTAAATCCGGATAATTGACTTAGATTAAGCCTTACGTATAGTTACTTACGCATGTATATTAATATATTGGCTCCTGAGTATGGCGACCCTATTTAGGGATTGCCTAGTTAATGTTCCCTGGCCTTCGGCTCATCTTTTAAAAAAAAAAATATCGGCGCTGTCTTATTTGGGCAATCCAAGTAGATCATACAAGAAGATCGAATGTCTGGGCCACGCCGACCTAATTTGGTCGGAAAGCCTGTCTAGAAGATCTGTTTTTGTTCACAATCGTCAAAAATATAACAGTGTTAGTCCAAGCAGACCTAGACCAGAATTCTATGGGCGTAAATCAAATCCGCAACCAGACAAAGTTTCAACCAAAAACTCCGTGTTTTTCATCTGGATCTTTTGGCCGCAGTCGTACGTTAGCTTCGCATCCAAGAAGAAGAAGAAGATGGCCAGTCTGAAAACAATGAAAAATGGTCAGGCAGCAGGCATCATGCTACTGGACCATGCATCATCATCAGCTGAGCAACTTAATTGTCATGCAAGGGGCTCCAATATAATCCACGTATCACGTCAGCCCCCAATAATTTCCACTCCCCAGTCTGGACACTTGAATGAATGATGATGAAGTGAGTTTTGATTCCGCAATTGCTATATATCTGATGATCAACTGCCCAACTGTGGCAGCTCCCACACGGCGATGGCGACGGGGCACCACGCGCTAGTCCCCCGCCCATCCCTCAGTCTACATTCAGCATGGTATGTACGCGAGAAGAGGCTTTGCGGCTGTGTTTATGAGGTCCTAAAGATCCATTTTAAAGTCAAACTAACACCTCCCTTCATATCGGTCAGTCGACATAGAACACAGGCTGATATGCACCTCTTTCACATATGTGCATACGTTATTGGTTGCTGGCTTCCATGATCCCAGTCGTCGACATTATTAGAATCCAATTGATTAATGCACTAAGTTTTGATCTGTAATCTAACTTGATTAGGGAATCCATCTGCTACCAGGTCAATGCTATCGTTATTAAAATGCCTTTTTTTATGGGGAATTGCGGGGAATTTGTTAGACTATATTAACGTGGACTTGTCTTCGTTAATATTATAGAATTATTCACGCTTAATTTGAAAAGGCTCATGATTATAGAATTATTCCCATACATGTTTGACCGTGTTAAAATGCATCAATATGAATTTGTTCTCACCTATTTGGCTTGAGCTTGCACATCGATTGGCTAGAGTAGCATGATATCAAGAGCCAACTGATGATGAGGGACATTTTAGACTTTATTAATGTAAACTCGTCGTCACTTACTAGATTAAAAGTTTTTTATTTGAGATATTACAGTTAACGGTCCACTTACATTGCCGTCGTAGTGCATCGTTTGTTGTGACAGTGGATAATATATTAATTTACATTAGAGACTTTTATATTAATATTATCATATTATTTACTTTTGATATCGTACCAAAATTACCTTTATTTTCTTATAATAAATCACGTTCTTAACTCAACTATCTATTATATAATATCAGCTTTTATGAGTCACAATCTGACTCATCTATTTTCTCACACTTGACAAATGAGTCATAAAGAGAGGAGGAAAGAGGAGGAGAGAGGGGAACACGTGGTAGCTGAGTCATGTGATGGGGAGGAGACAAAGGGCAGTGACGGTGGGTGGTTAGGGGTAGTGGGGGGTGAGTGGTTACCCGTGGCACAGGGCTCACCTAGTTATTATATATATACTAGTGGGGTCCCCTGCCACTTGGTAGGGTAACCACCATCTCCCCTCATAACTCCCCACTAACCCCTCCTAACTCCCCCCTCCCCCGCTACTATCCCTCCACATCAACAACCACATAGGATATATCTGCCACGTAGGACGCCAGCTAGGACAAACAAAAAAATACACTTCTTAACCACCTGCTATATAAGGATGATATAACCCATTGCCATATGTTAGATGGTTAAAGGCATTTTTCATCTATTTATAATATATTATATTATACGTCATTCACTCCTATTATGACCTAGTGACCGAACATCACATAATATAACTCTAAACTTTGCATAATATAACTCTCAACTTGGACAAATTTAACGGAAGACGGGTTTGGACGCTAGATATAGAGGAAACTGTGCGTGAGATTTGATTTCAAACGTCCATTTTGAGATATATTTTGTTTACTCCTATCCACGGGGTGAAAATGTAATAGCTGATGGTATAGCTCGGTCATGTTGATCCTCTGGGGTTCCTATTGTTTGGGAACCGGAGGGCGGCCAACCGGCGCTGGATAAGTTTTTGTAATTATAGCCTACGGGCTCAACTTATCCCAAAAAAAGAAAAAGAACTTAGACAAACTTATATCATATTCTACGTACCAAGCACTTTAAAGATATCTTTTAAACCATTTATTGTATAGCATATACGATGTATAAGTTAGGCTTCCTATCCAATGGATAGCGAGCGGACCGGCTATGGATTGTAAGCTCATACGATGTAAAAGTTTGACTTCCCGTCCTCTACTGATCTACAGCGAAACAAACAGGTGATAACCATAAGTAGGTTCTGATAGAGCTTGGTTGGTTGGATTTGCCAGCCTTTGGTGACTAGGACTTGTTATATATGCTTTGTTTCTAAATCTACATATCCTCATCCGCGTCTCCTCCGGTCATCTGGGAAACAACTGTTCCAGACGCGTCATCTCCGGGCCGGAAGTATCTCGGAAAATGGCATGCCGCTCCTCCATCAAATACCCTACCCGTTGCTCAAATTAAACCCAGTAGTGCTCTCTCTTCTCGATCGTCGTCGTGCGGCCATGCTGGAACGCAAGGCATGGCTCTCCGACCTCCGAGCTCGCGTCGGCCGCGGCGGATGTGCAACTGACCTTGGTGTCCTTGGAATCCTCGCTTTCGAGGCGGCAGCGACGATGGCTCGCCTCGTTTCACTCCATGAGTCCCTCGCTGATGACGAGATCCTCCGGCTCCGGTCGGAGACCATGCGGTCGCAGGGCGTCTCTTATCTAACCTCCACCGACCAACCTTGGCTCCTACGGCTCGCCTGTGGCGAGATGCTCGACGCCGTCGACCGCGCCGCGGCCGTCGTCTCCCGGCTCGGGAGGCGGTGCCACTTGTCGATGCTCCAGGACTTCGAGTGGGTCTACGCCGATCTGAAGACGGGCTCCGCCGATCTCGGTAAGATGGGGGTCGATTTCACGAAGAAAGGGATCGGGAAGAGGATTCGGAAGATGGAGAGGTATATCGCCGCCACCGCCAAGCTGTGCGAGGAGATGGAGGCGTTGGAGGCCGCCGACCGGAAGCTCAACCAGCCGTGGGTCCGGTACAGCGGCCCCCTACCGACCCAAAACCAGTCCGACGGCGAAGCGCTCCGCCTCGAGCTAAAGGCGCAGCGCCAAAGGGTCCGACGACTCAAGGAGGAGTCTCTCTGGAACCGGACCTTCGACAAGGCGGTCGGGCCCATGGCTCGAGCCATCATCATCCTCTACACTCGCATCTGCGCGGTGTTCGGCCCCTTCGTGCCGGGGCTGCCGATCGTCGTCGCGCTGCACCGCGTCAAGGACAACCCCCGGCTGCGCTTCGCTCCGGTCGCCAAGTTTCGCGTCTACCCTCGTACCACCTCGTCCGGCCCGATGGACCGGCGATACGTGCAGGCGAAGGACATGTGCGTCAGCAACTCGTGTCCCATCATCGGCGGGAAGGAATCGCCAAATGGGAGCTGGAATAAGGTCTTGGAAGCACCGCCGAGCACGGTGGGTGGGTCCGGCCTGGCGCTGAGATACGCCGACGTGATCTTGCTGGTGGAGAAGGTGTTGGAAATGAGGGTCGAGGACGGAGGGGATAAGGAGAGGCGGAAGGACGAGGCGGCGGCCAGGGAGGAGCTGTACGAGATGTTGCCGGTGAGGCTGCGGGGGGCGGTGAGGGCGAAGCTGAGAGAGTGCTGGAGGGATCCAGGGCCGCTGGACGGGGAGCTAGCGGACGGGTGGAATGAGGCCGTGTGGAGGATCCTTGCCTGGCTGGGGCCGGTGGCGCACGACACGATGCGGTGGCACACGGAGCGGAGCATGGACCGGCGGCAGCGGTTCGAGTCGGCCCCGAGGGCGCTGATGCTGCAGACCCTCCAGTTCGCCGACCGGGAGAAGACGGAGGCGGCCATCGTCGAGGTGCTGGTGGCGCTGAGCCTGGTGTGCTGGTACCAGGAGCGCCGCCGCACGTCACTAAGACAGAGTGATCGTCATTAACACCATTTTTATTAGGAATCAAACTTATTTCGTGAGTACGTTTTACGTGATTCTTTTCATGTTCATCAGTTCTTGTATAAATATTACGATTTAAGAATTCAGGAGGAGTTTGAGCAAAAGGATCCTAAAAATTTCTTCTACTTATCATCTGAGTGGATTTTTTATTCAAAAATAAGACTCCAAGTAAGTGCTCAAAGTTCAAAGTTCAAACATTGGATTGCGTTTAAGAACTGGCTCTTTGCTCGCCAATTGTGTGACTTTGTGGACCGGAATGATGTAGATAGTATTCAAACCTACCAGACGTTCTTGTATTCGTTCAAAACTAGGAAATATTTAGGTAAGGGTGTCATACATGCATGCAACTCTTTTCAAGGAAATATTTCCTTGAGATTTTCAACATGGAGCTGCTTCTCCCACCTCCCTTCTTTTACTCCCCCTCTTCTTTCCTCTCTTTCCTCGATTCTGTGTTGTTGTCGTTTTTTTTTTCTAAGTAGTTTTGTTTCTTTATTCATTTTTTTTATCAATTTTCTTTTACTTTTGGATAAACAGTTTTTTTAATTATATGCTTGTATTCTTTTGTTTATTTTTAGTTGTATATTCATGGAGTCATTATTTATAAAATTTTAAAAAGTATAAGAATATGGATCAAAATAAAAAGTATATATATAGAAATAACAAAAATACTAACCATTAAAAAATACATTGTGTTTTGTGAGAAGTCTCATAAGCCAATATTGATTTAGCCATGTTTATGGAAGAGTACATGTAACAATACATGAAAAAGAGATATACAAAAATATATTAAAATACAAATTCTAATCAATATTACCTCTAAATTGATCACGGTGTGCTTGGTGTCGTACCTATTACTTCGTACCACAAATGAACACGTGTCATATAACGAGCGGCCCATCCTTTAGATTCGTACGATGAATGTTGTCACCACCACGTTGGAATGCGTGGTACATGGTAATGATGGTGTAAGAAAACTTGCATGAAGTGATTGCCAACATGAGCAATAAATATTTCTCAACGCTCTTGGTTTGGAACTGGAGGAGTTCTTAATGGCAAGTGAGTAAAACAACTCCTAACATTCAAACCAAATGTATGTAGTGCAAAATTGTACCTTGATGCGATGACAATTTCCAAACGCATAGAGTCCATCCAATACATCTCTGATGCCCATGGCTCAAACCAATTCAATGAGAATAATAGATCAGCTACCAAATTCTGATATGGATAAAGCTCATCATATATATCATTATTTTATTGAATATATTTCATAAGCTCAAATCGTACTTGAGACCATCCATTTTCACCATACCCAATTAGTGCGGCTATTTCCCTGAATCCACAATAACCGTCAGGTTGAACGTCAACAGTGTGGGAAATATAATGCTGCAAAGACACCTGTAATTTCTCAATGTAGATATCACGGATGGGTGGAACTGGAGAGTGAGTATTGCGAACCCCCGACCCCCTCCAACGTCTCCCTCTACCTCGAGACATTATAGTCGGTTGAGTGACCCTAGATCATGAAGTGGATGCATCCGCAAAAGAAGGTATGCGACATCTACTTAATTTGCTCATCTCTGTCAGTAGGACGACCTCTATGTTCCGTGTTGTACGAATGGGCTCGAATTGTACTTTGAGATGGATTCGCTATATCGAAAAATATGTCTATCATATGCTCTCGCATATGTGTGGATTCATTCCATCTAATATCTCAACAATGTGGGACGTCATGTTGTGTCTTTCTCCCTCGTCATTAAACCCATGTACGTGCATAGACACCTCCTCTAATGAGCGTTGATACTTTGTAGCAGAATTAGAATGGAAAAGTAACGGTAATGTGAAAGATCGTGCTCGCATGGCAATCCGTATACTATTTTGATTGAGAGGTTCATTTATCGGCTAGTTGGTGAGATGCTTCCTCAATGCATTTCAGCTGATCAGAAATGAACTTCATTACCTCTAATGAAATCCGACACCTTATTTGACTGAAAATGTCTTCATGTAAATGTTGATGGCGTGGAATGTTGAGTGTGAGGACCCGTACCTCCAACCCGGTCCGACCGCGTTAGGTCGAGGGTCTGGATTTGTGGTTTGGCTCGGTTGGCCCTGGGATGCGATCGGTTGATCGCATCGCTGTTTTTGACCCCAGTGGCATTTTGGTAAATATGCTCCCTGGTGGTCAGTTTCACACCCGCGTTGCACACACTGACCTTGTTTGTGTTAGTGTTTGTTTAGAATGGCTAGGTGGACCCGGGATCGGAAGATCCGAGCTTGGGCTTGCGTTTTAGCCCAAGTTTTGCCTTCTTGGCAAAGGGGATCGATCTCCTTGAGAAGAAGATCGATCTTCCTGTTAAGAAGATCGATCCTCTTTGATAAAAGGATCGATCCTCCTATTCCAGCAAGTTAGAGCAGTTGGGCAGTGTTGGACTCGCGGAGGGCAGGTGATCTCCTTCGTCCTCCTTTGTCAGGAGAGCAGGAGAGGAGAGGTCCTCTCCTTCACCCTCTCCCCCACCTTCCTTCTCCTTCTCTTCTCTTCCTCTTCTCCCTTCTCTTCTTCTTCTCCCTGGCTGTTTCTTCTTCTCGCAAGCAGAGCTTGCTCTGTTTCTCTTTCCGGGCAGCCAGCTTTCTTCTCTCCGTTCTCCCTCCTCCGACCACCATTTTGGGAGCTTGAAAGCTTGTTGGATTCGTAGCAACGAGAGGAAGACTGCTGGTGTGGTTTGGAACCTTGTTGGTGATCAACTCGCGGGGAATCAACTGAGGAATGCGCAGTCCGGTAGGTGTTCTACCTACATGAGTTAATTAATGGGTTTAGATAAATCTAGCCGTTAGATTGTGATGAAATTATGTTGTTCAATGCATGTTGCTTAATGTAGTCTATGATTTAAGTTTCATGAACTTTGGTTAAGATTTCAATAGGATTTTAGCATGATAAATCTCGGATTTCCGGTTTTCTGCTGTTCTTGAAGAACAGTTGGCTTGCGGCGAGTTTTCCGGCTTGTACATGCATGATCTTGGATTTTTATGAGAGATAAGAGTTGTAGATCTGTGAGTCTACTTTCAAACCCAATTGATTTCATATTTTTCCGATTTTTCTACGAGTTTTGGTGATTTTTATACGAAACTGTGTCGGAGTAGATTTGCTGATGAATAGTGCCACGGATGATCCGTGGATCAACCGTCGCGGTCTCCACGATCGACCGTGAGGTCTCCAAGGTCGACCGTGAGCCCCGAAAATAGCGAAATAACATCTCACGGTCGATCCGTTGATCGACCGTCAACCTTAGATTTTGCACGGTCGATCCGTTGATCGACCGCCAACCATGAATAGTGTTTTTTTGTGGATTTTCGATGTTTTATCATGTTTGATTCTTCGGGATTCATGTGATTGGTATTCCTAGAGATTTCGATGGCTAGCATGTTCTAATTGGTTGTTTTTAGATGATTAATTGTTTGATTTTCGGCATGTCTAATTAGGTATAAATCATCCTTGTTTAATTAGCATTTAATCACATGTCATGCTTATTTATATGTATATTTAGCTTGTGGTTGAACCAAGGGGGTTGTGCCCCTTGGGATGTTTAGTTAATTAAATGACAGAGGGTGTGCTTTAAATGTGTTTGATTATTATCTGTGTGGCCGGGGTTGTGCCCCCGTTGTAGAAATTGCTTGCTAACGGTCCGTGGACGCCGTTATAATATTGTATAATTGTAGTTTAAACCTTTATCTGCTTTATGCATGTTTACCCTCCGGCAAGCTTGACGCTTCGCCTAGCCCGTGTATGGTGTCTTGGCATATTGTTGCATGCTGCTATTCCTGTATCTCTGTGCTTGAGCATTTCATGCATCTGTTTGCATTAGAAGCATCAGGCTAGGTGGTTGACGATGGTTTCGATCGTTGATCCGGGGTTCTCGGGTAGCCCGGATCTAGCCCTAGGGCCGGGGCTGGGTAGTCAGGATTAGGGTGTGATTGTCGATCTGAATCTCTGATGATTGAGGATTGCGATAGTCGGCTTGAATCTTTGTTTGAGGTTTAGAGGTCGTGTTGTCTTCCAAGGCCAAGTGCTAAGGATGCAACCGAGGAGTTCCCGACGTGGTCCCCAGGCAGTGGTATCCCTGCTGGGTAAGGGTTAGAGCCTGCATGTTACTGTTTCCGTGGTCCTCCTGGTAACATGTTCAGGAGAGAGGTTTCATGACAGGAACCCTTGGGACATCGGTGGGTTATGGGACCCGTGGCATCCTTTAGACTTAGGCTGGAGGACAACACTGTTGTTGTTTCCCTTCCTTTGTGAGTGACGTAGAGTAGAACCCTACTGAGCAAGCTTTGTTGCTCACTCCTACCTGGGCTGCATCGGCGATGCAGGTCGATGCAGTCCCTTCTCTTTCAGGTTGTTGCGGTGTTGGAGGCGGCACTCCCCTTGGTGGTGCGTGAGATCGAGGATATCATCAGTTTATTATATTCAATTGATGTACAGCTTTAAATGTATAAATTGTAATCTGAAGGAGATATATATTTGTATTTCAATTTGATGTAGATTGATCAGAGATTGCTGTACTAGATGACTTGAATCATTATTATATCTTTTTAAAGTTAAATTGTATTATGATTTGATGATAGGATAGTTTAAATTAATTGTGAATATTGTAATCATGCACCAGGTTTAAAATTGATGTTCAAGGGGAGGCTCTCGCTGTTTGATTTAGAGTTTAGGACCCTCACGTCCCGGTCCGGATGGGTTTTCTGGGTCGGGGCGTGACATTGAGAGATCTCTCCAACGACTTCTTAATATCCCCGAACTGAATTCTCAACATATTGTGTATTTTTTCAAAAGATGTTTGTAGGGATGATATGGTATCTTCCAAATATAACTTCAGCCTGCAAACATCTTCAACCTCACATGTACAGACTCCGTCATATAATAAAAAAATGCATTGTGTTTTAATAATGAACAAAATTGAAATAGTACAATAATGAAAAGAATTGAAATAATAAAGCTATAAAGTGTTATACCTTTGACTTGAATTGCTTCCGATGTGTATAATCGCGATTGCTGCTGGAGACGCTCTCCTCACTAGGAACATCATTCTCAAATGAACAATTATCTGAAAATAAATCAAAGTAGTCATCCATCTGTGCTCACTCTCTTATGTGAACCTCCATCAACGAATCATGACACCATCTGGAGGTATTGGATGTATATGTTTCATATAAAAGAAGATGGTCGGTTTGTTGTTGAAAGCTCGTCCATGTAATAAATGGCTTATTGCACCTCATTAACCTACCCTTTTAAAATAACTATTTCTTTCTCATTCATATCATGATATCACACATATCAATGCATATTGTGATGCTAAATTCATGGTATCCCACATATCAATGCATCTTGTGATGCTAAATTCGTCGTATTCCAATATCAATGCACGTTGAGATGCTAAATTTCATTAAACAAAAAATAAAAACAAAAAAAACACATTACAATAAATAAGGGTATAACAGTCAATTGGAAGGGGATAATGCGGGTGGGTGGTAGCCAGCTCACCATTATGGACTTAGTCAATTGGCTCTACTAGGATATGCTGGCTTCACATGCTATCCTGGCAATTGACTAATGGGCCTATCAGTCCCTTTTATTTGACTATTTGCTTTTGAATGAGAAGTATGGGTATATGCGGCGAGGCTCCGTGTCCTGATACGCTTTTTATTTGTCCACGTTAGGTATGGTTTTTCAATTATAAGGTTAATTGTTCTCCGACCTTAGATCCCAAGCATTTCCATCATTAAATATAATAAGATTGATTTTTTTTTTTTTTTTATCCAAGCTAGAAATCGAAGGCACAGTGCACAGGCGCTTTTCTCTAAAGAAAATCCACTGCACATATGCGAGTACCATGTTCCTTTGCCAATCACCCCAAAAATTTTCTTTGCAAGGGAAAGTGATTTTACAAATTGGGCAGGACTAGATACCTTTCACTTACTATTTTGCGTAAACACTTTTCTAATGAATCTGTCTGGAGATTTCATTTCGAATTATCTTTTTAGTAACCATCCCAAATATAAGATGTTTTTATTTGTAATTTTACAAAACATATTTTAACCACATCTTAAGGCGAGATCCAGGAGGATAAGAAAAATGTTAATTTGTTATTTTTATAGAACATGTTTTAACCACATCTTGAGGCGAGATTTTGGATAAGAAAAATGATTATTTTTTCACAAAAAGAGTCAACAAGAGGCATGTGGTGCGGGCGCTGAAGAACTATGAAGGGGACTTATCTGCCGGCCAGAGTTGAAGAACAAACTGAGTTTTATGAATGATATATGGTCCATGGAGGATTGCTTCACGCTTAGCCCAACTTTGGTGAGCATTGATGGTGATATGGAAGCTCTCTTAGTGAGGGATATGATGGATGAGAGGGGATGGGACCCAAGGAAAGTAAAAGATGCTTGTCATCCATTGCTTGCGGAGAGAATTCTTGAAGTCCCTGTGTTGGATGGGGAAGACAAATGCCGGTAGAAGTTCTCACAGTCCGGGGTGGTCTCCTCCTCTGCCTATTTTGTGTCGACGAAGAAGAAGCGGGTAGATGATGTGTAAACTGTGCGGAGCAATGTTTGGAGAATTTCTGGTGGGGCCAAGATTGAAGTTTTTCTTTTGGAAAGTTTTCCATGGCAAGCTCCCGGTTCGTGATGTGCTTTGGATGTTTTGTGTTGTGTCAAAGAGGGAGTGCCCTCGCTATGGGGCAACGAGAGAGACGATGGCAGCACACTGTGGCGCAAAGGATGTTGAGGTTGGTTTTTGCAGAGAAATTGGATGGATGGGCAGGTGTGTACTCTTTGCCTCTTTGGATTGTTTAATGGAGGTTATGCTCAAATATGGTAGTAGTGAATGGATGAGGAAGAAGAAGGCCTTGATTGGGTATGCGCTGTGGTTAGTATGGAATGATAGGAACAATGCTATTCATGATGGAGGCAGTGAGAGTGCAAGGGCTATTGCAAGGCGCACAATCAGACTTGCTAAAGAGTTTCTGTATAAGAGGAAGGAGAGACATGTGACTATGTTTGCTGGTCGGTACTTTGACAGGCCGACGATGATCCGGGTGGATGCGTCCTTTCCAACCATGTGATGTAGCTGTTGGGGCGGCAGGGATGGCTAGTGAGGCGATTCTATGGGCAGAAGGGGAGCCGGTGCTAGCGAGCTCTGTTTTGGAAGTAGAGGTCAAGGCCGTGTTGATGGGTATTAGGTATGCAAAAGCTAGAGGAATGTGTAATTTTGTGATTGAGTTTGATTGTAGGCACGCAGTGGACGTGCTAAATGGGTATAGGATCTGGACCCCTGGGATAGAGGGGTTGGTTAGGGAGATTTGTCCATGGGGTCTATCTTGTTTTTGACAATACCTAGGAAGGAGAATATGTATGTCGATAGAAGCTCTGTGGAAGTGGTGTTCTTCATCAGACAGGTTGTGCCCGAGGTGTGAAGCTCATCCGGAAACCATTTTGCATACACTGTTTGAGTGCAACGCTATAAGGGAGGTTATTAATTTACTTCTTATTGAAAGTGGAGTGCAACTCTGGGATTGGAACCTGAGCCAACTTCTTTGGGTGATATCTAAATCTGCCAGCCAACAGGGAGTTATGAAACTTAAAGCTTATGTAGGCTATGGGTTGTGGTTGGCCTGGAAGGACCGGAATCTCAGGGTCTTTGAAGGTTGGGGAGAACAACCTGAGATATTAGCTACGAGAGCTAAAAGGCTTGCTGATGAGTTCTTAATGTCTCTGGGGCAAAATAGGCGTCGAGGTATTGCATATGGGGATGTTTGGGTGTACCAGACTGATGCCTCTTATGATGAAGGTTCAGGGAACACAGCAGCTGCAGCAGTGGAATTGTCTAAACAGGGGAATTTGTGCTCAATTAGAGGTGTTGAAATTGATGCAGATACGGTGTTTGAAGCAGAGCTTATGGCTATCTTGAGAGCCTTGGAGTGGGCTAAAGATAGAGGGAGAAGTAAAATCATAGTAGAATCAGATGCTAAAGAGGTTATTGACATGATCAATGGTGTGAAGGGGTGGCCAAGGGGCTTGGAGCAGCTTGCAAAGAGGGTTTGGAAGCTGGTTTTGGGATTTGAATCAGTCCTTTTTCTGTTTGTCAGTAGGTCTTCTAATGTTGTAGCTGACCGTGTTGCCAAATGATGTAGACATCGTCACACCAGTTTTGACTGGCAACATGAAGATGGGGCTGAGGCCTTGGCTTCATTGTTGTAAATAACTCTTAGCCGTTAGGCTCAACTCATCAAAAAAGAAAAAGAAAAAAAAAGAGTATGTCGATGGTATAACTCGATTGTGTCGTTTCTCCGGGGTGTGGTTTGGTTGGCAACCGGAGGACGGTCGACTGGCGCTGGATCAGGTTCGTATTGTTAGTCTTTTGAGGCTCAGCTTATAAAAAAAAAAAAAAACAAGAGGCATGTGGTGTAGATTTTATTGCTTGGGCTCCGAAGCGGTTTCGGATGGGCCCTTTTTGGGTGGCCCTTCTAACCCACCCATTGGTGGTTTTTACGATTATTGGGGTTGCGATCTAAACATTTTATGGAACCCCACAGAAACATATTGGGCTGAATGCTTGATAGATATGTTTGAAAACTTGTTGGGCTTAATATGGTAGGCCCACGAGGCTCTTTCTTGTTTGCACATCTATATATATAGTCTACAATGCCGCCTTGTCTCAATCCACAGCGGACGGTCGCGGGGCGCGGGCCGGCCGGCCGGTCTTCAACGCCGCACCATAGATCGAACTCCCAGATCTCGACACGTGTCCCGACACCACTTCACGGATGCAAACCTATTTATATTCCTCTTAATTCCGACCTCTCTGGTCCGCCATCCTCTCTCCGTTGCTCACCATCTAACTCCTCCCCCCAAACCTCCAAACCCTAGGAATCTCCACCCTCCCAATCCCTGATCTTCTATGCTCTGTCTTTGGATTCGCGTCTCAACAGGCGTTCGATCTTGAAGAAGGGCGCTTCATCTCCTACGTTAGCCCTCGTCAGAGCGCTTGATTGCCAGGGATGGCGGGCACTGTGTCGGCTGTCTACATCCAGGTGGTGGACGATGTCATCAACAAGGTGCGCGACGAGTTCGCCAGCTTCGGCGTCGGAGAGAACGTCCTGAGCGAGCTCCAAGCGGTAGTTGGCCTTCCTGTTCCGAGAGCGATTTCTTGCTTTCTTGAAAGATTCCGGTTTTGTATGTTTCTAGGGTTTTTAGAAATTGTTTCTATTTCTGGTTATTGGGGGAAATTTCAGCTTTGGGAGATGAAGATGATGCAGTGTGGTGTGATATCTGGAAATATCGAGAGATCGTCCATCCCCAAGACTGCTGGCGGCCCAATCACCCCCGTCCATGATCTGAATGTGCCCTACGAAGGCCCGATAGAGGAGTACGAGACCCCCACGGCCGAGATGCTCTTCCCACCGGTCGGTACCTCTGGCATACTCGTAAACTTGTCTAATTTTGTATTTGGAAGATGTCCTTTGATGGAATCTGTCGCACCGTGCTTTTACCTTTTTATGCTTGAATATTGTTTTTTGTGGGTTTCTTCTTGGTATTCTCTGCAGACTCCGTTGCAGACACCAATTCAGACGCCGTTGCCTGGAACAGAATCTATGTATAACATTCCAACAGGCCCTTCTGATTACGTTGGCACCCCTATTAGTGAAATGAGAAATGGCATCGATGTGAAGGCTGGAAGGGCGAGCCCCTATATGGTATATAACCTTCTTCCGGATTAATGTGGATGGATTGTGTTGATTTAAACCATCTTCCTTGCTTATAAATTCCTGTACTTATTTGTCTAACTTACATGTCTAACTTACTCTCCGGGCTCTCGGAATAAAACAGCCTGTTTTTGCTTGAATTGGACTGGTATCTATGCTGTAAGTGACATTTAACTGATTTCTTTTAATTTTATTTGGTTGCAGCAACCACCTTCACCTTGGATAAATCAGCGACCTCTGGGAGTTGATGTGAACGTAGGTTAGTATAAGCCACTCGCTAAACTCAGGCATGCATGAGGTGTACATTATAGCCAGGGAAAACGATACTTAAGTGGAGTTTCTGGAGAGTGATTGGCTTGCTATGGGTTGTGTCTTGTAGCTTATGTTGAGGGGCGTGAAGATGTGGATAGAGGAGCTTCTCAACAACCCACAACTCAGGTGAGATGTCTTCGAGTCTGCCAGACTTTTCTAGCTATGCTTGGTTTTATTTGGAGGTATTTGAAAAATCTGTGTTCGTGTTTGGGAATTCTGCAGTTCTGTGCACTTTTTATATTGGATAGGTTAAAAATTGTGTGCCTTTTCCTTTTAAGGATAATTGGCAGTTCTTATTCATGCTGTCATGATTGTGGAAACTTCATTTTTGTGTTCTTCTCTTTGACATGCTGGGGTACCTGTCTTCTTTCTTTTTGCTGTCTGTTACTATGTCCGATGTACCAGCTTTTACGATGAACTCGTGAAGTGCGATCTATTTGTTTGCAGTAAGGATATCTGGGATTTGACTGTCAATTGCCATCCAAAACAAGGTTTTTACATCAAAATTATGAAATTGGAGTAATTTTTACTGGTTTGGATCTCCAGGATTTCTTCATGGCGCCATCTGGCAAACGGAAACGTGATGATTATGCTTCTCACGTAGGCTCTAGAGGTTATATACCACAACAAGATGGAAGTGGAGATGTTCCAATAGGCCTTTTCCTGCTGAAGGTGCTCTACTTTTTCTGACTGTAATTTTCGATGATTTATGATATTCTTCCTTTTGTGATACGTATCTCAATAGAGATAGTGTTAGTTTTGATGTTAATAAGCTCATTAATGATTGTTTTAAAAGGGAAACAACATGAATGCATTAAAAATGAGGGCAATATGTAGACATAATGATAAAGATCATGATAATAGGTGGCTGCATTTCTTTTCTAGGTTAGGTTGAAAGTCAGAAGTTGTCTGCACGTGCAGAGTTGAAATATAAATAGTTTGTTTGACTTCTTTCAAGTTAGGCTGTGGAACATCTGCTTATCGGTAACTTGTAGCAGCTAATAGGTATGCAAGGCTACAGTATCTTGGCCATTTCGCATTTTATTTTGTTTGCAGCATTCTTGGATGTTAACTTGATTATCTTGTGAGTTATTTTTGATGGCCTTTATTTTCGAGCATAATACTTATTATTTTGCCTTTGATTGCCCGATCTCAGCCATTTTAGTATTACTCTTTTTTTCTCCAGAGCTGCACAGAGTATCTGGATTTTGTATCAGTTTTGGGGCCTTTGTTTAATGTGTACTGATGTCCATCTGCAATGGGTATGGATGTTGTGTAGTGTGTACTATACTGGGTTCTATCATAAGCGAATTTTTCGCCTGTGATGGGAAGTGAAGATTAGGAGGAATATGTGCGCACCAAGTTGGCATGCATCTTTTCACATCCCTAGAAGTAGGGTATTGCAGCTGCATATTTTCTTTTTGTTGTGTTCATTTAGTTCATCAGCCGTACACTAGTGTTACAAAAAAAAAGTCCTACATCTGCTTTACTAATCATGCTTCTCTGAGTAGACCTATTCTGTTCCGCTTTACTCCAATTTTACAAAATTCAAAGCAGTACATTTGCAATTTTCTGATACCTTTGGCTTATCCAACATCTGCATCACATAGTATATTATCATAGATCAAATAGTCAATGTACTCTATGACATACATATCAATTTTCAGTGTCCGATGTCTGAGATTTGCACTGTTCTATATTATCTTCTAAGTTTGGTTTTTAAATAGTTTAATGGCTGTTAAATGTTGCTTCTTCTTTATTAACTGCAGGGAAGTCGAGCTCTAGATTCCCAAGGCATTAGAAAAGCTGCAAATAATGAAAAGCTATCTATTCAAGAAGGAAGTGCTGCTGCGCGGATTCCTCAGGGAGATGGCCAAGATGAATATGATGATGTATTTTTAAGCATTCTGTAAATCTTTTCCTTCTGTGGTCTGTTATTTTTCCATCTTTAGCTCCTTAAGTTTCAATTTCTCTCTTGCTTTCCTTTTTGTAGTTGTTTCATTTTCAAGGAGTTGCCACTGAAGACTATAATACTCCTGGAGACCAAGGTAAAATTTCATATTGAAAGTTGTATATCAGCTAAGAAGTATTTAGGCATGACTGTTGAGAATTTGGTATCCTCCTGATGTTCAAAGATTTACCTACTATAGGTGAATTTCGAGCTGCTACGCCTTCTGTTGCCACACCAAAGCCAGCTAAAAGTGAAGCTGTGGAGGACGATGAGCCTCCTTTAAATGAAGACGACGACGATGATGAATTAGATGAACTTGATGAGGGCGAGGAAGAGCAAAACACACAGCATTTAGTTCTTGCGCAGTTTGACAAGGTAATCATTATCTCTGAAAAAGGAATAACACACTGATGCTCGTTCTGATCTTTCTTTCTTAATTTGGAGTAGGTGACTCGCACTAAAAGCAGATGGAAGTGCACTCTTAAAGATGGTATAATGCATCTCAATGGGAGGGATATTCTTTTCAATAAGGTGCGTACTGTGGACATGGCGTTCATGCAATCTATTGTCTTCTTAAAGTTCAATGTTTTTCTTTGCTTTTGTGTCCAACCTTATTTTAAACTGAAGAAAACAGAACACAAACAACCTAGCCCTTCTTAAGCTGGATTGGTTGTTGGTGGAAATCAATACAAATTTACAAATCACAGGCTTGACACATGTTATATTTGTACGCTCTTAATTAGCCAAGCACCTAGCTAGACTTGATTCTTTTATGTCTCATGCTTATGTACACCCTGAACTTGGACTAAACTCAGGATCATGCAAACCCTTTTCCAGCTATATGGGTGTTGGACTATGGAGGACAACACTAATCCAAGAAGGTTCACAGGATAAAAAAACATTTGCTATGCCATTAGCTGGTTAAAAAAGGAATAAAGAAAGAAGGTGGGGGGGGGGGGGACCTAAAATTTCAGTTAGCGATGGGAAGTAGGGTGACATACTTTTTATTGATTCTTTGTTTAAAGGTTTATCCATTCCCATGCAGTCCTTTGGATTCACTTGACTAGGAATTTACTGGACAAATTGGGAACTATGTTTTGGACTTTGGGTACTAGGGTCGCCTTCAAAGTCTGACTTATAAACTAAAACCCCCTCTTCTGATTGTTCCAAATGACTTATAATATACTTCTGTTGTCCATCAATGGAAATTATATCGGCTGAATGAAAAGTCGACAATGCTGGAAAAAGCAAAAATGCCCCTGCACGAGTCAGTATTCTAGATCTTGAACTCTGATCTTAAAGTGACAATTACATTCAGCTAAAGGTGTTGCAAGTGTTAAGTGCAATGACCATCTTGTAAGGACATTGACTGTGTGGTGTTTTATTGGGGACTTCATTTGTTACTTGTATTTCGATTGTTCAGTATCTAGTGTAACACTAGTTTATCCATGCCAGTATATACTTCAGTTTAAGACATTATTCTTGTTCTCCTTCCACGAACAAAGTTCCAATACTGACCTTATATTTGTGAAATTAGTTTGCCCAGCATCTTAGCCCTTTTTTTTCATAGATTGCAGTGATCTGATAACAGCCCCTAAGTTTCTGACCCTTATGTTAACTTTGATACTGATGTTAAACACACAAGATATTTATACCTCACCTTCCTTATTTAAACCTTATTGTTGGACACTGTTTTTTTTTCTTTTCTTCTGAGTTTCCTATCATGTGGAAAGCTTTCCTGTTATACTGAAAGCTCTCCTGCTGTCTCTTCATAGGCTTAGTAATCCGTGTGATATAGCATTTTAATATGTCACTCTTTTTGAGTCTTGAATTCAACATTTGGTAACTAAGTTGCTTTAAGAACATTGCAGGCAACCGGGGAGTTCAATTTCTGAATTGTTCTTTGGCTCGATTGCTCACAAGTCAGTAGCTGTCACGTTTAAGCAGGCAGTGCTTTGCCCTAAATGTTTCTTTCAGGATCTTGGTGATTTGGTGAGAAGGGCTTTTGATACGTTAGAGATGCTCTCTTTGAACTCCCATTGTCGATCAGACCACCAGAGTTTTCATAATTTTATTGTAGAGATACTGAGTCGACCATGTACATTTCATTTACAAGCTAAACATGTCTTATCACATATCTGCGTTTTGTATTTCGTTATGGATGAAGATGAGGAGAAGGAAAAAAAGAAAAAGAAAAATTGGAGCTGCTGCCCCCACCTTGCTTTCCTTGTATAACCATGACTAAAAGGATGTCTGCAATTATGTGCTAGCTTTTGATGGTTGGTTAATGCATGATAACAGGGTCTGGATGGCGGTTATCCAGAGTAACCTTCCGTTATCGTTGGTTTTTAAAATCATAGTTTTGTGTGTTCTCCCTTTCTCATGTTGTTGTCATACAGAGTTCATCTCTGCTTGTTTTCAACTTTTCATGCATTCAGGTACATGCGATGTCTTGTGCACCAGATAATTTTTCTCTATTTAATCATTCAATGCATTCAGGCCCAAACCGCTAAATATATGCTTAAAGTAATAAAACAGGGAATTGAATGAAAGAACAATTACTAGAAAGCCTAAATCAAGAAGAGCATCGCCGGAGACGGCGCCGATTGTATGCTATGTATGCACCAGGGCGCACTGCGACTGGAGGAAAGGGACCAGAGACGCTGGCTCCGCCACCGTCATCGGCAACGCCGGGTGTCGCCATCGTCCTGCTGGCCGAGGAGCCTCCTCGTCTCTCTTCTCCTCCGGCTCGTCTCTGTCCCAGGGATCTGGCAACGGCGCCGGAGACAGTATTAGCGGGGATAGGAGAGGGATGGGAGCGCAATGCCCGGCCTCCTCCCAAGCGGAGGCGGCCCTGGCGCTGGGCTCATCGAGCTGGAGGGACGACGGGGCGCGCCTTTGCAGCCTGCTCGGGGGCTTCTTGCTGGCCTCCGTCGACTCTCCTCCTCTGGGGATCTTGTGTTCCATGGCTACGGTGCAATTGTTCAAGATCGCGAAATTTTTCTTGGATTTATAACAAGAGGACGAGACGTTTGTTTCCACGAGAAAGACGCTGGTCTCCCTTCCTGCGGCTACGGTTACGGGAAGATAGCCGTGAAACGAGAGGTGAATGGAGAGGATTTGTTCCGGGGAACTTTGACCGTTTTTACTAACGAGTCAAACTTAATCTTGGAATTATTCTTCTTAAATCCCCATCCGCTTCTGTCCTCCAAACGCATCCATCTATTTAGAGTAAAAAAGCTCTGTCCCCTCCCCAGTTGATCGCTGGGAAAGCGAGTGAGGAGAAGAGTGTGTGTGTGTGTGTGAGAGAGAGAGAGAGCGCTATCTATGGCGAGCCTCTTGTCCCCTTTCCCGATTGGTAGCGCGCTACCCTTACTCCAAGCTCGACCGAGAGATGCCAAAGCCCACCATGGAGTAATCTTTCACGCTATTGACGCTAAACACCGCCTCCTGTCACGGAAACCCTTCGAGGTTGTTTCCAAAAGGCTGGGTGCCCCTGTCCATAGAGTACCTGCTCCTCACCTTTTTCGCCACTTCATTCTTCTACTCTCTTCATTTCACATCCTTTCTTTGATAATTTAACAGCTTCTCGTCCAAGAGCAAGGTGACTATTCTTGTTCGGCCTCATCTAGGGAAGTTGGGAATGTCTCCGATTCCAATGCTGCTGATAGCTTCGCATGGACTTCTGTGGTTCTACCGTAAGTGATGAGCATCAAATCAAACTTCTTGTAGCTTTTAAATGCCTACCTGCCAACTGTTTGAGCGTCTACTCTTTTGTGTCCGGAATTTAGGTTTTTGTTTCCGGCCTTGGGAGGCCTGCTCTTTGGCTATGACATCGGCGCCACCTCTGGAGCTTCCATCTCTTTGCAGGTAATATCTTTGGCTGCTCATTTGAATCTTTAGTCTAAATGATGACCTTGGCTTATCCACAGTCAGCAGAGCTCAGTGGCACCACTTGGTTCAACCTATCAGCTGTCCAGCTTGGTCTCGTGGTAATTCCTCGTGATCTCAACCTTGCCTATGTGTGTTCTCAAGTATCCTTTATTCAGTGTCGTGAGAGCATGCCTTTTCTCTCTTGAAAATAGGTAAGTGGTTCTCTTTATGGAGCACTTGCTGGTTCTCTTATAGCATATCCTATTGCGGATTTACTTGGTACGCAACCAATTCTGCTAGTATTTTCAGTTTATTCTGTCCCTTTTAAGTTTCGAGGTGCTTTTAGTTAGTTGTTAACATGAGCAATGGAGATAACGTAATTCCTTCATATATTTGCTAACTAGTTCGCTTGCATTTCTTGGTTAAGGAAGAAGAAGAGAACTTATTGCTGCAGCTGTGCTTTATTTTGTTGGTGGCTTGGTCACTGGATATGCCCCCAACCTCATGTCTCTTATAGTAGGCCGGCTTGTTTACGGTGTCGGTATAGGTTTGGTGAGTATAGTGCTGGTACTTTCATCTGATTGTTTTTTGGTATGGTGTCTTGCTTTTTGCAAGATAAAATAACTATGTGGTTAATCTTTAATGACAGGCTATGCATGGTGCTCCTCTCTATATTGCAGAGACCTCACCATCACAGATTCGTGGAACATTGATATCCCTGAAGGAGCTCTTTATAGTTCTTGGAATTTTGGTGCTATTCGTTTCCTTATCTTTTATCTCTTCTATTCGAATTTCATTTCCTGCTGCTTTTGAATACTTTGCTCTTTTATTTATCTGGCTAAATGATGAGCGGGGTGTAATGCGTTGCACAGTTGGGTTACCTAGTTGGAAGTTTTGAGATCAATGCTGTTGGAGGATGGCGTTACATGTATGGTCTCAGTTCCCCGATTGCAGTTCTTATGGGGATTGGCGTATGGAGTTTGCCACCATCTCCACGGTGGTTACTTCTCAGGGCTGTTCAAGGCAAGGGTTCAATACAAAACAATAAATTGCAGGCTATCGATGCACAAGTGAAACTTAGGGGACGTCCAGTAGGCGATAAGATGTCTGAAGAAGAGATAGATAAAACCCTGATCTCTGTAAAGGCTGCATATGCTGAACAAGAAACTGAGAGTAATATTGCGGAAGTTTTTAAAGGAGCAAGTTTGAAGGCTTTTATAATTGGTGGGGGATTGGTCCTTTTTCAGCAGGTTTAGCTTTCATTACCTACAAACTTTAACCTGATTATTAAAATTTGTTTTCTGCTATTATTCACTGAACGAAAGTCCTGGAATAGATAAGCAACAACTTGCAAAGTGATATTGTTGTGATGGATTTCCTGTTGCAAAAGTAATTGCAATTGATCTCAATCCTGACAGATAACAGGGCAACCGAGCGTACTTTACTACGCAGCCTCTATACTTCAGGTCATATATTTTGAAGGAATTTGTACAGTAGAATTGTTGAAAGACCCTTCAATTTGTAGCAAGAAAATGACCTTTAGTTTGATTCTTTGCTTGTTATTGAACTTTGGCAGACTGCTGGGTTTTCAGCTGCCGCGGATGCTGCTAAGGTTTCAGTTGTGATCGGGGTTTTTAAGGTAATAAAATATTTCCTTTCTTTTGACGTTCAGGAACCGCATCTGATATCTTTCCTTTTTCTTCATCTTTTGTCCACACAATTTTTATGTCCTTTCTGACATACTGCATAAACGAGTGATTTAGTTCAGGGATTATAAGTTGCATGGTGCAAATGAGAGTCATTGAAAAAAGAGAAAATAGTTGAGATCACGTGGAGGCTAGTGATTTTGTTCACGGATTTGAAGTTGCGTGGTGAAATTGAGAGCAATTGACAAGGTAGAAAGGCGAAGGACTTGAGATAATGCACATGACTCCTCACTTGCGAGAATCACATGAATTCTAGATATCGATGAACACATTTCTTGGAAGATCAGAGCCTCTTCAATTGCTAAATGAAAGAAAAAAAACCTTCTCATTTATACTATGTTAAATAATCTTCCTCCAGTCATAGAATCATAACAGTTGGTGTCTTAGCCAGTAGAATACTTGTTAGAAGAATCTAATAGAAAAATGCTGGAATAACGTGTCCTGAAGTCTTTAGTTATATAAGTTGGGTGATATCCAATTACCTGTGGCATGCCAGCTATTCATGACAACAAGTGAGTTTGTTTTTAGTGTGTGAAACTTAATGTTGTAGCTACAGCAGAAATCCATTCATTCTCTGTTTAATTTCTTTTTTTTACCAGTGGTACTTATGTTACACATTGAGTTTGATATTGCCCATGCTTTGGAATCCAGATGTGTTGCAGTGGAACCTTATAGTCTTGTAAAGAGCAAAATATCTTTAAGTTATGTTATTGTGCTGATGAACCTTTTGCACTTGATCTTCAGAACATAATATTATGCTATATCCTATTCTGTCTTTCTTTTCTGTGAAAGCATCTTTAAGGTAGGAAGAGAAGTCTCATTCAATTAACTGCATATGAAAATGACATTATCATTTTCTACCTGCAGTTGGTGATGACAGGCGTAGCTGTTCTGAAGGTCGATGACCTTGGGAGGCGACCCTTGTTGCTTGGAGGAGTTGGTGGAATTGTATGCATCTTAAGGAGAATCAGCTTCTGAACAGATAGATCTATGTTCTTGCTTTCTTACTTTCAATCTACATTTGTCGTGCTCTGGATGCCATGTTAAATGGCCTCCTCCACAGCACTATAGTAAAAGGAATATTGAGGCTGCCTACTTTTTGGTTGGTACAGGTGCTCTCGTTGTTCCTTCTAGCTGCTTACTACAAATTTCTTGGGGGCCTTCCGATTGTTGCTGTACTTGCTCTGCTTCTGTATGTTGGATCTTACCAGGTATCATGCTCATGCTTCGCTTTACTCCTCTCTTACCTTTGTTGGGACAACATTGCGGTTATTGTAGCTCCTGGCGCTTATTTGGACACAAAACTGGCATCCTTACCTCATCTAGAGTAAACTTCGGTATGAGTTATATGGCCTAGTTATATGAAAGTAAGATAAGGATGATGAGCATCTCACTAATGTGGTAGCCAAGTTGACAAATTTGTTTTTTTTGGTTGAGCTTCAAAACGAAACACTTTGGCTCCAAATTTTGATTTCGAATGAGTTAGGCAGTTTTGCTTTGTTCAATTATAACGAGTAAAAATTGTAGGGACAGTTGGAAAATAGATAAGAACATAGGAAATGATTAAACAAGAACGTAAGTTGCAGCCAAATGCTCATGTTACAATTTTATGTTTGCGCAAATATTTGTCTTGATACTTTTTTTTGCACTACAAGTACCTTATTTCTGCTTTTCAGCTTGTGTACTGATGTTAAATATATCTGAGTGTATTACAGGTATCCTTTGGGCCAATCAGCTGGCTGATGGTGTCGGAAATCTTCCCTCTTCGCACAAGGGGCCGAGGAATAAGTCTAGCTGTTCTGACCAACTTCGGCTCGAATGCATTAGTAACGTTTGCTTTTTCACCATTGAAGGTATAGACACTAAAAATGGATTATTCACCTCATATTGTATAGTTAAATAAGTCTGGAGCTTGTTCGGTGATTAATGTTTTGTATGTAACCTGCAGGAGCTACTCGGACCAGACAACCTCTTTCTCCTCTTTGGCTTTGTTGCATTGATCTCACTTTGGTTCGTCGTCTTTTATGTTCCGGAAACAAAAGGCTTGAGTTTGGAAGAAATTGAATCGAATATCTTGAAATGAGACGTGTATCTAGTCTCTGCTACCTGTGTACAGCAACTTTGTCATAGAATTTGGTAAGGTGTACTTCAGCCGAGATTTCTGGGCTCATTTGTAGTGTCCAGTCAACAAGTCACATTTTTTGCTTTTGATACCATAATGTCAATGTGTCATGCCCTTAATTACAGTTGTCTGATTGAATCGGAGAAAGTTCTGTTCTTGGAAACTTCTGCTGGAGATAAGAATGCTATTTTTCTGAACTGCTAAACTTGTTTTATTTTACTGCAATTTGTTTTTAAGCATCATTTCACTTCTGCAGTTCTGTAATGGGTCAACTTTCAGATAAGGTCTTAATATCCATTGCAGCGTAGATAGGCATTGGTTGTTGGAGAGTATACCTTGGGAGGTGAGCCCACATCTCATTATCTCCTTCTTAAAAGACTCTACGTATATCTGCATATATCTGTTAGTTATAAATATAACAGTCAAGTCATTTGGACGACTTGACAAGATCAATGGTAATTTTATAAATATTATTATTAAATAATCCTTATTTTTAGTTTTGATATAGCTGAAATATTTTGATCATAATTTTTACATCAAATATATAAATTGGTCGATTCTTGAACCATTGGAAAGAAGATGAAAAGATCTACAACTTTCATATTTACGAGATTTTCAGATTCCATCGTTTAATATGTCAAACTGATAGCTAAAGTGTTTAGTGAAAAAATAATAAATAATGATTGAATTTTCAAATGTCATCGTCCAAGGAATGGCTGATTTCATCAGCCAATTTCCATTTGTCATATTTTGATTGATTTTTTTAATAACCGTCATCGACGTGCGTCGACTATTTCGGTCATAACTTTCTCATACGATGTCCAAATGAGTTGATTTTTGAACCGATGGAAAGGGAATTCGAAGAATTACAACTTTTGTGTTCAGAGGTTTTTCAAATTCGAAAGTTATCATCGACCAAATTACAATGGAAGACAAGACGTTATATCTTATGACAATTTCATAAATAACTGAATATGTCGATCAGTTATACAGTTCCGACGGTTTCAAATTCAATTCTGACAGTTTCAGAGCAGTTCAAGACAGTCCTAGAGCAGTTCAAAGCAATTTCAAGATGGTTGTAGAGCAGTTCAAATGGCTTCAAGATAGTTCCAGAGCAATTCAAATGGTTTCAAAGTGGTTATGTCAGAAACTATAAAAAGCAGGAAGACGAAGAAGAACACTCTCTCCCGAAATCAAGAGCAAACTAGTTTTTTATCTTTATTTTCAATGTAGTCTTTTTATCTTTATTTTCAATGTAGCCTTTTATATTTATTATCAATGCAGCTTTATTTATTTTAATGTACTTTTAAATTTATGCAATGAAGCTTTTATTCATAGGAGTAGTTCTATCACTCATAGAAATAGATTTATCACTCATAGAAGTAGATCTTTCACTCATAGGAGTAGTTCTAGTATAGTTCATCACCAATTATTCTCATTTTTCATGACTTTTCATCATTCATTTTGTCACCACTTCTTATCTTCCATTATCTACTATCTTTATTTCTCATCCACTTTTCTATAGCTTCTCTCTGATTTTGACTATGCCGGTCAACGACAAGATTTCCTCATCAACAATATCTCTTTGTACACATACAACTATTTAATACATAATGAATAAAGTTTTGTGTACATGATCACGTGACTTGTGTAATGCACAAGCGTGGTACCAAATGGTTGATCTAATTTATCGGTAGTGTGGTACCGATTGATTGAACTATTCCATCGGTAGCTATCGATAGATTAGATCAACCAATCGGTACCTCACTACCGAATCGGTACTGATCTATTCCATCGGTAATGAGGAATCGATGGACTAAATTAATTGATTGATATTTCATTACCAATTAGACCGCGTGTATATATACATGGTTTAAGTCATATACATAAATCAACGCTCTTACATGATACATGTATCAAAGAGCATTTATATTCATGCCACACCCTTAATCTAGGCCTCAAGATATTTGATGGTGGTTTTTAATTCAGAGCCACTCGTCAAACTTATCCATTCTTTATATCTTGATGTTAGTGTGTACGGTGGTGAAACACTTCAAGGATATCTCATATCTGGTGGAGAAAACCATCAAGAGTGGCTCCATACTACTGTTTTGTACTCTTTTATCAGCACCCACGGTCGGCTCTGATAGTGCCACGTGGCATGAAGCCTAATCCCGAGTATGTGGCCATTGGAGATCTCGTAAGCTAAATCCACAAGGTGACGACCTGGACCAACCGTAAGCTGAGAGAGCTTCCCTCCTACACGCTTTACTAACCACCCATGACATTATATATACAAGACAAGACTTCATCTCCGGCACCTCGGCCATCTCAGCCGGTGCTCTGCTTCTAATTTCAAGGATTTTACTAGATTGCCGCCATACGCCTCCAGATGGCTACCGCTGTATCCAGCGTCGGAGCCGTTAACAGAGTACTGGTACGGTGTTTCTCCAGTCACTCTTCTCTCTCTCTCTCTCTCTCGCTCTTCTACTCGCATTTGTTTATCTCCATGGATCTCCTGGCTTTGTTGTATGTTTCAGACTGAGGTGGGTTTTGTTTCTTGGTGCAGCTGAGCCATAATGGCTCCGTCTCAGGAGCTTCAGTCCCGAGCTCAGCGTTCTTTGGGAGCAGCTTGAAGAAGGCGAACACTGGGCCAAGCCATGGGAGGGTTTCAACCGGAAGCTTCAAGGTCATGGCTGTCGATGCTGACGAGTCGAAGCAGACCAAGGGGGATAAATGGGCTGGTCTCGTGAACGATATTTCAGATGATCAGCAGGACATCACCAGAGGGAAGGGGATTGTTCCTTCCCTCTTCCAAGCTCCTATGGGGGCCGGAACTCACATCGCTGTCATGAGCTCTAATGAGTACATCAGCCAGGGTCTTCGCCAGTAAGGAAACTTGACAACCTTATAATTTTGAAGTTGAAACAATCGATCTGCAGCACACTCAGTTGAGACTGTTATTAGGTACAACTTGGACAACACCATGAGTGGGTTCTATATAGCTCCTGCTTTCATGGACAAGCTTGTCGTTCATATTACCAAGAACTTCATGGCATTGCCCAACATTAAGGTAATGGCAACTAGTTTATATTGAAATCTTTGATCCTCTATTGGAACCCTTTTCCTCGTACTGATCATTAGTTCTGAAATCCTGATGTACTACAGATTCCCCTCATTTTAGGTATCTGGGGAGGTAAAGGTCAAGGGAAATCCTTCCAGTGTGAGCTCGTGTTTGCCAAGATGGGGATCAAGTAACTCCCATCCCTCCTCTGTTCACTTTAATACCAGTCTTTCAATATGATAGTTGTTGATCAGTTGAGTAATTCCAGGGATTGAGACAATTTTTCTATGTTAGTAATTGCTTTCAAGGTATCTCTGTCATTGATCATTTTCACATGACTGACCCTTGATCTGATTCCAGCCCGATCATGATGAGTGCCGGAGAATTGGAAAGTGGAAATGCTGGAGAGCCAGCAAAGTTGATCAGGCAAAGGTATCGTGAGGCCGCTGATATCATTGCCAAGGGGAAAATGTGTGCGCTCTTCATTAATGATCTCGACGCCGGAGCAGGAAGGATGGGGGGCACCACCCAATACACCGTCAACAATCAAATGGTGAATGCCACTCTCATGAACATCGCCGATAACCCCACAAATGTTCAGCTTCCTGGGATGTACAACAAGCAAGAAAATGCCCGTGTTCCTATTATAGTCACTGGAAATGATTTCTCAACCTTGTATGCACCTCTCATTCGTGATGGCCGTATGGAGAAGTTCTACTGGGCGCCCACCAGAGAGGATCGTATCGGAGTCTGCATAGGTATCTTCAAGACTGACAATGTTCCAAATGAGGATGTTATTAAGCTCGTAGATACCTTCCCCGGCCAGTCTATTGGTAAGTGTCAGCCTCTTAATCGTTCGTTACAATATAGAAGAAATTAATGATTCACTTGCTGGGATGTGTTAGAAATACAATATACGATGATCAAGTACACATCTGCTGCTCTTGGGAAACTTTGTGTTTGTAAATGTGAATGGACCCGGTATGACTCGATCGTTATTTGTTACTTTGTATTCTATCTGCAGACTTCTTTGGTGCTCTCAGAGCCAGGGTGTACGACGATGAGGTGAGGAAGTGGATCCAAGAGACTGGAGTCGAGCGACTAGGGAAGAGGCTTGTTAACTCGAGAGAGGGGCCTCCCACCTTCGAGCAGCCGAAGATGACCTTGGAGAAGCTCTTGGAGTATGGCGGCATGCTGGTGAATGAGCAGGAGAATGTGAAGAGGGTTCAGTTGGCCGACAAGTATCTGAAAGAGGCTGCGCTTGGAGAAGCCAACGAGGATGCCATTAAGACTGGATCTTTCTATTAGTTTGAACCTCAATCCTGGAGGTCTTGATAGGAGGTTTGCATCAATCTTCTAAACTAGCATTAGTTATATAGACGGAGCTAGGTTTATGCAAGCATTTCTCATGGCTTAAGAATCATGGCTTCTTTGCAGGCAAAGCAGCCCAACAGGTCCCTATCCCTGTTGCAGATGGTTGCACTGAACCCTTCTGCCAGATCCCACAACTAGGAGTGATGAATGGAACTTTGGAATCATAAGGAGGAATTGTAAAGCTTAAGCATGGGTTTTTCACATTAGCAGCGTTTCTGTATCTCATAAGTAAAGTCCTTGCAATTCTATGCACAAATGCATGTTTCCTTAACTATTGTGATCTATGAAAGCCTTTTTGGCCAATGAGTTCTCTGATAGCTAAGAAGCAATGGATTGGATACTATACTTAATTTACTGAGAAGAGAAATGCAATTAGGATCACGAGTCGAGGACGCCGATGAGAGAGTTGAGAATAATAATAATAATAATACACCGCCACAAAAGCGTCGGGCTAAGTAACGATTTACACTCGATAATCTAATCAATTCTAAGGATCATTTCTTCTCTTTCTTAAAAGAGAAATCTCCAAGCACTGGCCGTGTCTATTTTGGCCAGTCTTCGATCTTCCCCGTTCATAATACCCCAGGCTTTCCGGCCATCTCCGTCAGGCCTCTGATGTCCAAACTCACATCTTTCTCTGGATTCGACGACGAGTTCCTCTACAAAAGTGTGCCATTGAACCGGGTGCATGTAACAATAATTGTTACAAACGCTTATTACTGCAAAAGGATAAACAATCTTGTCGGTTGAGTGAAAGCTCTAGATCATTCCCATAATATGGTGAACATTTGCATGATAAGTTTATGGCAAAGTAGATTTTAACCAGAGTTCTACCATTTATCAACAAAATCAGAGCAGCAATGTACAAATTCTGGAACTCGGCAAGAGCTTCTTGTGTACACTGCAAACTCTCCTACACTCAAAAGAGTTAAGAGGCAATGCAAGAATCAATTGGAAAACCTCCTGAATGAATCCTGAACTACTGACAACAACATAGGATTCATCTGATCCTCTAGCTCAGTTTGCATATGCCTGGAGTTTCCTTCTGCCAGTTTCTTCAACTTCTACTGCACATGAAAAGCTTTCAATCAATATATGATGAATTAGTGTTGGAGGAAAACAGAACCATGTTGTGCTATATACCTGCATGAGGATTTGTTGAGACTGGAATCGAAGACAATGCAGCCGGCTCTGTTATCCCTGGCCTCGCAAGCGGTGAAGAGACTGCCTCCTTCGCCTTCTCCCCGGCTTTGCCGCCGCTGGACTTCCTCGGGCTTATGCTCTCTGTAATTATCCTTGATAGTGCCCTCTCATCTTCTCCTGGCTCAAGCTTTTGCATCAGATAGTCCTTAACAGAAGCATTGCTATCACACATCACTTTAGATCCGATCTCATCAGCGGCTGCCGGGCGTTGGATCTTTGAAGCTATTGCGTGCGTCGCCTCCGACACTATGTTGTAAGCCGGCGCAAGCATCTTGCAGACGGTCTTTGTAATTGTCTTGCTTGCACCACCACTCTCTTCAACTGGCTCTTCTCTAATGGCCTTAACCTCTACAGCAGGCTCCTTGGCGTCGCCGGCGTTCTTCCCCTGGACGGGTTCTTTATCGGCAGTCTCGGTGTTGTCATCCAAGAAATGATCGAAGTGATCATCCGGGGGGTTGGTGGTGTTGCGCGGCGTCGATGTCTCGATGAACTCATCTAGATGATGCATTGCCAGCTGATTGATGTGCTTCATCGCCAATGCCAGGCTTGGGCTGTCAGCAGGCTCATGGATTTTGGACTCCTGGTGGTCACCTGGATCAGCGGTGTGATCAGTACCCCTGTCCTGTTGTGGGCATGACACTTCGTACTCACTGGGTGCCATCTCTGATTCATACACTACGTAATAATACTTTCAACTTTCAGCATCACAAAAATAATTCCAAGCCAAAAGAAAGATAGAAGAAAACAGAGGATGCTTCATACTTGGGGCGCCATGGAACTCGGGATTACCGTCCGCGCCGTCGTCGTCATCGTCGTCCAAGCTAACTCCCCATGCAGGTGTTTCATTGCCCTTGCGGTGCTCCTTGTCTTGCTCTTGCTCCTGTGGCTTATTCCTCGTGAGCGTGCGCCTCCACTTCATCGCCTTCTCCCTCACCTTCGCCAGCATCGACTTCTTTGCATGGTGGTCATCCTGCTCGTCGTGCCAGCCCTTCCCATGTGTGCCATCGCCACCTTCAAACGTATAATAGTGCTCTCCGAGAGGTTTATCTGAACGCTCTGTCATCTCTATTGGTTTCTTCTGGGATGGACGCCATTGAAGGGTCGCTGCCAGACTTTATAATGGTCAACAGGAGCAAGGATTCCGCGCTACCTTTGCATCGCCGATCAACGCGCGGATCGGGGAACGCCATCTTTGGAGAACTCTGTGGCTCTAAAATGGTCCACTTGGTACAATGCTTGAGTTCTATGGTGACTTCTAAAAGCAGCCAGAGCCACTAGCCAGAGGGAGGTATCCTTACCTGGGAGGTGAGTGGAACTAGACTAGTACATACTACATGCTAACAGATAAGGTGGTGAGGTTCACAGATAGCGCAGAGGAACAGAGAACTTAGGAACAGGAGAGAAAAGAGAAGCAATGGCAGCCATTCCAACCCTTTCTTCTTCTTTCCTTGGTCATCAAACCCTTCTCAAGAAAAGCTGCAGGAGGTGGTGCAACACCCTCCATCTTAGGAAGCCAAATGATTTCAGAGTTAGAGCTGCAAAGGTCCCTGCAGGAGTAAGCAACATTGATCTCAGCTAACCTTTCTTTTTTAGGATTTGGATATGGATGAGAATAGATGTAACTAGGCATTGAGATTTCTCAGGTAGAGTTGCCCAAAGTGGTGCCCAAGCTTAGTGAACCCTTCTTGGGGTTCACCAAGACTGCAGAGATATGGAACTCCAGGGCTTGCATGATTGGCCTCATTGGCACCTTCATAGCTGAGCTGGTGAGTTCAGCATAATCACTTCCAGAGATTGCATGATTGGCATCATTGTTGCTCTTGAAAATCTTCCAATTTAATTGCTCTTTTTTCCCCCTTTTCTTTCTTTTTTTTGTGTTTTTGAACAGATATTTCACAAGGGCATACTGCAAATGATTGGCGTGGATGTGGGGAAAGGGCTTGATATTCCTCTGTGATTTACAACTTCTAATGTACAAGAGTTCCATACATTAGAACTGCAAAGTAAAGGAAAACCGAATTCCCGCAGAGGAATTGTATTCTTTTGGATCCAATTTCTTCTGCTTCTTGGTGTTCAAGAACTGTACTTCCATTTCTAGTTTTTCACATTCACCTCGACGAACTAATCAGTGCTAGTTTCTCAGTAGTAACACCTTTTCCACTTGAAGATCTCCAAACCCCGGAGATTGGAATACAAAGGAGCAGCTGGAAAGATGCTGCATAATTTAAGATTGTTTGCAGTTGGCATGACAGACTAGGAAGATAAGTAAACAAAACTAGGAGTTTGTTTGAAAGCAGAGAGGTATTAAGTCAATCAATGATCCTATTTCTTTCAAAATGCGGACAAGAAAGAGATCATCCAAAGAGGGAGTAAACACATTATCCGCATGAAAAGGCGAACAAGTATACAGCTATTGGTACAGTCTCAAGGGTTTTCGAGTCTGTCAAAAAGATTCACAAGGCTTTAATTACATTAAACTAGTAAAGGAGATCAGCTGGGGAAATTTTGATTGATTCACTTCCTCCACTGTAAGAGATCTCAAGCACTTTACATTGCTCTGAGAGATGACAATACTGACGAGCCATCCACGCATCCAAGCTGATTTTAAAATTTCCTCATGCTTGTTACTCTTAGATTTCAGAAACTGCAGTGGTTGGTCAAGTTGTTTGCATTGCGCAAAAGCTTGCATGAAGGGAAATGTTTTGTTAGCAAATATTAGCTGAAAGAGGATCTAGTGGCTGTGGCACTAAGGTGCAAGATAGGCATAAGACATTACTTCTGATAATTAAAGGACCCTGCCAATCCGACTGTCAATAACTGCAGCCTCAGAAGGATCAGAGAACTCCAATGCTTGGGCCAGAGACAACCGACGACTCCACCATTTGGATTCAGCCCATTTCTTCATTCGCTCCCCTTCAGCCTTTCTGTTTGGTTGAATGCATAGGATCTCAGCATATGCCCCTTCAAAATGATCATTAGGCACAGAATTTCAGCCATTTTTCTGTAGCAACAAGTTTGCAACAGTACTTAGCTTGAATATGTAGTTATTATAAAGGCAAGGACGTAAATAATGGTGCTGTTTAATGGATAAAGCAATTGTCTAACAATCACTGCATTGGTCCAAACCAGCTGTGCAAAAAGCATCAAGGCATGCATTCAAGAAAAGGTAGTTGACTTGAGAATCAAACTGTTCAATTTTAGCTACAGAATTGACATTAGAATCCAAAGAGCTTTTCTGCACTCATTTTTCACACACAAGAAAGGTTTCCGATCATAACGGTAATGAATGAAGAAAATAGTACCTCGTGCAAGGGCAACTATATCTCTTTTCTTAATGTGGGTATCATCATCTGCACAGGGAGAGAAACCAAATCAACTGTGCATTTAGATTGTGCAACTGACAAAAACATTTTCAGCATCAAGACACTCTGATATACCTTCACTATCTAAGGGGGGAGCCTTAAGCAAGTCTAAAGCCCTCCTGTAGATACCCTGCCAGGTGCAATTGAAACAAATCAGTGGGCACATTTTGACCCACATATTGATACGAGCTTGAAATTCACTACCTTAATGCCCTCACAAAATGGATGACCCTAACTCCATTATTGGCCAAATAATCATGGCTAAAGAAACAAAAGCAAAAGAAACAAGGTCCAATGATCAGAGCTAGTCCAACTGGATGTGCAGGACGCCTTAAAAGATTTTACAAGTGGAAATATAACTAAGTCCACTTAAATAAAGTGCTGTTGATAAATTGCTAATTCCTACCCAACAATGAGCCAAGAACCACCATCTGCAAGGAAAGTTAAAAATATGAAATAAGACAATAATTATAGTAAGGTTATGTCTCACCTCCTGGAGCAATATATAGGTTGCATCTTGCTTCTCAGCTTTATGCCGAAACATGAGACCTGTGCAAGTTAGCACAACCCCAACCTTTGGATGATAGGAACCTGAATTAACATAGGAATAATTTAATCCCATTATACACTTAACCGCAAAAGAACCAAAGCAGCACGAAAAGTTATGGTTCACATTCCAAGAAGTCTGAGCAAGAAATAATTGTAAGACAGTAGGACAAACCAAAATGAGTTTCAGCCCTGGACAAGGCTTTTGTTAGTACTTCCTCTGCACCATCAAAGTTCCTGAACCAAGAGGAAATTATGTGATTACAAAGAAGACATTTAAACAGATTGACTAGAAAGCTTCATGAGGATCATCTGGTTCCATATTAATCAAGCTATTGAATCGGCTGATAAAAGACGCTATGGCAAATGGAAATCAAAGATTTAATAGATACAGACCCTTATCCAATCTGGCTAAAATTATATAAGAATATCCTGACATTAGAGACAGGTCATATGGTTAGGTCCAAGTAATGCATTCCTCGAGCACCATCATGAAGATATAAGGTCAATGTGCTCAATATAAGTACCAGGGAGTAGCAGCTCTGAATAAGGGAGTAACTTACCCCGAATGTGATAAAAGCTGACCTAATGCACAGGTAGCTCCCAAGAGAGTTTCTTCAAAGCACATGTTGGCAGCTGCCAAATAAGAACTCTTTTTAAGTTCTTTATCTTCCTCTGCCTGCAATACCTTGTTGTATAACTCCATTGCCGATATGAGATTTCCGGTAGCATGCAAGTATTCCCCACGAGATAATGCAGCATTTCCTGCAGTTATAAGGCAAAAGAGAGCGTGAAGATTTAAAGACATGAGAACCAAATGCACAATCTTGATTCGAGCTAAGAGTTCCACATACCCAGGTGAAGTTTATTCTCCTCGAAATTGCAGTCTTGGCACCTAGAGAAGGACAACTCAGCTGATACAGAAGGTAAGGGTCATTTACAACATTCTGATCTTCTGATTTTCAGTTGTGTTTCACAACTTTATCATCAGAACAACAATAACAGACATGACGATGAGTTAAGACCTGTTTTAATTTCCCCACATGCAAGGTCAACAAATCCCTTCATGGCAAGAGCCCTCGCATGCAGAATGTCCAATTCAGGCTTACTGACTTGAACCTTGTTCCTCAGCAGCCATAAGCAATCTTCAGAAAGCACTAATGGCTTGGCATCCTATGGGAAAAGGACCTCAAAATGAATCTAATGCCAACACTGAAGCATGCTAAGATGAGTCGCAACTATCAACCTGTTCCATTTCAAGATGCAATCCAATCAGCCCTTCCGTCGCAGCAACTGAATGATATTCAAGGAGATCAGAAATGAAAGAACAGCGCAAGGTAAATCTCATAGAGCACAACTTAATAGTCTCCCGCTCAAAATCAACTGAAGTTCTCATATAAACTTTTCAACCAAATCTATTCTTCGCTTTAGAAAATCATCAGGTTGTTACACTTTTTCTATTGCCTTCTAGTAATGTCCTAATTTACTCTAAGAAAACATAACATAATGCATAGAACATTTGCAATTCTGCTAAAAAGGTCACAAACAAACCAACATCAAAGCACCGCTGGAATTCTATAGGAGCTGTACATCAAAGAACAAACTAACACAGAATGTAGCTTTCCCTTTTGTAATTTCTCCAAGAAGCAAAAGCTTGTAATCCGGTCCCAGACGTTACCTTTGGTTGCTGCAGAGGCGCGCTCCAACTTGCAAGCCACCTCAAGCTTCTCCATGGCGTCTTCAATCTTTCCGCTGTACACGGTCCATGTGAAAAAAGGGGGCCAAAGAAAAAAAACACCCTAATAAAAGGGGAACGAAGGCACAACCTTTCATAAAGCAAAGTGGACATCGCGAGCATAATTCTTCCGGCAGCATCCTCGGCGGCGTCACCTTCCCCCATTGCTCCACTTTGAAGGTTGGACACCCCTTGCTCCAGCACCCGCAACGCTTGCCCATATGACTCCACTACACAACCAACCAATCCCACAAAGATACATCCATAAAAATGGCAACTTGGATGGACTGAAGACAAGAAGCGAGCAAGGACCTGTTCTCAGCGATCTAGCTTGTTCAAAAGCGTACTGGATCATCTCGCGCGCGACGCTCCCGGCACGCGAGGAGCCATCCTGGCTCTCAGTTCCATAGGGCCTTGCTGCGAGAGTTCTCGTCGGCGGCGGAAGAAGTCCTCCGGCGGCGACAGCGGCCACTCTTCTCAGTGCCATTCGAATCATCGGTCGGCGCTGTTGCCGCTCTCTTCTCGCAGATTTAGACGGAAAGGAGAATGGAAGTCTCTCGAGGCGAATGGTTGCGTGTCGCACCGAGCGAGCAGTAACGCGGGCCACTTAGAGCGGTCTGATAAGTCCTCGAGATCAGAAAACAAACCATCAATCAATAAAGAATAAAGCATAAACCCGGGTAAAGCCCTCTAATCCCTGGGCTTAAGGGCATTCCAGGCTTCAATCGAGTGGCCCATCCTACGGTTTCGGCCGGCCTGATTCATCATCACCTGTGATGGCTTCACAAGTGCTTTCTCTAATAACTATAGCTTTCAAGCTCAACTAATCAAATATATATATATATATAGTTACCGCCGAAGCATGCCACCAAAGCAAGTGTTCAGTATATATTTATATTTTACAACCAAAAACTATAACAAGTATAACAAGAATAAATAAGTTAATATATATGTATATATGTGTGTCTACTTGGGGAAAATTTTAATCACTTTTTTAACTATGAATTTGTAACGATGTGAATTCTAACAAGTTTTTTTAAATAAACTATTTCCTAATTTCAATTGGTTATATTAAGAAAAATAAAATTCATATGTTAAAAAAATTAGGTAATATTTGATCAAAAAATTGACCGAGAGCACTCTCGAGTGGTCTAGCCCAACACTCTCTTTAGGTAACCTTACCGAATATATTACTGAAAATGGGATGCGGTAATATAAGAACAATAAAACCAAAAACCCATTCCTAATCCCCTCACCCACTCGGCGTCGTCCTTGTTCTCCACGCCGCCTCCGCCGCCGCTATGGCCTTCTGCGCGCAGCGCCAGCTTCTCGGCGCTCACCTCGGCGTCGCCACTGCCCCTCCCCGGCGCCGGAAGGCCACCTCAGCCCGCGCCACCATCTCCGCCTCCCTCCCCGAATCTGACTCATCCTCCACCCCCCAAAAGGCTATACCTAATCCCCCAAGCGGGAAGACCTTATCTCTCTCCGCCGCCACTGCTGCCGCCGCCGCTGTCGGCGGTGGTTTCCTCTTTAATTTCTTTTCCTTCTCTGGCGGCGGCGGAGACTGGGGATGGGGGGGCGGAGGCGGTGGTTCTGGAGGTGGTGGTGGTGGAGACTTCTGGTCTCATTTTTTCACTTCTATGGTGGCGGTCGCGAAGGAGGAGGACTCGACGGCCTCCGGCGGGCCAGAGTGGGACTCCCACGGGTTGCCGGCCAACATTGTGGTCCAGCTCAACAAGCTCAGTGGTTTAAAGAGGTATAAGATCTCGGAGATCCTCTTCTTCGACCGGCGCCGGTGGACTACCGTCTCCGGCACCGAGGACTCTTTCTTCGAGATGGTTTCTCTCCGCCCAGGCGGGGTCTACACCAAGGTCCAGCTCCAGAAGGAGCTCGAGACGCTCGCCTCTTGTGGAATGTTTGAGAAGGTCGACCTCGAGGGGAAAACGAAGCCCGACGGCACCCTAGCTCTCACCGTCTCTTTCACCGAGAGCACCTGGCAGTCGGCCGATGCCTTCCGGTGCATCAATGTGGGTCTTTTGCCGCAGACCAAGCCAATGGAGATGGACCCGGACATGACCGACCGGGAGAAGTTGGATTACTTCCGGAGCCAGGAGAAGGACTACCGGCGTAGGATTGAGCGTTCGCGGCCATGCCTACTTCCCATTCCGGTGCAGAGGGAGGTGCTGCAGATGCTGCGTGAGCAGGGGAAGGTGAGCGCCCGACTGTTGCAGAGGATCCGAGACCGTGTCCAGAAGTGGTACCAGGACGAGGGGTATGCCTGCGCCCAGGTGGTAAATTTTGGGAACCTCAACACTAGGGAGGTCGTCTGTGAGGTCGTGGAGGGGGATATTACGAAGCTCGATATCCAGTTTCAGGATAAGCTTGGGAATGTCTGTGAGGGGAACACCCAGCTTGCTATAATCCGCCGGGAATTGCCCAAGCAGGTAATCTTCGTGGTTTCCTATAGCATTTCTAAATGTCCTTCCCAACATATATGGATTCTTATACTTTTATCAAATGCCATTTTCGTATATGAAAGGTAATGGGGTTAGCATGCAGTAGGTGTTTTGGAGCTCTAGGGAAGTTCTATTGTAGATTGAGGGCTGCAGTGTGTTTGCTGATGATGTGGATTCTGTCATCCATGAATATCCTAGTTGTTGAATGGCTAGCCATTACGTTGAGCGGGGCATGATAGGCAAGAGGCACATTTATGTATATAGCATTCTTGATAGTCTAGGAGGAAGCTGTTTTGGTTAATCTGCCTTGTTTGTTCTCAAGCTACATACTTTTTGTGCAGGCGTAATATGTGTGCTCTGAGTCTATCAAAACGTGAATTTGGGTGTCTCTTGCTTCCTATTTTGTGAGAAATGTTTTTATAGTTTGCGAAGAACCAATAAGGAAGAATGGGACGTCATCATTGTTTCATGATGTCTTTAAAGGATCATCATGCTTTTTTCTGTTCAGAAATTGAACCTATAATCTTACATGTACGGTGTATCCATCTTGCTGGCTCTTGTCATGAACCAAATGTTTGGGAAACAAATGCTAGACAATTCTTATGTTTAGTCTGTCAAATTTGATCAGTTTTACTAAGATAATTGTTAACTGCATTCAGCTATATTAACTTTTTTGGGCTAATACTGTTAGACGCAGTTGTGTTATTTACTATTGACTCATGGAATCTACACAAGTATTATCCTCCTTACACAATTATGAAAGTTTCTTAATCTTTATTCATTGGGATCAATCAATATGATATTAAAGCATGAATGTTCGTGAAATCAGTAAGAAGGGCCTTTGCTAGAAAGCTTAAGATTTTCTTGATAACAACATGAATTGATTCTTTTTTCATGTTGAAGTGATGCCAAAATTCTTTCGTGTTTTTTGTCATATAGATTTTTTTTATTGCTATTGTGTATATATAAGCTTGTGGTGGACATTTACTAATGGTTGTTGTGGTGCAGCTACGGCAAGGACATGTTTTCAACATAGAAGCAGGGAAACAAGCTTTAAGGAACATAAATTCTCTTGCTTTATTTTCCAACATTGAGGTGAATCCAAGACCTGATGAAAAGAATGAAGGAGGTATCATTGTTGAAATAAAACTTAAAGAACTGGAACAAAAATCAGTTGAAGTCAGCACTGAGTGGAGCATTGTACCTGGACGCCAGGGGCGACCAGCTCTGGTATTTTAAGCTTTAAGTAATTTTTGGACCCAATGTATGTTGAAGTATGCAGATTGAATACTTTTGGATGGATTTGATTAGTAGTGTATGAGTGAATGTATGATATTTAATATATCAGAGCTATCTTTACAGTAGAAAGCATTATTTTCTCCAGGCATCGGCTCAACCCGGGGGAACAGTTTCATTTGAGCATCGGAACATCAAAGGCCTTAACAGATCTGTTCATGGCTCTCTGACATCCAGCAATCTTCTGAATCCTCAGGTATTCTTTGTACTTCTGTACTGGTGGCCTTTTCTGTCATCTTTTTTAGTGCGAGTACTTGTCGCTCTTGTTCTTTCCTCTTTCCACTGATTGATGCCTCTTGATGCAAATTGAGGGTGATTTGTGATGTGGCAGCTAGATATAATTTTTCTTTGTCTGGAACCAACTGGCTGAATATACAACCTCCACCATATAACAAGCTGTATTACTTCTGCTGCTGAAGTGCTAGTATTGGCATCCTCGGGTCCATGGAACAAATTACTGATTAGCCTTTTTTTTTTTTTAAATCCTAGGAATTAGAAGAATTGACCTTCAATTATTTTGTTTGGATTGCTGAAGTCGCCTCTCAATGATGTTTGGATGAGCATGTATTTGGTCCCAGCTGCCATTTTTCGTGTTCTTGCTAAGTTATTTATGCTTGGACCTAGAGAATAATTGCTTTTAGCCCCACTCTGTTATGCCTTTTCTGGATACATAGGTATTGAATGGTCTTCAATTTCCATGAATTCATCAGAAATTCAGGAAATTTAATCCAAGAGGGTTCATATGTCCGTGCTAATAGAAAGTATAGGCATGTCACTTTCTGTTCAAAGCAAATATCATATTAATTTGGGCAATTTTGACATACACATCTATAGTAGAAGTATTTACTACCCTTGGATTGGCTAGCGTAATCCTGTTTCATCTGCATATATGCTCTTTATCCATGTGTTAGCTATGTAGGTCATATCATCGATATTAACCTACTCTTAAATTTACTTTGTTAGGATGATCTAGCCTTCAAGCTTGAATATGTACATCCATACGTGGATGGTGTCTACGATCCGCGTAACCGTACCTTACGTTCTAGCTGCTTCAACAGCCGGAAACTCAGTCCTGTTTTCACAGGTGGGCCGGCTGTGGATGAAGTTCCACCTATATGGATTGACAGGGTGGGCTTCAAAGCCAATATTACAGAGGTATGTGTCAAAGCTAGTTTCTGCCTTGCAGCAACTACCTTTTTTCTGCTAAGACGCCCTCAGTATTGTTCTAATGATATGTATAATATACTTTTCAGGCATTTACCAGGCAGAGCAAGTTTACCTATGGAGTAGTGCTAGAAGAAATCACGACACGTGATGAAACCAGTAGTATCTGCACTCATGGTGCCCGAGCATTGCCTAGTGGTGGCTTAAGCATGGATGGACCTCCCACAACCCTAAGTGGCACAGGTGTTGATCGCATGGCATTTGTGCAGGCAAATATTACACGTGACAACACAAAATTCGTAAATGGTGCTGTTGTTGGTGAGAGGAATGTTTTTCAGGTAATTATTGGTTGTTTACTCTAATGTTTCAAAGAATACTTATTTGTGCGTGAAAAAATGGATAGGAAGAGTTCAAAATTTCCATAAAATGGTATTTTCCACACTCAATCCTAAAGGGAAGATGAGAAAATGAAACAAGAAGTGAATGACATGAATCTCCTCATATTCTCTAATTATTTGCATGTTATGTTTCTTGTGTAGTTCGTGTATGATTAGAATTCAGTTGTATCACATAGCTTCATGGGCTTCTTATCATTGTGATAAGAGCTTTTCCTTTCTATTGCTGACTAAGTTCCCCTGCAATTCCAGTTGGACCAAGGTTCAAGTATGATTAGAATTCAGTTGTATCACGTAGCTTCATGGGCTTCTTATCATTGTGATAAGAGCTTTTCCTTTCTATTACTGACTAAGTTCCCCTGCAATTCCAGTTGGACCAAGGCCTCGGCATTGGCAGCAAGTTTCCATTCTTCAATCGCCATCAGCTCACTTTAACCCGCTTTATTCAATTGAAGTCCGTGGAAGAAGGTGCTGGCAAACCACCTCCACCTGTTCTGGTTCTTCATAGCCACTATGGTGGTTGTGTTGGGGACCTTCCAAGTTATGATGCATTCACTCTTGGGGGACCCTACTCAGTGAGGGGCTACAATATGGGAGAACTAGGTGCTTGCAGGAATATTCTCGAGGTGAGCATAGATTAACTTCATTCGTGCACTTTACTTGAATCTTTTATCCTTTGCTTCTCATTTGTGTTGAACAAACTCTATCTACTGGTGATTATTTCACGGATAATAGGGTTTGTTAATCAAGAAATTTGTCCTGTTATAAAATGAGGTTTGTTGGATTGAAGGAAACTGACCTTGTTTTGTTTTACTTGTTTCAGCTTGCTGCTGAGGTGCGGGTTCCTGTGAGGAATACCCACGTTTATGCTTTTGCTGAACATGGAACTGATCTTGGCAGTTCGAAGGATGTGAAAGGAAACCCAACCGAGTTCTTCCGCCGGGCAGGTCATGGCTCGTCCTATGGTGTCGGTGTCAAGCTTGGGCTGGTAAGGGCAGAGTATGCTGTTGATCATAATGCTGGTACTGGTGCAGTATTTTTCAGGTTCGGAGAGAGGTTTTGAGGCATATTATGCTTGTTCTGTTTGGAAGATATTCCAATTTTGTGGATTTTATTTGTTTATTTTAGAACATTAGCAGGCCTTTCCCAAGTAATCAGAGGTGTTGGTGGAAAGCAGAATCATTATCTTCTTATTTCCCATAATACATGTGTCACTTTTCTCTATTTTAAAGGACAGGATCGAATTTTTTTGCTTACAAGAAGTCTATGATAGTACCGATCAGGAAAACGCTAAGCAGGTGCTTTTGAGTTTTTTTTTTTTTTTTGATGGGTTGAGCTCCAGAGCTAAAAGGGTGTTTTGAGTTGCAACAACACATTTGCGCAGGATATAGGGGGATCATTATTTCTCTCTTTCTTGAGGATTGCTCACATCCTCTTCAAATATTGGAATGTTATTTGATAATGTTGGGATAGAACAAGAGACATTCTGGCAATTCGGCTGGATACGACTTAAAATCTCTGGAAACGAATAATGTCTTTATGTTAATGGCTCGGAGATCAGTTTAAACCACTCTTTTTTTTTTGTTTGATTAGATGAGCTTACTCGCTGGCAATAGCTACAAAAACCTACAAGACGAAACGGGAACCACTCGACTTGTAAGAAGCCACCTGAAAAGGTTTCTGAGAAGCTTACTTGTAGATACTTAAAATGAATTCTCAAAATATTCTGAATTCCTTGTATATATTTGCAAAGAATAAAGTTGTGTATATGAACATGTGGCATGTGTAAATGTGTAATGCACATGCCATCGAATCGGTAGTCCGGTAGCTCACTACCGATTGAATTGTACCGGTAATGATATACCGATTGGTTGATAGAGTCCATCGGTATCTCACTGCCGATGGACTAGATGAATAATTCAATATGTAATCAGATATTGATTCATTGATGTAGTCGATCGGTAGTACCGACCACTACTGATCGACTACATGAAAGAATCGATAGTCCACTACCGATTCGAGCATGTGTAATGCACATGCCACTTCAGCATGTACACAAATCCACGCTCATTTGCAAAACTCAGACTAAGCTTGAAATGAATCATGGCACAGGATAAGGCACAGCCCGCAGCTCTGAAATTGATCCAATTCAAAAGAAAAACCACTGAACAGCATCAGATGCTCGAGGCTAGCTGAGTTCATGAATCATAAATTCCAAGCGCAAGTGTAATGGATATGTCATATCACTTTACAATCACACAAGAATAATACAACAAATCAAGAGAACACATTTACAAAATGAGCTAAATCGATAGCCATGTAGCTGCCAAAACCTAAAAGCATGCCTAAGTGGATGTGTAATCTTGAGGTCTCAGAGTAGTTCTTATAGAAACTCGGTAGTTGTTGAATTGCCCATCATCAGTGAACCGTAAGTTCAAGTAGAACCGGAAAGGCACATTTTTTATTTTATTTTTTGTGGAAGAAATGAGCCAAAACCTGCAAATCGAGATACAAAAATGGCACAAACTAAAGTCCCAACTCTTTTTTCAATTGTGCCAAAGCAGCTTCGATTTCATCAATGCTGTCCTCGATGCTACTCTCCCGATTGCCTTCATTTTGGATATTATCTTTCCCATTGTTGTCTTCAGGTTTCCTATAAGGGGTTTCCTTCCTGTCACCACCTACTTCATAACTTGAGTCATCAATGTTGAGTTCCTTCTCTAAGAACTCAACAAATTCCTCGCCGATATCCTATAAAGGCATAAATGATTACCTCAGGTGCATTTCATACATATAGAGGTTCTTCAGAGTACAGGGCGATAATTTAACGAGGAAAAACCTACACTACCAAAATATATAGCTCACCGCAATTTCCTCCCACAAGCTTTTTGGTTTTTCTTGTGAACTGATACCAGCTTCCCAGTTCTGAAATTCAGCTTGTAGATCCCGGAAAAAGTCCCCTACAACACAAAGAATAAGAGCATGCTCCACATGAATTGATCCTTCTCTACATAGGAAAGAAAAATTATACCTATTGTTATTTGAACATCTCTCAAAAAACTACCTGCAGGATAAAAAGGTTATATAAGGAGTCCAAACATTGTAGCAATAAGCTTATAACTATGGGTTGCATGCCTGATCGAACTTTTATGTTGAGGCAGTAAGGAAGAAAGATGTCATTGAGGTACAACACGAAATAAGTTTTCCTAAAGGGGAAAAACTTCTAACTTAACATTCTCTTGAAAAGATGCCAACACGATCATATTTATAGGTTTAAAGGCATCAGGAAAGAAAGATGTTCACAGACTACAACAAATCAGCTTGTCTGACAAAATGATATTTGCTTTCAATCAAGTAACTAAAAACAGATAACAATGCTAATGGCATCACTGCATATGCAAATGCAAACTTAATTAAATCATAGCATTCTGCCAAGTAATTCACTCCACTGCCTAACGTAATCATCAAGGAAAAAATTTCAGTGTTCCTAGTTGCATTAGAAAGGGGGGAAACCAGAATTGTACCAAATCCATAAAACTCCTCTTCGTTTGCAGGTTTAGTTTGGTTCCTTGCAGTTGCTCTGGAATAGTCTGAATAGCCATTAGTAGAATCATACTTGAACTGAGACTCTGCATTCAACAGGGCGTTATATGCATGCTTGATCCGCATGAATTTTTCCTGGGCATTTGCCTGTCAACAAAATGACTACAGATGGTGACAAGCAGCCAAGCAAGTGACAAAAATGGGGGGAAAATGAGCCTCTATTATCATATGTGTATACACAAACAACTTGATGGTTGAGTAACTGAGAACAAGAAATAAACTTTCCCGGCTAAAAGAAGTGAATGTCATTAAGGGCAAAGAAGAAATCACATTCCATTCACACTTGCAACTTTATTTGAAGAAACATGTACATGATCAATGCATACAATCGTCCAAATATAACGAGATATTGGTATTCACATCGCTCTTCTGCAGATGCACCAACATTTTTATAATTTTGATCAAAATGATCAAAAATAGCCGATGGTCCCTAATACACAACACCAAAGAAGGAGAGTACAGGTTCAATGTTTCAGCTTAAGTGGTGGCATGACTCGATTCTGTAGCCAAAAACTATAAATGGTTGTAAACATGACTCTAAAATCACGGGGGAGAAAAAGGGGATATACTCCAGTCTAGAGATGGTGTACAATGATTTATATACCCACGCGGGGAGTAGTTTGATAGAGGAAAAACAATGGTGGTAAAGTAATAGTTCCCCTAACAATGCATAAGTCCTTGTCAACCCACTTTTTTGTTGTATTGCAATAAGTAAAGAATGTTTCTGATCTTACTAGGTTCTAGAAGTTGCATTAGTTACATGTAGTTAAGAAAACCTCTCCAACCACATACTAACATCTTTATGCACACTTTTATTATCTCCTATGAATCAACTCGACTGCACAAAATTAATCATAATAGCATTCTTGTGACCATAAAGTTTTGCTAGAGTCGTATATGCATCCGGGCCTCATGGGGGCCTTCACTAGAACTCAAATGACAGATGTTTGCTTCATATAAATTGTACTGCATTCTAGACCACAACCACAAAGTTCTCGTCTATCAATTCCATTAAAGAATCAATCGCCACTATCAAATATTCCACCATTTTAGGGAACCTGGTCTTAAAAACAAACCGCTCAGGAAAATTTGTTCTACAAAATGCACGATGATATACAAAGATCAACCCCAAGAAGCCAACGGTGCACAAGCACATCGGACGAAATATGCAAAATTAATTCGGCGCTCTATAATAATCGTAGCCAAAAAGCAAATGAGTACCTTCAAATCGAGCTGAAAAAAGTTGAATTCCAAGAACCAAGGCAAGGGGCAAAAATTCAAGAAAGCTACCTCTTTGTTGACATCGGGGTGGTATTTGAGAGCGAGCTTCCTATAAGCCCTCTTGATTTCTTCAGGTTTTGCGGAGGGTTGGACCCCCAACACCTCATACGGCGACTCCCTCCTGCTCACCCTCAAACGCGTGCTGCTCCTCCTGTTCTCCTTCCTGATATGGATCCCACGAACTTGGGATCTTTGAGGACGAAGGATGGCACCATAGAGATATCTCCGAGGGAGGATGGATGCCTTGGTGACGTCCGGTGGAACGACGAGGAGGAGAGGGCGGCGGAGATAGAGAGGAGATGGGGAGGAGGGGAGGAGGCGGGAGAGCAGCGGCGTCGAGCGATGCATAGCATAATGAGTTAGGTGGGGTCACCCCATTCGTACCCTAAACCGCTAAAATCTTATCACAGTCCCAACAAGGCCTTTGGACTCGATGGGTTATGGGCCGTTTACTGTTGGATCCTGGATTTGGCTTGAAAGGGTCCATTGTCTCACTGCTGCTGGATTTTATTACCAGATATAGGAAATTATGGAAGCCAAACGGTAACATATTAGTTATAATATTTATTAGAAACACCATAAGTTTATTGTGGTAAATTGTACATCGATTGCTATAATTGGACATGGTACATTAGATGTATGTTTTGGAGTTTGATAGGAAGAGGCTGCCTCCCTCGTATAAAATGATCATCTCAGCCAATCCTGATGGATGTATCGAGTGCTCTCGGAAGTCTTCCTCATTCCTCGCCGTTTCTTCTTGAATATTGTTAACCTGCGATAAAAGCGAGCATCAATAACAACTAATTGTGTGAAAATTTTCAAAACATCTACCTCTAATCAAAGCCTAAAAGGACACTATTCATCACGGAATGTTGCTGAATGTCCTGTGTGTTTCATACTTAATGGAAGATTTCTTCGATTGGAAAGAACCTCGCAAATGAAATTTAAACCAAATAAAACTTGCGACGTAGACATAATAAACTTATATAATTGTAGCCAGCTCCAGTAATGCTTACCTGTTTTTTGATCCTATGGCAAACCATCTTTAGATAGCCCAATCAGCTAGAATCCAAATTGGAGACAATTCGTAAGGTATGTGCTTTCATGACAATGTGGTGTGTCTTCACCGCGAGAAAACATGGGAAGAATTTATCCAAAATACCACCGTGTTTATGAGGAACACAACTTAGTACAACCTAAACACTTGTCAACAAATCACTTCCATCAACAAACTCTATGAACATTGTTAAGGGTAACTTCCATGTTGGTCACCAGTCCAGTCGACAATATGAAAAAGACAGCCCTATTAACAAATCACTTGTATCAACCAACTCTATGAGCATTGGTAAGGGTAACTTTTATCTTGGTCATAGTCCTCAATATGAAACGAGATGACACTATTGTGTCCGTGGACGAGGTATTTTATTACGATGTTTAAGACTCAATATAAAATAACAAAATGAATCACCTGAATGCTCTTTATAACAAATCCAATTTTAAAGCCCTGAAGCTACGATTACTGCCCCATGCAGAAATCCGAATGGCCAAGCCCCTCTCTGGCTGCATTAGTCATCTGCATTTACCAACTTATTTTCTCAGAAATCTCTTTCTCAGAGAGATAGAATAAAGCACTACAAGAAAATTACCTTGTATACGACTTCATTATGCAAACAATGAAGAAGTCAAATAAGCGGCAAGGAATACACTATCAGGGTGTGAGCCATTTGTCAAGAATGAGACATACTCTATGTATTTCTGTGCTTTGGCAAAAGCCAACACTGCAAAATGCTCTAATTAGTGAGTTGAATAGAAGGAAATCTGGAGTGAAACCTTGTCTCGCCATTCCTTCAACCAGATATATCAACTCCCGAAGTTTTTGGCTCTTTACCAACCTATAAACTAGACCATCAGCAAGGTCTAGAAAGTCACTGTTATCTAGAGATTTGAGAAAACTATCAGTAGCCTCCAAAAACTTCCATTCTCTACAAAGACCATCTATCATGATAGCAGAGGTAAAGATATCTGGGGTGATCTTCTTCAAGCTCATATCCAGGAGTAGAACTTGAACCTCTTTCATCTTACCTTCGACGTAAAACCAATGAATCAAGGTGTTATATGTGACAACATTTGCAACAAAGCCTTTGCTGTCAACAATAGCCTTCGCTGTTCGAAGTTTTCTACTCTTGCAAAGGCTATGAACAACAATATTAAATGTCCTTGTATTTGGCATGATACCCTTCTTCAGCATGTCACTCAAAAGTTTCAACACAGCAAACATTCTCCCAGTGTCACAAAGATGGCGCATCACTGTGTTGTAGCCAACAACATCCACACCCCATCCCAACCGAGAGCTCCACTCTAGCAGGCTATAAGCCTCTGAAACCTTTGAATCACGACAAAGGCAGTCCAGCAGAATGTTTAAAGTGGCAAAGGTTGGGTGCAGCCCAGACCCAACCACAATTACCAGCTTCTCAAATGCTTCATCAGCTTTGCCCGCCTTGACAAGGCCATTCAAATAGGTATTATAAGTAACTGCATTAGGTTCCCATCCTTTCAACTCACTCTCATCCAAAATCTTTTCAACATCATCAAAATGCTGGATCTTGCAAAGGGCTTTGATCAATATGTTGTAAGTGACACAATTAGGAGGGCAGCCAACACTCTCCATCGTCGCCATCAATGTCCTAGCCTCTCCAATTCTTCCAGCAGAGCAATAGCCCTGCACAATGGGGGTGTAACTGTAGACAGTGGGTGCACAATTCTCCTCTAACATCCAATCCAGAACACCCCATGCCTCCTCAATTCTCCCCTCCCGGCACAAACCTGCAATCAACGTCGAGTAAGTAGTCGAGTCGGGAGGACACCCGTACTTACTCATCCCTCGAATGACATCATACGCCAAATGGAATTGCTTCGAGCACCAAGAATGCAACTTTACCAAGATATTGAAAGACGAAAGATTGAAGACGAGTCCGGACTCGATCATCTCCTCGAAGAGCGCTTCAGCTTCTTTGGCTCGTTCCGCCATCACCAAGGCATCGATGACCGTGTTGTAACAGAGAACATTCAGGTCGGATCTAGACTCTTTCAACTCCCGGAACAACCTAAGAACCTCTTCAACTTCGCCCACCTTGGCGAAGGCCTTCATCAACTTGTTATACTCGAGCGGGAGGGAACGGGTTGGTCCGGCGCCGATCTCCGGCGTGGGCAAAGATCTTGATCCGAGCGAGTTCGCCATCTTAGGGGAGAACTCAAGGTATAGCCATTCACCGGTCGCCGAATTACTCTCGAACGGACAGGAGATAGAAGAAGTAGTAGCAGTTGAGAGGTTCTCTTCGGGGAGGGGCGGTGGGAGAACCCAGGCGAGGGCAGGGCTCCCAAAGGCACGGTTTTGGAGATGGCCGCCATGCATGAATAGACGCAGGAGCTTCTTGGCAGGAGACGCCAATGGAAAAGAGAGAAGGAGACGGCTACGACGTCTGGAGGAGGAGAAGACCCGCTCATTAGGGTTTTGGCGGCAGAGGAGAACGATTTAGGGCAAAAGGTCGAGGGGTTTTCCCATTATTTTGGGAGGAGGTTTTAGCTATTAAGTTAAAGTGACAATTTTGCCCCTTATAGTCCGGGTTTTTAAACGAGGCTGGAAATAACCCGCTCTAATCTCGTTCGTCCGCGGAGATGTTGAGACCAGAGCTCAGCCGTTGGATTGCTTTAATCCGCGAGCGCTCCCGCCATGGATACCACGAAGACGCCCTCCACCTCTTCCAACGGATGCAACGGCTAGGCTTCCCGCCCGACCGTTACATCCTTCCTAGTGTTCTTCGATCTTGCGCCAATCTCTGCCACTTAATAACTGGGAAAGTGTTGCATAGCTTTGTTATCCGTTCATTGTTCGATGGCGATGCCTTCATCGATGCCTCGTTGATCGACATGTACGCCAAATGCGGCCAAGTTGATCATGCTCGGCGGGTGTTCGATGGAGTGGCTGTTAAAGATGTGGTGGTTTGGAATTCCATGATTTTAAGCTATGCTCGTCGAGGACTAGTAGAACATGCCATGGATTTGCTAGAATTGATGCAGGCCTCTGGAACGAGGCCGGATTCATTTACTTGGAACGCTTTGATTTCTGGGTTCTCGCGAGTGGGTTGCGAGGAAAAGGCCCTAGATTTATTTTCTATGATGCGGCTCGAAGGGTTTGATTCTGATGTTCACACTTGGACTTCGGTGATATCTGGGTTGGTGCGCTGTTTCCAGTATGACAAGGCCTTTGCGATGTTCAGGCAAATGGTAGCTGTGGCTGCTGTTCAGCCGAATTCAGTTACCATCAGTAGCCTTTTGCCGGCCTGTGCTAATGTCATGGATTTGAGACGTGGAAAGGAAATGCATGGCTATGCTTTGGTGATAGGAGTCGTTGAGGATTTGTATGTCAGTAGTTCTTTGATTGATATGTATGCCAAGTGCGGGGTCATATTTGAGGCGGAGAATATTTTTGATAAGATGAAGGAAAGGAACACAGTTTCGTGGAATTCAATGATTTTTGGATATGGAAATCATGGATACTGTGATCATGCAATCAGGCTTTTCCATGAGATGCAAAAGAAAGGTGTGAAACCAGACCATCTGACATTTACGGCGGTCTTAAATGCTTGTAGTAATGCTGGGTTGATCGAAGTAGGAAGGAATTCATTTGATCTGCTGCAAAAAGAATATGGGATCAAACCAAGATTAGAACATTGTGCTTGCATGGTGGATCTCCTTGGTCGAGCTGGGATGCTTGTGGAGGCTCATGATTTCATCAAGGAGATGCCCATCAAACCAGATTCTTTTGTGTGGGGTGCATTGCTAGGAGCATGCAGAAAGCATGGCGATGTCAAGCTGGCAAAGATAGCAGCTTCTTGTTTGTCTCGGTTAGAGCCTAAAAGCCCAGGGAGTAATCTGGTTATGAAAAATGCACTCGTGGATGCTGGAAGGTGGGGAGATGCTAGCAAGATTAAGGAGTTGATAAAGAAAAGGAAGTTCAAAAGGTATCTGGGGTGTAGCTGGTTGCAAGCAGCTTAAACTTAAATGATCATGAAGGGAAAAACACGGATACAGTGATGGGAATATGAGGGCTACTGAATGAGGGTCCATGCTCTTATATGCTTGTCCAAGATGTATATGTTGTTCCTCCTGCTGAAAATTTACGAGGCACAGGCACAAAAATCAACTTCGGCAGAGTATCTCCAATGATGCTGGCACATAACAAGTGCAGGTGAATGTCTGAAATAGAAGAAAAAAAAAAATGGCCCCGTTATCTTTGCCGAGAAAATTTGGCTGATACTCATATAGCTAAAAAAATCCAGCAGCTGGGTAGAAGAGATCAGTTTATTAAAAAAAATTGTCTTAAACAGGATTGGATTGTTTTTGTTTCAAATCTTATTTAAATAGAAGTTCAATTCCTTGAATAAGATTTCACAATGACATTACACTGTCATGCTTCCTCACAACTTGCAATTGGAATTTTAGAATAATTGCTCTTATGCTGTAGGGACATCTTTGAAGGAGCCAGCAAGCAAAAGGCTGCTAAGGAAACTTCGTCGTCTTCTCAGAATTGGAAGATGCTTGATGAAGTACAGTTGACTTGCAACTTGCAACTAGATAAGACATTTCAAAATAGTGAAGCTTATACGAAGTACCTACTGGGGCATCTTGAAGGTGTCAGCAAGTGAGAAGCTATTAATTGAAGACCATTCTCATTAGGTACCTACCATGGATGTTTACAGCAACCTGATATTTTGTTCCTTGCCTTGGAAAATGCCAATTATTGCTTATGATAATAGGTTATGTTATGCTCTAAAATTGACATTTTAATACTCAAATTGGTGTAGAGGCTCTATATATTCGCATGATGAAAAATGATACAGATCTGAGAAATAACATGGATCTAGAGCTTGATGATAAATCTTCACAGGGCTATCAAGGTCTAGGATACGGGAAATCTCTACCTGTACCAAGTGTTCAGGAGATGGTGAGAATAAATGCATCATCCCACATAGGTATATAAGAGATCATGTTGACAGACCAGAAGATTCAGACCTTTCTTCCCTTTCGCCAAGTATTCCTGTCATAGATTTCTCTCTGCTTTCAAGTGGGAACGAGGATGAAGTCAGGAAGCTGGATCTTGCCTGCAAAGACTGGGGCTTTTTCCAGGTATGCATCCTAGCATTATGACCTTCTGGCATGTCTCGAATAGCAATGGTTCAATGAGATGATAGTCCAAAATCTCTGATGTGTATGAGCAATAGGTTCAGACACTGTTATGAGTAGCATAATTTGCTCACACTTGTCTCTTTTTTTTTGTACCAAAGAAGTACAAATTTCCAACTATTTTGCAGATCACAAATCATGGTGTGGCGCATGATACATTACAGCGAATGAAGCTAGCTATGGGTGGATTTTTTCAGCTTCGGTTGGAAGAGAAGAAGAACTATGCCATGGCACCAAATGATCTCCAAGGCTATGGACAAGCCTATGCAGTATCAGAAGAGCAGAAACTTGATTGGAATGCTATCCTAATTCTAATGACTCTTCCAGAAGAAATAAGGAAACTAGATTACTGGCCGATGGTGGTACCTGATTTCAAGTATGTCCTTTATCGCCACATGACATGAGTCTAACAAAGTCTCTTACCTTCAAGTATATGTCTTTATTGTTTGCAGAGCTTATACGAAGTACTGTCCAAATCTCATCCAACATTTTTTTTTTCTTCTTTTTCTTTTGGCTGCAGGAAGGTGATTGAAACATATGCCATGGCGATGAAGAGGGTTTCTGATTATTTGCTTGCCAATCTATCCTTGTTGATGAACATGAATAGAGATGGACTATCCGAAGTACATTGGAAAATGAAACAATTCATGCGCCTGAATTATTACCCCATTTGATGGTAACCTGAATTAGTACTGGGACTGAGTCCCCATTCTGATGTCAGCTCTCTTACCATCCTCCTGCAAGATGATGATACCACTGGCCTCCAGATTAAGCACAAAGGGCAGTGGGTTTCTGTGAAACCAATTCCAGATGCTTTGGTTGTTAACATTGGAGACTCTATGGAGGTGATTTAGTCAGAACCACATCATTAGATCGCCTTTGTCTTTTGCTCGTCTTATTTCAGTATGATGTAACCTCTTATTGCAAATATTTTATGTTTCCTCTACCTCATTGTCTTTAAAAATGTTCTTTCAGTAGAAAGCTTTGGCCCTTGTACAAAAACATGAAGAGGAGGAATTCTTTTGGGATCAAACTATCAATGCTTACTTGTTCTTGAACCTTGCAGGCATGGAGCAATGGGATGTAGAAAAGTATTGAGCACAGGGCAATAATAAATGAACTGAAATCAAGAATGTCCATAGCAACATTTGTGATGCCGGATAACGACGTGGAGATTGGCCCATTGGATCATATGGTGGATGAGATATCTTGGCCGAAGAAGTATAAAACGGTCAAGTTTCTGGATTTTATTCAGCACGCTGTGGGAAGGAAAATGGGTAGGAAAGCTCACACACATTACCTGCTATCAGAAAATGAGTCTACAAATTTAGCCAAAGATACTCACGGCTGTTTTACTACAGTTAAAGGTACTGTGATGTGTAATAAATGAACTCCGATGAGTATGTAGTACTGTTCCTGCTATTTCGTCTGTGAAGATGATTTCTTCTTCCTCGGTTTGGCTTGGGGGATGCATTTAGTGCAGTTTTGCTCAGACCCAGTTCAAAGAGAGGCTTCGAGCGGGCAATTTAAGTAGTAATTGTCTTCACATACAAGATTTGACGACGCTGTGATACTCACAACATTCGGAAGAACGTTCTGGTGAAGCATCTCCCTCATATCTCCTCCGATCACTCTCCTCTATTGATTCCTTTAGATGGGCAGCGGGCTACTGGAGGTCCATGAACTTTCCGACTGGAGCACCGGTGGATTCAGCAGAGCTATTTCAAATGCTTGGTAAGAAGAGTGTGGTGGCAGATGCTGTGAAGAAATGGCTTTAGGAAATATGTCTTTCACTTCCAGAATCAAAGCTTTGAAGGATGCTGACATGCTGTGAAGAAATGGGATCAGAGGGAATCAGTGGTGGATGTCTTTGGTGTTGGAAAGAGGCTGGGTCAGTGCATGGAGAGCATGTATGTGCGAGGTCAAGCTTGTTAGGATCAAGAGGAGAGGAGGAAGAAGAAGCAAGCAAACACAGACACAAGATTTACGTGATTCATCCTAGAATAGGGCTACATCCACGGAGTCGCTGGAGGTTTTTCACTATCTCAGAGGCAAAAAGCCAATTACATGTTACATATGACGGCCGCCCGTACAAACCCTCATATCCTAGGGTTTCGGCACATAAGATATAGAAAATTACATAAACTACCCCTATCAACAGGTCGATCCCCGCCAAGGCGCTGCCCCGGACCCCGTCAACTCTGCGTAGTGGGTCATGGTCGGGTTCGGAATGATCAGGCTCCACAAACTCAACAAAGCTGGATGGTCAGAGGATGATGCGGCGCAACTGAAGGATTTTTAGAATCTAAATGGGCTGAGATGATTGAGAAGCATGAGGTGATGGTTAGCCAGAGGTCAAGAGGTGCATGGGTCTAAGCTGGTGATCGGAACTCAGAGTTTTTCCATAGGTCAATGAAGCCGAAAGCATATAAGTCAAGGGTCAGAGCACTGGTCTGGATGATGATCGGGCTGTGGAGGAGAATGAAGAAATTGGCAAGGCCGCTGAAGCTTTCTCAGGGCTTTGGACGTGCTTTTGCTTTTATTGTTAATGGTCGGCTTTACGGTAGGATACAATCTAGTTGTTGGCTGAGACAAGGTGACCCATTATCACATTACCTCTTTCTAATTGTCCATAGGTGTTGTCTAGATCCTCAAGGAGCCTCATTCTGAGTTGATTGGTCAAGAACTCTTGCTTCTCCATCTCGCATCTTTTGTATGCGGATGATTATTTATTCATTACTAGCCGTCGATTTGGAAGGAGCTTACAAGGGCTAAGTATGCATGGCGGGAGTCCTCTAGAGCCGCTAAGATGGGCTCGGTGCATTGACATAGGCTTTGTGAAGCCGCGGATGGGATGAGGCAGGGCTTCTGTTGTGTTCCTAGATAACTGGGTCTTGGGTGATCCATTGGTGCGACGGCCTACCATGGTTGCTTGTGACAGAGAAGTGGAGAATTGGACGGTGAGTGATCTTTTGGCCAATGGTCAGTGGGATGTGGACGTCGTGGGTGATGTCTTCCATCCTCTATTGGCCTCGGAGATCTTATATATTAATCCATTGATAGCGAAGGATCGCGATACGCTCAGGTGGGCTTTGGGAGGCTCTGGCAGCATTTCTACGGCCTCGGCATACTTGTTGGCACTTCATTGCCGTCGTGGAGGGTTTGCATGTTCGGATGATTGGAGGTGGAGTAGCATATGGTGCAAACCGATGCTTCGGTGGAGGGGAGTATGAACAGGGCAGCGGTGGCCGCTGTTGGGATTTTGGCTGATGGAGGTGCGCGGTGGGCTAGAGGAGAGGCGATCCCAGCTGTTGGTTCTGTTCTGAGGCAGAGTTGATTGCAACTTGGAGAGCAATCAAGGGGGGACAGGCATGTGGTGATCGGAGGCTGGTGGTGGAATCAGATTGCAAGTTTGCGGTTATGGATGGCAATGGGGCTGGTTAAGCGGGTTCCCGCCCCAACCCGCCCCTAATAGTATGGGTTTGGTATTAGCCTTAATGGGTTTGGAGCGGGTACGGGGAAGGGAAGATAAACCCGAATGGGTATGGGATGGGTTTGGTTTTAGGCTTAAAAAACCCGAACCCGACCCGATTATATATGTATTTTACTTAAATACCCTTATTATATATAATTGCATGGATAATTGTCAACTTTAATTGCAAGTGCTTAGCGGAGCATGTTGAGATTTAGAAGCACCATTTTGCATACTTAGATTAAAAAGCGAGGGTCATATCTTAGATATTTTGATTAGCCTTTTGCATTTTCGAATATTGCAATGAATTATTAAAACGGATGTGGAATTAATTTTTGAACCTAGCGATCGTCACTTTTTTCAAGTGTTGGATGTATTTTAGATGTTGCACAATTGCAATAAATGCTCTTTCACTTGTCGATTTTCTATTTTATAGTATGTGATTCATCAGTTTTTGTTTGACATTTTGTTGTGTTTGCTGTGACATTATATAAGGTGGGGCGGGGCGGGGATGGGTTAAGTTTAAACGGGGATGGGATGGTGTATGCAAACCTCGCGCTAATAGCCCGATTACGGATGGCATTGCTAGGGCGCTGCAGGGTTGATCTTTCTAGCTTTGTTTGGAACACCGGAGATGGGGATGTACCATCTCTAGGTTTGATGTAGTCAGTTAGACATTGTGTTCCCCAGCCTTTTTTAGCTCAACTTATCAAAAAAAATAAAAACATTCGGAACAACATCTCTATGTAAATTCCATGTAGCGTACAGGAACTTATCTCTTTAGAGGTATAATTCAACCCCAAAAGAGCTGCACATAGTTAAAAATAATACCTTGGCTTTCACATATCCCTTTCCGGAGGAAGTATCAATGCAGTTGTTCAAAGGCAGTGGTCTACACATGGCAGAAATGAAGAAAGAGAATGTATGGTTATCCGATCACTAGGATATTTCCATCATCTCTTCAAAGAAAACTTGCAAGCAGGGACAACAACAATGATGAGTGAATAACACAAATGCAGGAACATCTGTTTAGAGGATGGTTGTGCATACAGAACGTTCAAAGCAAGAAGCTTTAACTCATTGAGATATGAAGGCAGAAAACCACAGAGTCCTCAGATTGGCAACTTACTAGATTCCTGCAGGTCTACACAACAAGATGATCATAGAGTGCAGAGAGAAAGTAAACAATCAATCATGCAGGATCCTATTGCCTTCCCTTTTTTGTTTAAAATTGAGCCTCTAAGGGCACAAGATAACCGAAATCCCCATAGAATCTGACTAGAAGAGGGATACATTCTTAATCACTCTGCTACATGCTAGCCCACCAATACCATATTTTCTTATACCGAAGCACCAACACTTCTAACAATAAGCAGGCTTCTTATGAGGTTCTTATGAGATCAAGAAAATCTACAGTTGGTGTGCTCGACAAGGCATTTCACTGAAAAAATGAAAAGAACCGAACATGTTCAAGTCCTGCAAGTGGGGACAGCAAGAAGGAACATCTTTCAACTAAAACTAAGCTAATAGATCACTTCAACTTATGAATACTAAAACTATCCAAATGTTTTGCCCACTGCTCCATGGAGCAATGAGATTATACAAAAAAATTGCTGACATACAAGTAAAACGTTACTTAACTTATGAGTAGAATAACAAGCCACTGAAGGGAAATGCTCGTAAAGATATCAATACAGTCACGGATATAACTTGAGCCCGGGATCTTAATGCTAAAAAAAAAGAAGCTACTCCTTTGCCCATTGTTCATGGCAGCATGAGATTACAAAAGATGATACATTTCGTTTAAAGGTTATTGAATCTAGACATCACAATAACAGGTATATAACAAGAAGAAGCTCGCAATCAACATCCATGTATTCACAGAACAGATATAAGATGAATCTAAGATATGAAACGCTGAGAAATAACTAATTTCAAGTAGATTTTAATTGCTTCGAAAAGTAGATGAAACAACAGTCCACAAAAGAATCTTAGCAAGAGAAAGTATCATGGAACAGAGCAAGCTTGTCTTTTTAGTTATCATTAGGAGTAACATAAGGATAGGAGACCATCGAACCAAAATTATTTCCACTAGACCAGGCTTGGGGTCGCTCCGCAAACGCCCCATAGGGATGATAAGACTCGAAGCCATGGTACGCCCCTCCACCGCCCTGTGGGTTATTCACAGGGACCATTCCCACGGGACTGTGCCCCTGGTGATGCGCAACGCCATAGACAGGAATCATGGCTGGCACAGCGTAGGGCATGGGCACTGGCGGAGACTGCATGTGGAGGCTCTGCGGCACAGGCGTCGAAGCAAACAGCTGGTCGGAGGACGACGGCCCCTCATCGGAGAGCCCCTGCATCCTCTTGAGATAAAGCCGGTACTTTTGTAGGTGGCTCGCGACGTTCTCCCTCGTGAGCCCCTCCACGTTCATCAGCTGCATGATGGTCTTCGGCACAGCGTTCTTGATGCCGAGATGTGCGACGACATCCACAAACCTCTTGTGAAGCTGCGGTGTCCAAACGAGGCGGGGCCTCTTAAGACTCCTGGCGGATTCGTCGTGGGAGTTATCCGGCCGGAGGGCGGAGGATTCAGCCTCCTCCGCTTCGACGTCGGAGCGGCGGGTCTTGCGAGAGGAATCCCCTCCGGCGGGCGCGGGGTCCTTGGCGGCGGGGTCGTCGGCCTCAACGACCATAGGATCGTCGAGGGGAAAGGGAAGGGAGGGCAAAGAGGACACGGCTAAGTTCGGGGGCCGATTGAGGTTGGAGATAGCGGTCCGAGAAGCGCGGTTGACATCAAGCTCGGTCCGGGGAGTCTCCGGCGCGATACTGAAAGCCGACGCGAGCTCCGGCGGGATCAAAGACTGTGCCAACGGCGTGAGATCATCCGCGCTCGGAAGACCCACCTCCCACTCGAGCACTCTCCCATCGTCCCCCTCGAACTCGTCCCCCTCCTCCTCCCCAATTACCATCTCGTACTCCCCGGCCTTCGCTTCTTTCCCCATTAGACCGCTAGATCCGCAACAATCGAAGCTTATCAGAGGCTAAAATCCACGGATGGACCTCTAACTAATGGAGAATTCTAGGGTTTCGATCGAAGGAGAAGAGCGGTGAGCTTTAGATATTTCTTCGGGTGGAAGGAGTGGGGGGGTTGGGATATTTATTTGGAGGGGACTTTTTCGGGGAGGGAAAAGTGCAAAATGGGATTTGTCGATATGTCCACGTGGACGACTCGGCCCGATATTTTTGATTCGCTTGCGCTTTTTCGCCCTTTTTAATATTCGGAAACTACCAATAGGCGACGTGGCACGCCAGGTAAGCGGGCCAGGTAAAGCGTTCCCGGAGATAACGTGGTTCGGATGACGTGGAGCACTTTGGTTGGTTACGATCTGAGATTGGTGTGTGGCCCCCACACCCGAAGCTTGTGGGCCTTAGTTATTCCGCCGCCGGATGCGGTGGTGGTCTTATTTTAGGCGGCAGGAGCGTTCCACGTGGAGCGCTTTGGTTGGTTGCAATCGGGAGAGAGCGGCGTGAATCTCGATGCAAAAAGACCTTTGAGATGGGCGCGGGCTCGGGTGAGACGTGGACCGTTTGAAACCCATCAATTGGTTCGATGGGTACTCGAGTGGATAATAATTAAAGCTGACGTGGCGGGATAAGAGTGGCAATGGATCGACTAAAGATAAGGTTGCATCGCATCTGTTTGAGTACATCAACGCTGAATTGGATTGGTGGCGAGGAAACTAGTTTGTAACGTAGATTCTCTTCGCTGCCGAGACTTAGGTTCCGTTTGGCCGTGCGTTATGTTTTTTATGACTGTGGTGAGATGCGGTACAGTAACGGTTTAAAAACTGTTTGGTATGACACGTTAGTAACTGTGGTAGAAAAGTGTGTTCATGTAATTTATTGTTTAGGTGTGCGTTTATTTTTAAATGTACAGTGTAAAATATTAGTTTGTTATTTAGTTTCTGTGTTTGTTACACCGCAACCAAGGTGCGGCCAGATGAAAGCACCTATAAACTGCTTCGTCTCTGACGCAGTTTTGACGTAGTCCCCACCAATCTGCTATTATTCCCAAACGGGATTTTTGTGAACGCAGCTACGTTCGGTCCAAAAAAAAGTGCGTTTGGACAGCAGAAACGCAAGTCCAAACGGACCCTTAACCGTTTGTAATAAGATGGATAAGGAAAAGAACAGACGTGCAACCAACCATGTTTGAAAACATAGCTACTCCAGCAGAAGAGCTCGCCAGGAGTATTAAATGGTAAGTACTTGAATTTATGCTCATCTATAGTGATCAAAATCAATATGACATTCAAGACCACCTCGGTACAAGTGGATGCTTCCATGGGTTCTCAAGGAAGAGTAGTTGGGCTGGGTATCATCTGCAGAGATGAGAATAACACCGTGGCATGGGAAGTCTCCTCTATCTCCTTTGCATATAACATTCTCTGAGTTGAATTCCAGGCCATTCAATTAGCACTCAAGGAAAGCAAGAAACGTAGAATAAGATGTCTACAAATTGAAAGTGATGCGCGTCTTGCAGTGGACACTATAAATGACATCCTTATCCTTCCTCCAACTACCGATTGCATTGACTTACTTCATGAAATCCTTTGGGATGTTGGAAATTTCCATGCTTTTCAAATCATTCATATTTCAAGGGATCTAAATGTAGATGCTGATAAACTAGCTATTCAATCTAGAATTAGATATGTAAATTGTAATAGAGAGGGTCTCAGATCCATGAATCCTCCTGCAACACCTGTTTTGTAGCCGGGTTCACGGCTTCTGCCTTCGACTTAACTGGCGAAAAAAAGGGACAAGAAAAAGAAAGGGAGAGAGAAATTTGATTGACATAATAATATTTGAAAAATGATTCACTGCCCACGTGGTTTGACAAGTCACTCTCCTGATCAAATTGGATAAGACTCTTATCAAAACTTAGACCCATCTCTTTCTCCTCTCCCGTCAACGGTCCTCCCCGCGGTCAGACATCTTCCCACCCCATCGACAGACACTCGTCTCCCACATTATTGGTGCCGCCGGTGATACTATTCGTCTCGTCTCGCCTCTCCTAAACCACGCCCTTTCTTCCCCCTCGTCTTTCCCTACTCTCTTCTGTTCCCATCAGGCATCAGGCGTTGTTCAACTTGCCAACCCCTGTCGGCTACTCCTGCTCTGAGCTTCTGGCAACTGTCAGAATGCATACAGCAGCAGCATGCATGACCATTGCTGTATGCATGACCATCTAGCTAGCTTTATCATGGATTATTCTCCTTTTAACTCCAAAGTCGGAATTTTGATTTTAATTTGGATCCCAGTCCAATAAAGAAACTGATAGTTTTCAATTTCAGTTTTCTATATATGCTTCGTGTCCTATTTTCATCCGGTTTATATAAAAAAAATTGGTATGCAAATATACCGTTAAATACAAGCAAAAATAATTATCAAGACGGTGAGGCCTGAAAGAAGTAAAGCAAAATAAAACATATGGTGAGGCCTAAAAGAAGTTGCAGTAAAAAACTAAACGAGAGAAAAGAAAGAGAGCGAGGGGAACGGGCTGGTCGCTTCGGCTTCGGACAAGAATTTTTTAGGGATATATACATCCACTGAGCCGTTGAGGGGTGACAAAGAAATGATATCATATTTAGAACCCGTTTGGATTAAAGATAAGATAAGTTTATATGATTGATAAAGTAAAAGTTATTTAAATATTAAAAATAATTATGTAAAATTTAAAGAAAAGAGTTTGAATACATAAACATTATTTATACATATTTATCATCAATTCAAATGGACTTTTAATGAAGTTTCCACGTGTGGTTGGCAGAGTATCCACTCATAATCTTTATAAACATTCGTCATTATCCACGCTTGGTTGTCATTATCGACGACTAGTTAGATGGGACTTTATTTTGTAAGGAGGACAAGGAAAAGAAGGGAGAAATAGCGCTTTGATTGACATAAATCATCATGGACGTGTTTCATTATCGTGCGATTCTATTGAACCAAATAGCTAAGAAGACTCAGCCCAATGTAACAAACTCGACCCGAGTTAGTCAGATGATCTTCTCCAGCTCCCTCTCCAGCCTAAATTCCCAATTCCCTGAGCCACTCCGTTCTTTCGGAACCGGAAAAAAAAGAAAGGCCAAGTAAAGCGGATGAGAGCATGGCAATAGCCACCATATCTCCATCCCAACCACTCTCCTCCATCCTCTTCGCCACCCCTGCAAGACCTTCCTCTTATCCTCGCAACGTCACTCTAACACTGCCCTCTTCTTCTATATCTCCACCACCAACGAGGGAGCTTAGAAGAACTCGGAGGAAAAAATCCGACCTTTGGAGGGCTTCTGCTGCAAATGGGGACGCTTTGCCCCTGGACACCCAACTGGAGAAGGCCCAAGACGTAGTTTCCTCCGCCGGCGATGACATCACCTCCACCATCATCTCCGGCCTTCTCTTCACTGCCTTCATTGGTCTCTCCATCCTCACCATTGGGGTACTACTCTTGAGTCCCTCCCTGTTCCTCTTCAGTTGGATTGGCTCTATTGGATTAAAGGTGTGATCTTGTGATGTGGGCTGTTGTGATTTGGGTTTAATTGGGCAGGTTATCTACTTGGGGGTGACGGATTTCTTGCAGAAAAGAGAAAGGGAGAAATTTGAGAAAGAGGATGCTGCCAACAAGAAGAAAAGTGGGAAGAGAGCAAAGGTCAAGGCCAGGGCTGGACCAAAAGGCTTCGGCCAGAAGTTAGTAAAAGAAGAAGAAGAAGAGGATTAGATCCATGCCATCCTATGTGACCAACGAGAGGATTAAGATATCAAGTCTGGCTATAGACATCAAAAGTTGTGTTCTTTCTGCTTTCTTCATCTGTTCTGGACACCCTGAAAGCTTGCAAAAACATGAACGATATCTTCTTCCAAAATCATTGCTCTGTAACGTGTAGAAGTTTACGTAGATATTTTCCTTTGCGGACGAAAGAACATAGCAAGTGTTCCATGTGCAGTCCAAAAATCCAGGAGATTTGGTGCATTTCTTCTACAAGAAAAACTTCAGACGATGCTAGTGGTGTCTACAACAGTAGCTAAGAAGAATCTATGATACCCGATGAGAGATGAAGATGGTGAACAGGTAAAGAGGAACAGGTCCCAAATTTTTGCTAAAACAAATCAGCCATAAGGAGGGGAGGTGCGCTAACAACTGAATTTTAGCCGATAAGATGGCTTCAAAGAATGGCCTGAAGAATAACTTTCCAGCAACATTCGAGAAAAGAAAAAAAGGAACAGAGCAAACGCAGGAGAGCATGGAGACACAAGAACTGAGCATTTAAAGATCTCAGATATAAGCTTGCATGAACAAGAAAAATTGTTTGTCGTGAAGGAAAGTATTATAATTCATACATACCCGAAGAAAATTTTGATCTTGACCTAAACAACAGAGCTCTCCACATCGCAACATTTGTACAGTCACGTTGACATATTCACTGATCAGTTCTTTATGGATTTTCTTTTTACACCCATAAAAACTTGTACAGACCTTAATCTCCTCAGCCTTTTGCATCATCTAACTATAACTCAAGCTACAGAATGTACAGTCAGTACAAGCGAAACTACTTTATTTCCAATCAGCTTGTACACATCTAAATAGATAGATGAAAGAGGGAGCTCATACTAGCTTCAGTTAGCTGTACAACTGCCTTTCCTAGCCTTCTAAGAGGTATATGTAGATTGCAGTCCGATTCTCCTTTCTGCAAGTTAAAATCACGTGAGCAGTTGAAGATCTAAACAGAGAGAAAAGAAGGAAATTGAGGAAACATCACATATAATGTTCCATCAAGTGCAACTATAGAATACACAGTAATCAGGAGTTATATGATGCAATACTAGTTTTCTTTCATTTAGAATGAGAATGAGAAAATTATTGCAGAGATGAAGGGATGGAATTATTAAAGAGGTTACTATCACATACCACCAGCTGCGACAAGTTTCTCTACGCGTGCGACTATATGCTTTCCATAAGTGTATTTCTTCAACGCATTCAGGTGGACCTTTATACGGGAGAGTATAAGCTCGCGTTGCTGATCATCGCAAGTCTCTAATACTTTCTGTACAACATAGTTTGCAAACTGATCTTTCATCATTGCCTGCCACACATCATGCATGAGCAAACAAACATATAAGTCGCGCAGCCAAAAGTAGCAAAAAACATCCAAAGAAGAATCTCGAGCATTCGAGTATACTCGCCACGCTTACAGGGCAGGAAAAAAGTAACCATTTCAAATTCACATGAATGAGAAATTTTAAGATCCTGATATCACCTTCATCGCATACATGAACTCTTTATCTGCAGATTAACTCTCTTCTTCTTGCTACACTTAATAAATAGTTTAAGCACAAGCAGTAAACATACTCAAACAGACGAAACAAACCTGCAATGGCTCATTTTCATCAGTGGAACCAAGCATCTCATTAACCAAAATCTGGCGTTCCTCAGGACCACCAAAAGTCAAGCATTTCTCAACAACATTCGAAGCAAACTTTTGTTGGCTCATTTGGACTATCTGTCCAGCTAGTTTCATGATGATAGCAGTTCGTTCATGAGGCTTTCCATGCTCCAATACATGCTGATGAGAAAGAGGTAACAACAATCTTGTTAAGACTAGGACATGCAGTGCAAACTAATGCCTACGCAACAAATGAACCTTTGATCTAAATATTCGTCTTCTTACAAATCAGGTTTGAAACATGTGAATTATTCCATATGATATTTGATGCTGGAGGACAACGCAACTGATCAAAATGAACTAAGCCTCTCTTCTAGTCTAGTCTACATCCCGGTCATTAGAACATTAAGCAACAACACAGATCACATGAAAGTTACAAATGAGATAGTCGTCGGTAAAGCAAAAGGAGCGAAATTGGTTGTACATAACATCAAGCCTTTTGATCATCGAAATTGTAGATGTTGACAGATGCACCATTAGAAAGGCTAGGCATGGAACCTAAGGAAAGATGGCAAACCTGAATAACATAATTTCCATACTGGTCTTGAGCCAACATGCAAACACATTGCATGATCTCATCCATCACGATCTGCTGTGTTTTTGGATCATCACAATGCTCCAATACTCTCTGTCAGGGAAAACAAATTTTTTAACTCTGAAGATCAGTGATCCAATAGACACAAACATCGTAATCGACATATGCAACAGTTAAAGAGAAGCCTGAACCTGTATGACACGACAACCATAGGGATGGGTGGACAATGTCACAACTTGATCATAAAAAGACGATATGATGAACTGGATAGCATTCTGCGGGATACACTCAATGCATTTCTGAATAACATGGTTTCCATTTTGATCACGTACACAGCGCATGACCTGGCCATCAAGCTCTTGAACCATGCTTGTCTGTTGATCCAGACCAACCACTTCTATTGCCTTCATTAATGGGAAAGTAAGTACCTCATAACAACAGGCTGACTCGGGATGGTGTCAACTTATGGATGTGAAGTACATTAGGAAAAAATATTAAGAAAGCACGTAGAAAAAAACTGAACACAACAGCCTGAAATTTATAGCTTTCTGGAGCTGTAAGGACGGAGGCAGTAGAAAATTATATCTAACATGCAAGATACAAATGACGTGGAAATGCACCAAGATCACATGAAATGTTAAAAAGAGCTCCTCTTGTAAAGTTACCGGCATGAAGAAAAGGTATAAGCATCATCTCATGACAACTTGCGGTTACCAATAAGCTAGATCTTTCTAGGCTTATTTAAACAACGAGATTAGAGAGCCATGAATCAGGGCACGACCCACAACTAAAGTACCAATGTCTTGATGGTTGAATCACATTAACAGAACAATTGGTCAGGATACCAATTACCTTGAAAAATCTTATGCGAGGATCCTGAGATAATAGAACCAGCAATAGCAGGATAAAAAAACTAATTTGCCAACTCTTTCTGATGACTGCAAGCAGGCTAATATTGACTGAAATCTATTTAAAGTGATTTGGATATCTAATTCTAGTAATGCGAGATTGTGCCGTCAAGTTCTTGGGAACCCATGTGTGACTCCCTATTATCAGAAGTCCAGATTTAAGGTGCCACTTTTACCAAGCTCGTTCTGAACATTATCTATGAGTGACAACAAAACGCTGATAGAAAGATCAATTGCTGAATATAGAAAGTAAGAGAAAATTGCCAAGCGAAACATACCTTCTGGATCACCCGGCAACCATACATCTGCAGACTGAGAGTCAATACATGGCTAGTCAGCTGATCAGCCAATTCCCTTATTTGGGCTGGACTTCCATGCTCAAAAAACTGTAATAAACAAGCTGTCAGCCATAGCCCATGATGATGTAAAAAAAAGCCTGAAATTCCAGATCCAAAAAACAAGCAGCTATCTAAAAATAGCAATACCTTTTGGATCACATAATTCCCAAACACATCAGTCATCAAAGAAAGAGCTTGAGGCATTATTTCTTCAAAAACCATATCTTTTTCATCAGTTGTAGCTGTTTCTAGCTTTTGCTGTATGAATCGGCTCCCATACTGGTCAGCGCTGAGTTAAAAAAAGGATGTTAATTATCTTAAGGCCCATAAAAACTTAGGAGAAAGTATAACTCTACAACATGTTAGCACTTGTTAATACACCCGGACAATCTTAAAAGAAAATTATAGCTTCTAATCTCGGGTTCGACCCGCATCACTGGCCCATGCCCAGCATCAGTCTTTGAGATGATGCAGCAATAGGAAGCTGACAGCTCCAACATGACATCATAGAAAAGATATGACCAGAAATTCTAGACATCTACTTCACCTACATTCCTTGCAACAGTTTTCATTTTCACCTGTTTCCTTTGTTCTCAGATAAGCTTATATACAGTGCATATTTTGTTCAGAAGTTTTCTTAAGAGCATCAATGCAGTGGTTTCTGCTTCGACCTCCTGTGACTTATATACAGAATTCAAAATATGCTACAGGAATAAAGTAAGATTCGGATGACAAATTACCCACAATCAAAACAAAACCACAATGCAAAGACCTGGCTAACATTTATATACCTGAATTCCACAACGTGGCCGGCAATATCAGAAAGTTCAAAACATTTGGTTTTGTTGCTCTTGAACTCCTCCAGTAGAGAAGATGCTAATCCATCAACCATGTTGCCATTGGCATCTAAATGCCAAGAACCACCATTAAAGTTTCTCATGGCTGAAGGAAAACGTGCACTACGTTCACCATGCCGAAGAGGACTGCCAGGTCCTCCGGGAGAACCAGGCAGTACAGAACTGGCTAAAGGACTTCCTGGATAAGAAACACCAAGGCCGAAAGCAGGGTTGCCATATAAACCTTGGTTCAAACCTCCAGATTTACCTAGGAAGGGTGCATTATACTGTTTATGTGGCTGAAGCATTCCTCCAGCATAAGCCCTTTGTATGCCAAGCAAATCTGCATATGAATTCGCCATAGCAGGATCACTAATGTTTGCAGCAACTTGTGCAGCATATTCAGCAGTCCTCATATACTGCAAATACAGTGGATCAATCAGTGGCATCTGAAGAGCAGATGCTGATGTATGGTTTCCAAGCCTATTAAGGCTTTGCAAGTCAGTCGCCCCACTTAAAGTTGGCATTGAAGGAAATCCACCTAGTAACCTAGAGTCCATGCCAGGAGATCCAAGTGCAGATGCAGCTACAGCATTTTCGAAAAGAGGAGGCAAATTACCGGTGCCTATATGGTTTGTCATCATCGGACCCAATGCTGGATTAATGGAATATCCACTTGATCCATAGCTTGTAAACACCATATTTGAACTATCTACATCTGAATAATGTACAGGAGAACCACCTGGACTTGTAACCGAAGATGCAGGAGTTTTGAGATATGAATTGGCAACCTGCCCCTCTGGCCTTAAAGTGGAATTGCTCAAGTCCACTAAGCCCCCATGATCCTTACTAAAACTACCATATGAGGACATTCCTGAACGTGGATTAGAAGACATACCACTTGACTCGGATTTTTTTGGGAGCTGATGCTCCTTAATGCTCCTCTGACCAACCTGAGCACCAAAAAGATAATTCTGATGATTACTAATTTCATGTTGAAGCTTTGAGTGCTGAAAATTGTCTTCGCCAATTGCCCCAGGTGCCAACAAGTCCATGTTTGCTAAAGCAGCCACTAGATCATTGGATTCAACTAATCCCGATGAGACACCATTAAAGGAGGATGAATTACTGTTGATCTTCTTATCAGTGGCGCCAATTCTAACACCTACAGGTGGAAGGCCAGGACTTGGAGCTCTCGCCAACAGCTGAGGATCAGGAGTGGCACTTCTTGAAAGAGATGAGGTCAAAACAGATGCAAATGTTTGAGATGTTGAAGCAGAAATATTATGTACCCCGCCAATGGTTTCATGATTTAACCCAAGGGCTTCAGTGGAACTTAATAGGTCGATGCCATTGTCTAACGCATTGCGACTTGCTGGCCGAGATGGGTGACCCGAAATGGGAGCTGAAAGACTCACATCATCCTGAGAAAAGATATGCCATACATCACAAAAAGGAGCATATAAAAGAGATAGCATGATAAGACCGACCAAATGTCAAGAAATACTCATAAATGGTTAATAAGCATACAACAACAGGAAATGCAAAAGAACTTTTGACCCTTTTAAACTCGTCAACAACAGGAGGAACATGTATGATGTCCTCATATAGCCATCGTCACCAAAAGATACCCGAGAAATCCATAAGATTGTAATCTGTAGCGTGCATGCATTTTGTTCTTTCTCGACTTTTATCAATGTATGAACAAGTTCATCCAGATGTTTTCTTGCAGCTTGTCCACATTGGCCAACTGCCATGAGTTCTCAAGTCAGGCTACCCAATGTGAGTTCTATATCCCCCTTCTCCCAACTTCAAATGCAGACTGATTTAATCAGGTCAAACTTTGCTTTTTGAATTTCATGCAATAAAAAAATTAGTCCCTCTATGGACACCAAAATAGGACCTTTTGTTTCACCCTATGTTACCTATATGAGGTTGGCTCAATCAAACTAACAGCACTAAATGTTGCTTAGGAAAGGCCGTTACATCAAAGACTCTCTAAATCTCTTCTTCCTACTTCCATAGAACGACAGCATGTTACTCCCCTTCTCCCTTCTAACCCTTTAAAACGGATCCAGGAGCCCTTTTTGCTTAAGTTTCACTCTGGCAGAAGCCTACCTATATATTGACAAGATTAGTTGCTTGAATCAAATGAGCGGAACATTCAAGCAAAAGTTATCCACCTCCAGTTAACTGACAAGGAATGGATACGAGAACGATGCAAACTTAGAAACTCAAAGGAAGCTATCTCTCCAATTTTTGCTTGCCAGATAAATTTGGCATATTAGCACCAAAACCTGTGCCAACTATGTGCTATCAGGCTTGCCTAACAGCTATACGCTTAATTGTATGTCAGCAAGCAAGTTCAAAGCGCATTTCCAAACACCCAAAGAAACAATCTATACTTCGCTATGGAAAGGGAAAGCATATGAACATGAGCTTATTGTATAAAGATATTACAAGAACATCAACACATAAACAAGTGTGGATGCCAACATCAAGACAAGTTTCAAGGAGAACTTCTGCAATGACAATCGTCAATGAAAGCAAAAAAGCAAAAAAACAAAAAAAAAGGATGATGTAAAATATTTTAGCAGTATCACGAATCAGTATAAAAAAAAAACTCTATCAAGAAGCAACTGCTAGATTCTAGAAACTAAACATTAAAAGATGAAGGCTTTAGCGTTCACAAAATGTAACAACACCATGTTTCTGTGTTACCAAACATCACCTGAAATATTTCGGCAAAACTCTTCTGGCGGCCTAGGGTTATTCCCGGCAACCCAATCAGCCCATCTGCTCCTCTATCCAACCATTCCCCACCGCCAGGCACGTTCCTCCGATCAGCCTCACTCTCCTCCTTTTGCTGATTAAACCCAGGCTGCATAGAGAACAGTGACCTACTCCCCCCCTCCTCCCCTCGGCTCTGCTTTCTCCTATCTCCTATCCCGCCCAGAGCCGAGCTTCCAGCATGGAGCCGCTGCGCGAACCTCCAATCCTCCTTGGATAACACGGGAGGCGGGAGCCTCGGATTTAGGTTCACATGTGAATAGTAGTATGAGAGGTAAGCAGGGTCTGACCGGAGATCCTCCTCGGACATCAGCCCATTCACATCTTTCTCACCAGAGAATCCTGGGGCGCCGCCGCCGACGCCAAACAGCCCCCCGACTGCGGCCAGCGACCCCTCGACAGTGGGCGGGGCCGAGCCGCTCCGATAGATATTCAGCTCACGCTCTCGATCGCTCGCAGCCTCCTGCCTCCTCTGCTCTCGGAGCAGCATCCCCAAGTCCTCACCGCTGAACCCATCTCCCCCGCCGCCTATCATTGGTCTCACCCCCATTTCCGACAGCATACTCAGGGGACTCTCCGTAACCATTCCGCCCTAACAGGCCGACTGATAGAAGAAAACCAGGAAGAATACACACACAAACACAGAGGTATCAACTTGATCAGCTTAGAAGCATCAAAAACAGGCTTGGATCAAGAAACACTAGGCACAAGCTTAAAAGGATCTATCTTTAGGCGACATTAAGAACACTATTCCTCGTCATTCCTTCGTCCCATCCCACTAAAAATATAAAAAAGGGAGAAATCCAAGAAGATTATAAAGAAAGGTATCGACTTTATGAAATCAAGAACAGCAAAGCTCAAGCTTGGATGAGGAGACACTATGTCTAAGGCTCTAAGCTAAAAGATCGAATCTTTCTCCATCGGAGCTCTATATATCATCATCTACACATTAGATATCCAAAATCGGAGGCCATAAAGCCCTTGAAATGATCATTTCCCTTGAAATGATCATTTCAAATGCCCCAGCGACAAGGAGCACACACTCGCCGGTGAACCGCGAGAGATCGGAGGTGAAAGGCGTGAACTTTTCAATTCCTACGCGCCAAAGATCGCCGATCGGTGATCGCCACGGACATTCTCACCGGAAAACGCCGCTCTCAGCTCGGAGCCGTTATCGGTCGGAAGAGAACCAGAGAGAGAGAGAGGAGCAGCAAGAAGGAAAGCAGCGAAGTGGGAGCGAGGGGGTGATAAGCAAGTGGAGCCGCGGGATCCTCACCGTCGGATACTCGGATGGAGGGCCGAGATCGATCGAATGCCTTAGGGTTTTATTGCAGGGGCGTTAATACGGGGTTATTACAGGGTTAATTTCAGGAATTAGGGATCTTTTGGCTGTTAATTGGCGTTAAGATGCGTGCTCGGGGGCTTCCTACATGCCTAAAAGAGGAGCTTTAGTAGTTAGGGTTTCAACTAATGAGGGAGGACCGGGTGGTAGTTAGGGAGTGGGGAGCGTGGTAATTATCATGGGGGCGGCACGTGCGCGGGGGAAGCGGGGCGCCGTGCCACGTCGGACGCAACCCCGAGGACGTGGATTCGCCCGTGCCTCCCCGCACGTCCCGGCCTAGGGTTTGGTTTCCTCCCTTGGATTCTCCGAATCTGACACGTGGGAATATCGAGTGGAATATGCGTTTTTTTAAAAACTCTTTTATAGAATATTTTATACCGAGTGGAGTGCCTCCTAATTCCTATCTTATCCGGGTTTTAGGCGTTTTCCCACCCTGAAAAAAAAAATAAGAATAATGAAACCGGATGAGCACTATTTCTATCCAACTTTCTTTTCTAGATCTTTTGGGAAATCTATTGCAATTAATTCATTAATATATTTGAACTGATACAAACGTCGCACTCGTGAGGACGTCTGAATTAGTATAGAATGGCACGTACAATGATTAAGTTTGAAATGGTCATCCACCTGGTATTTATAGAATAGATACTGCCCCGCATGTGATCTTGAACTGCACTACAGTTGTCGGTGGGGGCGATCGGAGGGCATAGGTTATTCTGGGTTAAGGAATTTTGGTATAAAAAATGTTGAGATGATGAATGGGGGATACATCAAGAAATTTTTTTAATAAAAAAATAGAAATGGATATAATCGGGTGGAGTTAAATGGAGATAGAATACGTGAAGCAGGACCAAATCTAGATCCAGACATGACTGAGTCCGATCCGGAGCAGCTCCCTAAGCGATCCGGTCGCGTTCGAACTACATCCGTCCGACTCAGATCTACGTACGACCGCGATCGTCGAATGGGCATAACTTTTCGACCACGATGTCCGATCGGGGCGTGCGACCAGTCGATTCGATCGGCTCGACGAGCCCGACAAGATTCATCGGAGATCTAAGATCTCTCCATGACCTCCAAATCTCCATATTCATTTTCCTTATGGTTTAAAATCTCATTTTAGTGAAAAACTTTCCTTTTTAAGCAGTTTATGGGTTTTTTCATTTTTAGCAAATTTCTTATTTCTAGTCAGATTTCTTCTCTTTAATTCTGAGTTCAGTTGAGTTAAGTCATATTTGAGTCCATGTTTGAGTTGGTCTCTACTTAACATATAAAAGGAGGTTCTAGGGTTTGTGAGAGACAGTTTTTTATGAATGAAAATTAGGATTGTTTTATCCTTTCTTGATAAATCTGATTGTCTCTCCCATAAAGAGGTTGGTTGTGTCTCCCATAAAGAGGTCGATTGTCCCTCCCATAGAAAGGTCGATTGTCTCTCCCGACGAGAGACTTATTTACCCTGCGCCGATAAGTGATATCCCCGTCTTTTTAGGATAGTCCATCGTAACCCATCTTATTTTTATTTTACTAACCCTATTGTGTTTGAGAATAATGTTGGGATAACTCATTTTATTCTCAAACCGAACATGACCGTAAAGTTGTAGGTCAATGGATTGATAGCAACGTGTCTTTTAATTCGTGATGATGTCTACATAGCAAAACACCATTTATTTCAGTGAAATATATGTAAAATAAGCCCGCCCGCCCCCCCCCCCCCCCCTGCGAAATACGGCCTATATATATTTTCGAATTTTACATCCAACTATCTATATAATCCATCTTTTCTTCAAATAAAGACATAATGCTTGCTACTTTTTGAAATCAGGCTTAATTAGTTTAACTCAAAATTCCGTCTAAAAATAACAAAATGGTATATTCTGAAATGGAATTTGCTATTTTTAAACACATGTCTCGATCATGAATCCAATTAAGTAAATACATTTTAGTCTTATGAAAATGACATTTTGATATACTAAGCCTAACCCCAATTAAATAGCATAACAGAGTTTAGCTGTGCTTTAAAAAAAAGAAGACAAATCATCATCCTTATATGAGGCTACGATTATAAGTGAAACTTTTGTTGTCCTACGTGACGGGAGAATGTCCTAGGTGGAGCCTATGTGGCATAATAATCCTAGGTTGAGGGGGTTTAATGGGAGGGAGTTATTGGGGTGGGGTTAATGTAGGTATATTGAGATAATTTTTTTTAAAAATGTAAATATTTTTATCAAAATATCCAAAAATACCCCATTACTGGAAAAATCTTAACTATATTTGTTTTGGATTCCTGATCGATTAATAAACTTGTTATCTTGGAAAATTGGGCACCTGCCTAACAAAACAAGGCAATGAAACCTGCCAGGAAACTGCCATATATTGCACCTGGACTTCATGCTTTTTTGGATCCATATCTCCACATCTAAAGACTATATATATATAAAGAAAGATAATGGTGCTGACATCAAAAACGCATCTGGTCTGTTTCCCAAACTTATAATGTTCTTCTTATCTCTTTATCATCTCATCACACACTCCCTTATATATACTGAATACTGTATGGTATTATGGTGGGAGGGAGTTTTTATTAGTCCTTGGGATTGAAGAGAGAGAAAGGGAGGGAGAGCTGGAGAGGAAGGTGGCAGCAGCCATGGAGATGCGCCGTGTCCGGCGAGGGTTTAAGGCCGGAGGGAGGTGGCTGGGCTTGATGTCTATATATAAAAGGCTTCTTCTTGGGAGGAGGAGTGGCGCTGACCGCCGGCCGTTGCGGCCACGGGAAAGAGGGAATCCGTGTCGTCCGCTGCCACCCGGTTCCGAGTTTAATACCGTCAGAAAGAAAGAAGACCTTCGTTTGTTGATCCTGTGTCTGAGCCATACCTGCAAACACCTTCTCTTTTCCTCCCTCAATGCAACATGCGGCATGTTTCTAGAATAAAACATCCATAGTGATCGAGAATGCATACGAATAACGAGAATAAAAATGACAAAAAAAACAACAACTCTATTCGTTATCTCACCCCCAGTCTAAAATAAGTAATTGAGGATATATCATGACATGTCAATATTGAATTTAAGAAACACAATTATATATATATATATCATTCTTATATGAAACTATGATTATAAAATAACCTCTGGGTTGTTCTGTATGGATCTTACGTGACAGACTTTAACCTATGTGGAGCCTACGTGGATGGGAGGGTTAGTGGTTAGTGAGGGAGGGGATTAAGGGGTGGGTGGTTAACAAGGAAGTTAAGGGGTTGGTGGTTACCGTATCAGATAACACGGAGACCCGCTAGCATATATATATATATATATATATTAGAACATCGTTGATAAAAAATGACAACGCATGATAAATCAAGTTATTCTTAGCCAGCTCTCAAATTTGATGGGCCATGCTCATTTCCGGCCCGCAAATGAATCTTACAAGAAAGATTTGTGAGAATTCATTCATGTTAAAAGAACAACTTACATAAGAAATATCTTTCTTTCTCAGAGGAAAAAAAGAAAGAAAGAAAGAGTTCCTTTCGTATATTCTCAAATGTCTTCCTAAAAAGAACAATTTGTGATGCAATTGTTGGTCTAGTGGAGTGCTGATCTCAGTGATTGAGATGGATCTCATATTATCTTATTTATTAGAGATTTTCGGAATGATGTGGGAGTGCTTTAATTGATGTGTTGGGATGTGGAGTGTGACATGCATGGATGTTGAAAGACTTACTACAATGCTGCTGTTGGTCACTTGGACATTATTATTATGAGCGTGATGACATTTTTTTTAACCTTGTCTCTGCCATGCATGATAGATTATGGTGACTATGTTATCGTTTTCACATGCGTCACGTTTCATCTCAGACGGTCATAAATGTTCATTCAAATGCTGCTGATGGGGTCGTCGGCCATCATGTGCATGCATGTCCCTCCCAATCGTTATATGAACATTGACTAATCCAGCATGACTCATTCCAAGCGCAGAACTGATGGGCTAATGCCCATAACATCGGCCCATTTGAAACAGCTGTGTGAGTCGCTATGGGCTTAAAGTTGGGCCTCATTAGTGTCATAACAACGCGTGGGACAGCCCACAGAAATGTACCCAAATGAGTTGCCTTAATTGTATGATATGTAATTAATTGGACATGATGACTTACTTTAATTGCAGGACCCCAAATAACCTTTGAAAAAATAGGGATCACTCAACAAAATAGACTATTATATATTACAAAATTTCTTGTATTATAATAAGGCATCTATATACTCATGTATGTCTTGATACATGATGATTGGAGGTAAGTACTCTGTGAAGGCCCATGTAATATAATAAATAAATAAATCGATGATGAATATTTAGTAATTATATCATGAAGAGTAGATATATAGGAAGGTGGCTTTCTTCCAGAAGGTCAACGAGACCTGGTGAGCGTGAAACATCCAAGCACTCCATCAATCATTTGAAAAACAAAAGGTCACGCTGAGATATAAAACAACGATCATAGACATAAAACAACACATGTATCATTTTTATATAGTAGGATGGTTATAAGTTAATCTTTGATTGTCCTAGATGGCGTCCTACGTGACAGGGATTATCCTAGGTGGAGCCTACATTGAGGGGGAGTTAGTGGGAGAGGTGGGAAGTTAGTTGGAGGGGAAGGGGGTGGGGAGAGTGAATGGTTACCCTACCAGGTGGTAGGGGGGCAAACTAGTATATATATATACTAGTTAATTATCCTATGCCACCTCACAGGGTAACCACCAACCCTACCCCGATAACTCCCTTCCACTAAACCCTTTTTAATTTAAAATTATCATATCACATAGGCTCTATTTAGGACATTCTTCCGTCACGTAGAATAATAAAAATTTAACTTATAACCATAGCTTTTTATAATGATCACATATCTGTCGGTGTATATTATGTATATAGAATTCCAGCATTTTCAAACCTCTAGCCTATCAATGGAACCAATCATTCCATTTTTTTACAAAAATATCTTCACAAGCAGCCACCATATGTCAAATTAATCTTAAGTTGGCTGTGGATATATATATATATATATATATATATATGAAGGACTGGTCACCTGTCAATGCCCATCAAGCTATATATATGTAGTCTAAATGTTTTTTTATAATATTTTTGTCTAATAGAGTATGGATAAAAAGGGGAAAGAGATTTTTTAAAGTTCTATGTCCATGGCCGGGTGTGAACCGGAAAGACAGAAAGGAAAGCGAAAGGGAAAACAAAGACTCTCGGAGCGAGCGAGGAGGTTGGTTGGCTCCTTCCTTCTGCGTCATTTTTTTTGTCTTCTAAAAAGGGATTCGTACGTTTTATATGGGCCTTCCACGAAGGGGACGTACGTAAGCCACCTCAATCTTTTCCCGGATGTTCCTTTACTTATCCTTAATTTTACCTTTGCAAGTAGACCTATATATAAAACGGTTATTTGACGAGAGGTTCAAAGCCGGGAAATTAATCAACGCATGACTCACTTAATAATTTTTAAGACGTTTAGTCCAAAAACATACAAGTTATAGTTTGTTTTGTTATTCTCATGACCAAAATACCCTTATAACTACATCAACTTGGATCTAATTAGCTTGGAGAGAGGAGGTAATGAGGATCGGACGACGTCTGGGTTGTGATACTAAAACACGTGATTTGAAAACTCAAGTGTATCTCTGAGCATTTCCAATAGACGGAGGTAGTGGATCGCGTTTCACCAAAATTATAAGGTATCAAAATACAGTTAACCATGTAAACAATTCACACTAAAATCGATCATTGTTCCTATACAATTCACACTATATTTGAACATTTTGTAGTAAGTATAAAAAATGATAGAATCCACGATAACCGCCCTACAATATGACAAAAAATACTGATTTGTGTATATGGGGCAGGGCATGTCAATTGCACATGCCCTCGAATCGGTAGTGAGATACCATTTGGTTGATCTAATTCATTAATAGAACAATACTGATAGACTAAATTAATCAATCCGTATATACCTACCGATTGAATGTACAAATGATCGAATCGGTAGTGATATACCAATTGGTTAATCTAATCCATCGGTAGAACAATACCGATGGAATAGATCAATCAATCGGTAGATACCTACCGATTAGAAGGCATGTGCAATGTACATTTTACGTGATCATATACATAAATCTTTATTCTATTGCAAATTGCCGCATCAACTATTATGTATTTCACAAAAATAAAAACAGAAAAAGACTCCTCTATTACAAATTGTGCGAGGAGTTTCTTCTACAATTCCGGCAGCCGGCAAGGCGTCCAGAAGAAGATGGTAACAAGGGTCACAAAACATACCTAAATACATAGAGAAGTCTTAGGCAATGGACAAATAATTTAACGCGGCATAGTTGGTACAATGCTGGTCGTCTGAAACCCTCCGACGCCAATAAAAACTCTGATGCCACGCAAATTCGGCCCCAGCACGCCGAAAACGTATTGTTTAGTCTTCGAAGGTTTCACGGATGTTAGGATTTTGTTTTGCTTATTAGTCACCCTCATGTTTGAATGGTGCATGTATATGCCGCCATGAATCATGATACAATGGCAAACTAAGCGCGGTCAACAATGGCGAGGAGACTTTTAAATTGATTGTTAACCAAGCAAGCCAAGTTATTAAATTAATCAGCTAAACTAATATAGATTATTTCATGAAGTCATCCAATCCACACAAACAATTATGCGAAGCTCTCAAACGAAGTAAACCAATCCTTGCTCACAAAGAAAGCTTACGTTATAAACCTCTCACTTTTATATGTATATAATCCGTATGATTAATTACGTAACTGCTTACTTATTAGTAATCTCCCTCCGCTAACATGCGCCCGCCCGAGTCACCAGCCTGACTCCGACTCGGCTATTGTAGTTGGGTTATGGTGGTGTTGGGATCGTTGCGAACTCGCTGCCGAGTTCTTGTGCCGCTCGACGCGTCTTGACCCGAGGCGGACCGGTCAACGTCGGCTGCTGTAAACGCCGTCAGCATTTAGCGTTGCCACGGGGGACCACGATGCTTGTGAAGGGAGGAGGCAGCGTCCATTCCACGCTAACGGACGGGAACGCGGCTCCGCCGTTAGAGGAATCGTCTCGGCTCTTAAAAGGCCGACCTCCTCTTCTCTCCATTTGCGCATCCCATCCTTTCCTCTCCTCCGACGCCGACTCAGATCACCACCATCTGGTGATCGCTCCGCTGCCTCGAGGCGTTCGTCTCCGAATTCCAGGAGGATTGGGCTTGGATTTGTATTTTACGGCAATCAAAGGGGGTCCCAGATCGATTTCCGCCGAGAAATTGCGGTAAAGATCGGATCTTTGATCGCTGTTGAGCTGTTCTTGATTGGATCTTCCAGTATCGTCTTCTTAGAGGGATGATGTCTTCTCCGGCGACTGCGGCTGGAACGTCGTATTGGTGTTATCGGTGTACCCGCTTCGTTAGGGTGTTGTCTGGGGGTGGGGACTCGGTCGTGTGCCCAGAATGCGACGGGGGGTTCCTTGAGGAGGTGGACGAATCAGCTCGGCCCCCGCCGGCCATCTCCGTTGCCGGCGAGCCACGCCGCAGGAGATACCCCAACGCTGCTATGTACATGATGGAGAGCGGGGCCCCCCGTGCCACCGGGCACAACCCCGACCTCCGGCTCCGACGTCAACGCCGTGCATCCGCTGGCGACCGCTCTCCCTTCAACCCCGTCATCGTTCTTCGCGGCCCCTCCGATGCTGCGGCTGCCGCCGCTGGCGGCGACCACGTCCCGGCCGCTAGCTTCGAGCTCTACTACGACGACGGAGCGGGATCTGGTCTCCGCCCCTTGCCGGCGAGCATGTCGGACTTCTTGATGGGGTCCGGGTTCGACCGGCTCCTGGACCAGCTCTCCCAGATCGAGATCAATGGCATCGCCGGAGGGCGGGGGTGCGAGCAACGCCCCGCATCTAAAGCGGCCATCGAGTCTATGCCCACCATCGAAATCTCCTCCGGGCACGTTATCACGGAGTCCCACTGCGCCGTGTGCAAGGAAGCCTTTGAGCTCGGTTCGGAGGCCAGGGAGATGCCCTGCAAGCATATCTACCACCAAGATTGCATCTTGCCCTGGCTCACCCTGAGGAATTCTTGCCCGGTGTGCCGCCATGAGCTGCCCAGCGATGTTCGTGGGAGGACTGCGCCAGAATCCGACGGAGGGGACGAGAACCCTGTGACTGTGCCCGAGGAGGAGACGGTGGGCCTCACGATTTGGAGGCTTCCTGGTGGTGGTTTCGCTGTGGGAAGGTTCGCAGGTGGACGCCGAGCAGGGGAGCGTGAGCTTCCGGTGGTTTACACGGAGATGGATGGTGGATTCAATAACGGTGGTGCGCCAAGAAGGATCTCGTGGACCTCCAGAGGGAGCCGGTCGAGGGAGACTGGAGGAATTGGGCGAGCCTTTCGCAATTTTTTCTCATTCTTCGGTAGATTTAGGTCTTCTTCCAATTCTCCACAATCAGGTTCGGATTCGGGATCCTCCTCTTTTAGTAGGAGAGGCAACAGAGGTTCTGCCTTCAGTAGGAGCTCTCGAAGGCGAAGCAGGAGCTTTGCATTGGAGGATGGGAATGCCAGTGCCAATGCCATTGCCAGATGGTAAACAGAGGAAGGACCTTGGAAAAGCTTCCACTTTTCTATTTGTTCACTCGATTATAATTTGTTATTACCTTAGGTTCAGCAATTATGGATTGTTAGGAGAGAAGGAGCCTGAAACCTTTAGGTTTATGAGTCCCTCTGTATATAGAAATTAGAGGAGCAATGTGAAAGCATTGCAGCATTTCTTCATTGTTATCTCTCTTGGGATTGCAAGAAACTCTTTGCAGCCTTTTTTGGATGAATACGGGGAAAGAAGATCTGGATTTTGAATGCCCATTGAAATTAGGAAGGTAGATTCCTGATGTATTTTGCTTGTTGCAAAGGCGACTGCCAATACATTAATTCTTTGTTGTAAGACTTATTATGAAGGTCATCAGTTCTGTTTCGTTGCCTCTGTTGGCTCTATCATGCTTCCAGTTTTGTAGAAATTCCAGGATCATACACACCTCTAAAGAGTTGTCTCTGATCTTGGCAGACTCTATGGGTGTTGTGTTGGCTCTGGCATGCTTCTAATTGTGTTAAAATTCACGACATGCATACATGAATGTTTTATCTCTGATCTGTTTAGACCGTATGAATGTTGTTGGGGATTCTTTTTTTTTTAAGGTACATTTCACCTAGAAGCAGTCACTTGAGCTAGCTTGATCCATGACACCACGAATTCAAGATTCATGCATCTTCGGAATGATGAACTTTGTTAAACCTAATGTGCTGATTCATTTGGATGTACCCATTGTTATTATCGTTTTATTTTAAGTGGACCATTGTCTTATTATTTTTCTTGTTTTCTTTAGTTTTGTCCCATGAGCTGTTTGGATATCAATAGTCTGTGTTTTGCTATTCAGCTGTTTTCGTTTGATAGTTTTTTTGTTTTACCCTTCTCAGTTATGCCTATTCTCAAACACATATATTATACCCCAGTGGGGTTTTATTAGACAGCCACCTCTCTTGACATCCGATGAAACTATGTTGTCTGGTATTCAGGTTGTTGGGATTTGGCTGGTGTTTCAAAGTAAGGTTGCATAATTATACCCCTGAATTGTTCTGATTTCCACAGTCTGATTTTTGTCTTGGGTGCTTGGCCTACATAAACGCAGGCAGTCAAATTGAACTGCCTAGCTAATTTCTTTGATTTGTTGATAACTTGATAGCAGTTGGTTGTCATCTAAAGAAGTTTAGAGTATTTTGATTTTCAAATCTTTGCTGATTGTAGATTGTTCTGTCATGTAGTTTAGCTTCTTTGTCTATTCCAGTAGTTTTGACATGCTGTTCTCTCTTTCCTATTTCAATCGGCCTCAACTGAAACAATCTGTATGTTTTTTAGTGTGGTAACAGGAAACTTTGGTCTTCATCATCATCCAGCCTTTCCACAGAATGCAGGTGTATAGAAGAACAGTCTACAAAGGGCTGTTGGGTTTACTTTAATTATTTATTGATTGCCAGTATCCATCCAGTTCCTGTCGGTGATGAACAGAACACACCACCTTTTTTCTCTGTCAAAAGCTATGTGCGTTATATATATCCTAACATGGCTTACATGAAAATTTTTAATTTGCAGATAGATGTTTGGATAGTTTCCTGGAAGGAGCAAAGTGATAAAAAGAAGCCCTCAGCTCCTGCTGTATTCCTGCAATCTGTTGGCCCAGAAAGAGAAATGCTGAGGAATCGATAAGATAAAAGGAGAACACGTCGCTCTTGGTGGACCTCTTCCCCCGCTAAGGGCGTTCCTCATTGGATTGTTGACTCCCATCTCCATTCAACGTGTCTTCACCTTCTAGATGCCCAACTTATATACTCTTTGACTAGATTTGTTCTCAACCCTGGTCAAAATATCCTCACAGCATAGCCGTGGCATCTTCTTCTCTACACGAATCATCCATGAGATTTGACAATAGTGGTGGTAGGTGCATGAGATTCTCATGGTCCAATTAGGAACAAATCAGAACCAATATGGTTGGGATTTTTTTAATGTGGTATCTGTATCGAGCCAGGACTATGTACATTAACCGCCACCACTCTGATAGCTGCTGCAAGACTTGAAGGTCTCCATAAAGGACTGTTTCCTCTCACCTATGGGGGATGGGCCAGATGGCAGATGCTCTGCTAAGTTCTCCGTGAGTTCTCACGGGTCCTCTGTTCTGGAGATGAAACAGGGGATGGTCGTTGTTCAAACGTCAATTGGGTCATCAATGGAAATAGGTCCCATCTTATCCAAGGGGATCCACTCGTCAGTCTTATCCATTACGTGGTTAACCCAATCGAAACCAACTACGAGGAACACGTATATTTAAGGCCAAATGGGCCGGTACTTGGGATTGTCTTTGTTTAGACTCACTTCCTCCAGCCCACTAAAATGGCTTCAGTCGCTCCGCGCACGCCTCCGGCGTTCGTCGCTCAAAGGCCACCGACTGCTGCACGCCGGATAGCCGCCACGTTCCCGCCGACGGGATCGGAACCTATGAGGTCATCAAGCTTGGTTTGGTGGAAGCAGCAGTCTTCGAGGGTGGTTGCTGTGTCGGCGGTGGGGGATGTGTCGTCGGAGGGCACCACCTATCTTATCGCCGGCGCCGCCGCGGTGGCGCTCATCGGCACTGCTTTGCCGATCCTCTTCTCTCGCAAAGACACGTAAACGTTCTTCTCTCCACACCTCTCGGCTCTCTCTCTATCTCTCTTTATCCATGGTGTTATAGTTAGAATCAGACCGACCGAACCCAATTGGCATTTGGGTGCATTGTTTGGAATTGGACGCGACCCAATTCCAAACAATGAACCCAAACTTAAATATAGTCGATAAGTCGTAGAGCATATAATATGGATGAGTAATTTGGCATATTGACTGATGAATGAGATCGAATTGGGTGACTGATTGAGATGGGGAAAATGGGAGCAATGAATGACAGGTGCCCGGAATGCGATGGTGCTGGGTTCGTCAGGCAATCAGGCGCGGCGCTGAGGGCAAATGCAGCGAGAAAGGACTCGGCTCAGATCGTGTGTCAGCGCTGCAACGGACTCGGCAAGCTCGGCCAGATTGACAAGTGATCTAGTCATCCAGCTAACATGCACCCCTAGCCTCTCTCTTATCGTCATTGTAATTTTGCTACTTGCCAGCGCTCTTTTGTATGACCTTCCTCCTATAATGCCGTATTGCCGTGTATGAGGGAGTTGTTTAAATCTTAAATAGTACAAGTGATATGTTGAGTCCTGCTCCTAAATTGTTATTGTTGAAGAGCTAGCACTTCACTTTGGATATTTTAATCCGAATAAATAAGAAAATGAAAATGGTTGCTGCAATCTGCCTAAGTAGAAAATGGAGAAAATGGTATATTAAGGACGTAAAATCTTTAAAATTGTATAGGGCAAGATACAATTTTCAAGAATGGGATTCGAACCCTTTACTTGAAACTGACTTACGTCTTAGATCAACTCGGCCATCTTTAACACTTAGTCTGCGTTTGGTATGGGGTTAGAAAAATGGGGTTAAGGGGATATGGTTAGATGGGGTTAGAAAAAGTGGGGTTAATGAATGGGGGTAAGAAAAGTTAGTGAGGAATCGGGTAGGTGGAATAGTGGTAACCCCATGATCATTACTTTGATGTTTGGATAAAAAGTGAGGATAATGAGAGATAAAATGGGGTTATCCCCCCCTTAACCCTCAACCAAACGAGGGCTTAAGGGGGGATAGAAGCACATCTTTAACTTTATTAATATAGACAGTACTATTTTCAATACAAGCTTTTTCGTGTGATATCTTGCCATCCATCCACATCCCTTCATTGGTTTTAAAAAATTAAGCATATTGTAACAAGTACTACAGTTGTAAACATACATCTTGTTAGACAAATTATACTAATATAAAATCACCCTCACCTATAAGCTAAAGTTTTTTAATTCATTAGTTAGAGTTCTTTCACGGTATCACATCAGAAGTCATATGTTCAACCTTATGTTGCGCGCTCCGCTAAAGCCCAGACTGAGTGGGACGAGCGACAAATCCCAGTAGGGATCTATACTATATTAGAGAAACGCAACCTGGGTAGGTCTCGTAATCAACAATCAGCTTAAGGTTAGAGTTCTTTTATGGTATCAGAGTACAGGGAGAATAAAATGATATTATCTATATCAGAATGATTGTATTGAATATTGTCGAGCGTTGAGAACGTCCCAATGAACATTCAAAGCTTATCTTAGAAGGTGTTAAGCGTTTATTTGTTATCCAAATAATTTCATTAGTGAAGTCAGGTGTATGTGGTTTAGCGGATGCTTGAGATGATAGATTTTTCATTACCATATTTTTTTTTATGAAGTTATATTGTTCGTCATGTTCTCATTTGATTCCATTGTTTTTGATACTATATGCACGATGGAGAGGCCATGATTGATAAGTTCATGCTCGGCGCTTTTGTCGATGTTCGTCAGCCCGTTGATGACTATTTTTGGTCAACTGCAAAAAATTTTACACAAGCTGGAATAGAGAAGTTCATGGTAGAATGTCCATACCGAGTACTATTATTTAGAAAACTTGTTGACGCAATGAGGATAAAGCCATCCTCTCTTGAAGCACTAATAAAAAAATTTCAATGGGATGAAAATGTGGATGTCCTTCATAAGAACATGAGGCGTCGGGGATGGATCTCTCGCATCACAATGTTAGAGACAGAAGCTACATTGTCACTCTGAGATGTGATGCTTAGCCACTTGATTCGACGGTGGAAAGTTTTGGACATTTTTGATGATATTGTTGACTCTGATACCATGAAATAACTCTAACCACTTAATCCAAAAACTTAATTTTATGAGTGAGGGTATATTGACATGGTCCTTCAAGTGGCTCAAATAATTATCAACAACATAAAAGAACTTTATTAATTTATTGCAAGCATGAACCTATAACTTTCTGTTCTTTCAGTTGGAACATCTCAAGCTGCACTCTATAGGTCAGCCAAGTATCCTTTCTTTGTGTTTTGTTTCATTCATTGATTCACATAGGATTGAGTCTTAAATTTAAATATGATGAGTTGGAATCTTCAACAGTGTAATCTTATATGCATGATATATTTTACTAATTTCTTTGTTCAATCTGATTTGCTATAGGAGTCAATATGTAACCTATGTTTGGTTTCATGGCCTTTTAACTTTGCAATGTATGAGAACAATAGATGTCAGTTTTGAAAATGGATACTTTCTGACTACGGGGATGTTTGGTTGCTGAGAAGTAAGCTGAAGTAGAGTGACTTTTTGAGTAGTGACTTCACTGGAATGACTTTTTGAGATTTTCTGAGTTCTAGTGTGTGATTGGTGCTTGAAGTGGAGATATGGTCACCCTCAACTGTGAACAATTTCAGGAATTTTTAATAATTTAATATTTTATTTTAATAACTTTAATAATTAGAATATTAAAATAATACTATTTTGGATGATGTGGACCAATCACGAGGTGACATGTGACATATGGGACCAACTTATATTAATAATTTATTACAATACAATATTATTATTATTATTTGCCACTTCCCAGCGAGTCACTTCAACGACTTCGTGTCAAAATCGTCGAAAGTCAAATCCGGAAGTGGAAGCTAAATTTGCCTTGAGGGTGAAGTGGGTTGAGTGACTTTAATCTTATTTCAACACCACCAAACAACCGAAGTGGTTGGAGTCACTTCAAAAAAAGTGACTCAAGCTCCACTTCAAATCAACCAAACAGGCATTATATGAAAAGATATGAATAATCGTACATATATATCCTTATGAAACAAATTTTGTTTCAAAGGTGGTAAAGGTAGGCATGTAGTTAGATGATGGGTTTTGGTTGGTGTTTCGAGCTAGATCAACTACACAAGCTAGATGCTTCTTTTGGCATGGAAGATAAGATAACAGTTATTGGGTGTTGTTGGGTGTTGAATATTGATGCAAGATTTTTATTTTTCTCATGAGAAACTATTGTTGGAAGTTGTTTCCTAGCGTACCGTCTTTGACGTTTTTATATGTGGACTGAATGGAGCGTAATTTCTAGATTTAATTGGTGCCAATGAAGGATGGTGTAATTGATCTTATACTAGAGATTGTGGGTGCAAGAAGCCAAGAATGCACCATAAGCATCAGATCTTTGATATTTGTTACATCATTATTCTGCCACACAAATTGGTTAGATATTTGACTTACGAAACATTAATGCGCTGGTAATTTGTTGATGTAATCAAAGGTGGTGGGCACATCTCAAGCATGTGCTAAGCACATCTCAAGTACGCAGGGGCGGACCTATTCACAGATTAGGGGGGGCCTGGGCCCCCATTGAAATTTTTTTTTATACTTAACCTCCTGTGGGCCCCGCGTCCCCCACCCCCTACCCCAGTGTCCCTGGCCCCCCGAGGCACTGCCTTCCTCCCTTGGCCCCCCCCCCTTGCCTGAGAGGCTGGGTCCGCCCCCTGCAAGTACGTGCTAAGCCACTTTGTATTTTGTAAAAGTAGATATCAAGTAAATAGGATGCAAGCCGCATCAGAATATATTACAAAATAATCACTTCATACCTTGAATTTTTGTTTTTAGAAGGCAAGTGCTTGGTTTGCTTTAATATTCCGGGGAGGCTTGATTTGCATCACTTGGTACTTGGCCTATAAATTGTATTCGTTATTAAAATAACTTCGTGTTGTATTTCAAGTACGGCATTAAAATGTTACAGAATCGGGTGTTGATTTTGATACAAAGAGACAAACACATCCCAATAATTAACATATTTGGCATCATTCGATACAATGAAGCCAAATATCAAACTCAAATGGGGGACCATAATTAGTAAATATATGAGATTAAACGATAAGACAAAAAAATCACTGAACTCTAACAGCTAAATAATATTTACAACAAATTTTCTCCTTCATCGAGGCGCGCTGGAAGTCCATGGTCAGAGGGTCTGGGCAACTGTTTTGACTCAATCAGTCCTGTTTTGTTACATGTAACGGGAAGACTAGTCAATTTGATTAGAGCTAGTTGGTCTGGTTACTTTTGGTCCCGAAAGGAGACTAAAACTTTTTTTTTTGGACCGTCCGATTTAAGTAAAATTCTTCAAATAATTTAACCTTTGAACTCGTCTCATAAAAAAAAAAAAATTTCTCCTGAGAGTCCATCCCAGTCACCATTTTCTATTTTGCTTCGAACACGGATCGCGTCCGGCTACATGCCTAATTTAAGCCCGGATAACAAATAGGCCACCCAAGCTTGGCTCATGTCTCGCTGCTTCGCGGGCTCAATTTATAAATCTCTTCCATCAACGATCAAGTAATCCCCACCGATGGTTCCATCAGAACGACCCTGTCATAGATGCATGACAGCCATTCGTTCCTTGACAATTGTTTTGGACCTTTTGGTTACACTGCTCCGAAGTACGATTATACCCTAGGAGCTTTCCCGTTGCCTCTCGATCTCATTCGATGCTGCTTCTTGTCGGCTTTCCCTCTTCCCTGTAGCGAGCGCTATAAAGATAGAAAACAGAGGAAAGATCGCAATTTCGGGAGCCAATCTTGTTTCGATCGATCAAAACATCGAGGAACCCTCAATTTTTTGTTCGTGTAAGTGTCTATATTCTGTATTTTATACTCTTAATCTCGTTTGCTTCTAGTTTGTGAACCAATGGTCACCCTAGGGTTTCCCATGGAACAGAGATTCAGTACCATGATTCTTTCCGATTGTGATTGTTTCTTCTCGCAATATGTTTGAGTTTTTATCCCGCTTTTTAATTGGTACGTTTCGGCTTCTTAAAGTGCGCGTTTTGTGATCCCGGCATCCATGAGCTTTGTGTTCCAAAGAAGCAGGCCGGACATCGAGAATGGCTTCGCAGGGTTTGTCCCCGAGAGGCGTCCGCTGGTGCGTATGTCGCCCTCTTTTTGAATTTGGTTCTTTTGTTGCTGATGATTCTAATTCCTAGTTCCAAATGCGATTACAGCGGATACACGCAGGAGCTCGGCCTGTTAATTCGAATTCCATGGCTTTTCTTCTCACGGGTAATTCCTTGCTTGCCTTGATGATGGGTTGTGTTACATTGCTACGTTTCGTTGGATGTTAACCTGATAATTTTGTTTACTTGATGAACGTTGTTGCTCCCCAGTGCTACTGTTGTTTATGATATTGAATTCGCATCAGATGTCGCCGAATTTTCTGGTAGGTTTGAAGCATTTCATATGCTGTTAGATTTGAGTGAGGGCACTGATTGTTATGTTGCATGTGGAATTTGAGAATGCTAGTTTCTGGTGAAATGTGCTTGCAGCTTTGGTTAGTTTTGGGGGTTTTCCTAATGGCCACTAGCTTAAGGATGTATGCTACCTGCCAACAACTCCAAGCGCAAGCTCAAGCTCATGCTGCAGCTGCCAATGGATTGCTCGGGCACACGGAGTTGCGGCTGCATATGCCTCCATCAATAGCATTTGCAACAAGGGGGCGGTTGCAGGGCCTTAGGCTTCAACTTGCCCTTCTTGATCGGGAGTTTGATGATTTAGGTATGGTCTTTTGCAGATTCTGATCTTTTTATGTTGCAATCTTTGTTCTTGCTCGTGCCGATGAAACTGATGGTCCGGCTTACTATTGTGTAGACTATGATGCTTTAAGAGCATTAGACTCGGATAATAATCCCGATGCTCCTTCTATGAGTGAAGAGGAGATCAATTCTCTTCCGGTTCACAAATACAAGTTTCAGTCAGATCAAGGCTCTGCATCTGGTCCACAAAGGTGAGTCAAACGCTTGACGCATACTTCAGTAACTTGCAAGTTTTGGTCTAAAAGATGGGTTTTCTTTCACTTCTTTCAACCATTCCATAAGTTCCGTTTATGGTCTGTAAATGGACTGAGTGCAGCCCAGTAGGTTAGAGAGTTTTACTTGTGAACATTTTTTTCTGCAGTGATCGATCCTCCCAGCAGGAGGCTTCATCATCAGCTACGGTCACTACTGAGGTAGGATTTTTAATATCATCGTGAATTCCTCTAAAAGGGTAATGCTATTAGTCTCTCACGGGACGATGAGAGTTTCTTGCAAAAGTCCCCAGCTCATTACTTTGTCTAACTTTTGCTAAGCAGAAAAGCCAAGAAATTGCAAAAGGTGATGGAACTATGAAGACATCAGAGAACGAACTGACATGCAGCATTTGCTTAGAACAAGTTAGTGTTGGCGAATTAGTAAGGAGCTTGCCATGCTTGCATCAGGTTAGTGCTCTCTGTGCTTAGCAATATCTAGAATAGCACTGTTACAACTGAAGTGGAGGATGATTTCTTCCCCAGTGCACTTATTTTATTTGTTTTTTTAAGAGTTCATAAATATCACTTAAAAAGACAACTCCTTCCATTTCCCGTGTTTGTCTCTAACTAAGAGAGTTGCATTCTGCAAATTCTTCGCTTGAAGTTCTCTGAGATATCCAGTGAGTGATGAAACAAGTGTTGATCTTATTTCCATTTTGTTGCAGTTCTTTCCATCAAAACATGATTTGACTATTTAGGATAGCTGTGACCATCCCACTTCCCCTGCTGACTGTTTACGTAGAGTATCACAGTGTGGTCAACCATGGAGTGCCACATCCTTAATGGAGAGGGGCTTTCCATAACAACTATGATTAGTTGATAGAAAGTCAGACCTACCTCATTTGTTCTAGAAGTTTATTGGCTCGTGAACAAATAAGCCCTACCTAAATGTAGGATATTTTCCAAGAAAGCAGGAAGAGGACAAGTTTCAATGCAGGGGCCCGCTGTTAGCATATGGACAGAGTGTTGGTGACATAGGAGGAAATTTAACTTTAAAGTTATTCTTTAGTCTTTAATGATCCTGTACTTATTGTTCTTTGGCAGTTTCATACAAATTGCATTGATCCATGGCTGCGTCAGCAAGGAACATGCCCCGTTTGTAAATACAAGGTGAGTTCTGGGTGGCAGGAAAATGGTGAAATGGATGCTTCCTATATGGTATAGACATCTGCAAGTGGTGATAACATCCTACCTACTTACTGGCCTGTTGAGTTGTTCGGTAGCATCATGGATTAAGGACAACTTTCAAGGCTACATTCACTTTTCGCTAACCATGTAATTGGCTCTTAGAAATCTTTTCATACACAATGCCTAAAGTGCGAGTTGATATAGTAGTCTCAATTCTAAGGTGTGTTCAGCGAGGGCATGTTGCGTAGAAACATCATGATTTTATCACCAGCAAAATCACCAGCAGACTAGTCATGTTCAAGACAACATTGCTTGGCACACCTGTAGGAAGAGAGCTGTGCCATGTTGTTTAATCAGAAGAGGTTGAATACACAAAAAAAAATTTATCATGCAAAAGTTTTTCAATCCTTCCATTTCAGATTCTTCTTTTGCTTCTCAACTATTCGAGTATTTAACCCTATATATTGGCCTGCAATTGATCACTAACAGGGAAAGTACAGGCTTGTGCTAAGCACCTATGTACTCATACTTCCTTATATGCTTACTATTCCCGTCCATTTGAAGGGAGTATTATTTGGTGCTTTTATCATATCAACTGCAAGAGGAGCTGTCAAAATTCTTGGAGCCTTGTGTTGGCTTCCACTTGTTTGCCTTGTCCTTGTACGTTAGCCTGCTAGCTTGGTTTAGCTTTTATTGAATGCGATCAACCCATTGCCAACAGCACAAGGTGCTCATACTAAGAATCTGCTGTGCGTGTGAGATGGTTTTGAGTTTGAATCCACTGGAGAATTTTCTTGTGGTTGCAAGGAAATTGTTCATCTTAGGATAGGCGTTAAAAGCTCAACTAAATAAATAATAAATAAATAAACTCGTTGCCAACCAATCAGAACAACCCTAGCATCGAAGAAACAAAGAACCACCCAGGTATCGAATTAATATATGCAGAACATGATTCATTCAAGGGCAATGGTGATGGTCAGAAAGTATGATTGTTCTATCTATTGAAGGAATAAATGTTCTCTGTCAATTAATATTTGAAAAGGAGAGATCACCCAACAATATAACAATGACGGTGAAATGTAGCTCGCCAGTCGCCCAGACTCGCCGGAAGAACACAAAAAATATGGTAAAGTATCTTTTTATTTCTCAAATGTCCAAAATTCCGAGTACAAAGTTAAGTTTCTCGTATGTTCGACCCAATTATGTTTACAATTCCGTTTCTCAAAGTTTGTGACAATGTAACACCATCCATCAACATGAACCAAATGAAAACAATAAATAGCCCCAAAACCAAGCTTTAAAAAGAAGAGAGGAAAATGTCAACCAGGCCGGAGTTTATGATCGTATCAACGAGGTCCAAAAGATCAACACTTGGGCAGATCCAACGGCGGAGGCGGCAGCTTCTGGTCCGGTTTGCTCCCGTCCAGCACCAGCCACGCCATCTTCAGACCCCAACTCGTGTGCACCTCCAGGTGGCAATGCATGAACCACACACCTAAGCACATCCCATTCCACGTCAGCAACATTGAGCACAAAATTAGTGAAGATAAGCGGAATGCAATGGTTCTTACCAGGGTTGTCGGCGAGGAACCGGATGGCAACCCAGCCGCCAGAGGGCACGCCGACGGTGTTCCTCTCAACGGGGTCGACAAGGTTGAACTTGCCAGGGTCGCTGGAAGCGTTGTAGTTGCCGAATCCCTGGCCGACGACGAAGAAGTTGAAGCCGTGGAGGTGAAGCGGGTGGCTCTCCGCACCGAGGATGCTGGTGTCCTGCAACACCAACTCCACTCTCGTGTTGAACGGCAGCACCATCACCTTGGTGCCATTGTTCACCACCGTGTTGTTCGGCGGCGCGCCGGTATAGTTGAACGGTTTCAGAGGAGTGATGGGGAAGTCGGGGCTGTAGACGCCGGTCGACTGGCCGGAGAAGTGAGCCTGAAGGAGGGCGGTGGTCGGCATGACGAACGAGACATTGTTTATGGCGGCAGAGAACATGGTGCCATTCGGCCCCTGGCACGTCTGGTTGTTCTGGCACGGGCTCGTGCCGAGCCCGACGGTGAAGAAGAGGTGCCGGTCGACGGTCTGAGGCACGTTAGCCGGAAACTTCGCCGACGCCAAGCTACGTAACTTGTTGGTAAAGTTTGTGACGAAAGACGTATCATTAAGAGATGGAAGGATTGGTTTCCAGAGTGGGAGCTTCTTATCAAAGGCAAATGAAGAGGAGACATTGGAGTGCTGGTATTCGAGTATGCCGGCGGTGCTCGAGTTATCGAAGGTGCCTGACCCGGTGACGTAGGGCCTTGCAGACATGAAGAACATGGCACCGGGGAAGCCGGGCTTCGTTTTGAGGAGGACGTTGGTGGTCTGGCCTGGTCCTATGACGAGTGTCTGGGTGTCGAAGGGCTTAACGTAGACGGCGTCGACATCCACGACGGTGAGGGTGTGGTTGGCGATGCTGAAGAACAGCTCGTCGTTGAGGGCAGCGTTGATCATTCGTAGCATGTATGTCTTCCCCGGCTTCACCTTCAGCTTGTATGTATCTATGCCAATTCATGATCCCGGCCCATATATAACAAGTTAATTAGCTTCACCAATTAATTAATCAACCCCAAATCTTATAATTAAGCTCATAGGAAATGATGATGAGTTTAGATTTATATACTAGCTAGCTGTAATCATAAGAGTAAGTAGTTCTAAAGCATCATCTCCTTCTTATTACCTTTAGCAGAGCAGTTATACAACGGCCCCGGAAGCCCGTTCATAGTGTAAGCATCGGAGACGTTCGGGCCGCCGCCGGTCAGCATCGCCTGGTTGATGATGGTCTCGGTGTCGGAGTTAAACCATTCACCTATATATATATTATATATATATATATATATATATATATATATATATTATCACCATTAGTGACAAATATACGATACTTACTTCATGTATGTTCCAATTAAACGATGAGATCTAGCTAGCTAGCTAGCTTACCGAAGATTATTGGAACTTCCTTGTAGGGTTTCACAAATGGATAAGAATCACCGCGCTTGGGGAGGATGATGATAGGCCCGTACACAGTTGCTCTTAGCCAGGAGATGTGGGCGTGCCAGAAGAGGGTGCCTCTCTGGCCAACAATGGTGAAGTTGTAGACATAGCTCTGGCCCGTCTGGATCGGGCACTGGGTGATGTACGCCGGACCGTCGGCCCAACCACTACGCAGCTGGCGAACGCCATGCCTTCATTCATCCATCCATCCGACAACAAAACATGCATACCTAATGTTAGTTCCCGTCTCAAAATCTAGAAATCTCGTTAGGATTTCTTGATTAGAATGCACTCAAAGCTAGAGTTTTAATCATTTTTTTTTTCTTCATACCAATGCACTGTGATGTTATTACTGACATGGTTGACCACCTTAACAACCACCCTATCACCTTCTCTTGCAAATATCTTTGGCCCGGGACACTGGCCATTTACAGTCACCATGCTCTTCGTGTGGCACAGCCGAGTAATGTTAGCCAGTTGAATCTACAAGAGAAAACAGAAATTTGTAACCAAAATCTATATATGATGAAAATTAACACATTGCATGCGTATTATAACTTACGTCGAATCTATAATGCCTGGTTATGCCAGTTTGCTGAGCAAGAGAGATCTCCGGCATGAGAAGCAGAGCAACAAGCAATCTGAGCATGAGAGCCGTCAACGACGAAAGAAGAAGAGATGAAGCCATATCTGTCTAGCTATATATCTCCTCTGCAAGAAGCTAGGAAGGCTTCCGGCCGGTTGTCTTGTAGCTAGAGACTCGGATGAGCACTGAGAGGGGATTGTGAGGTATGTGTGCTTATATAGAGGAAGTTGGTGGCATGATCGACTCTGCTGGTGTAGATCGATTAGGTGATTCCACGTGCATTGCCACTTTTGAGCCAAAAATAGAACATGATATTCCTATCATGGTGCTGGTCTAGCTTAGCTTTAGAGTGCTGTTAAAGACAATCATTTAATATTTATTATACATGCATAGAACATGGAAGTGTTATTTATCTATATATTCATTATAATTACGGCAACTACAAGGCAACATTGATCACACATAGTATTACTGGTCGTCTTAATTAATTAAACTTTGGCTTGGATATTGACATTAGCCAAATGCCCTCGTCCTCTTGATCAGCTTTTGTTGTTGTTGTTGGTGTTGTTGTTGTTGCTGTTGTTGTTGTTGCTGTTGTTGCTGTTGCTGTAGCAGTTGATCTCTCTCTCTATATCGATCTATCTATCTCTCTTCCTACCTCTTTCTTTGTCAGATGATCTCTTTAGAGGATTGGAGAAAAGAGAGAGGTGGAAAAGGCTTGTTGGGGGCCGGATTGGGGTTGGTGATGTTCTTTCCCTGGACTTGACTTCTCTGAGTGTCCAAGCAAGAGAAGGATGTGCGACCGAACTCAATCCCTATAGCTAAGCTACCTCTTTCTTCTATGTAACACTTGTTATTGGGTTTGTTGGGTTCGGCAGACTTGTATACATCAAGCACAGTTGGCTCGAACTTTAGTTATACTTTGAGCGCATCGATCAAGTAGTTTTTTGAGTAGCTGTCACGCTGGATGCATCGATCAGAAGCTAGCAGTGATCGATCAAACCTGATCAATTGCATTATTCAGGAGAGGAGCTCTTCAGATTAGGGTTTCTACAGTAGTCCTGAACTATCTGCATCGTCTGGTTGTAGAACAGTCATGACACAGCTCGCTAGCTATACAGAAGTTGAGGCTTTAATTCTAGAATAAAGTAACGTTTAAAACAAGCCTTGATAAGCTGATATTAGTGTTTTAATTTGCAATATATATGTTGATATATATATATATATATATATATATATCAACATATATATATATATATTTGTGCGATAATTTTCATATTAATTAACATACATATATTATCACGATAATTAAGTACACAATTAAGTTGACAATTAAGGAAGCATTCAAACATATTTCTGGTATTAGTTTCATATCACTCTCTTATAATTGGATTAAGATGCTTTGTGAGTTTTGTTATAAGCCTCACATTAATTGAGACATCAATTGCGACCTGGTTATATAACCATGATCAAAGAATGGTATGATTTACACAAAGGAAATGGACTATTTTCATTCACAATCCTGATATCACAAAATCACCTTGATAATAACTCATTCCTAATCCCAATCCCATTTCATTCCCATTCCTAATCCCATTCTCATTCTTTGTGCGAACCAAACGTGCCATAAGTACTTCTTGTTGATTAACTATATATAACCGGACATCCCAATAAGTTGGTTGCGTGGATTCTACTCTTAACTTAGTGCACATAATGGAGCCAGGAAAAATCGTTTTCTTAAGTTCATCATCACGATTTTTTTGTTCAATATATCTCTATCATAGTGATAACGATCGATCTTGTTTCAGCTTCACAGTTTGATCTGATTCCTACTTATTTTCATCAAACGTGTTTAATAGGTTTTGTAGGAGATAGATGAAGACAACAATCGTGGAATTTTTCACTCGAAAGAAAAGCTACACAATTTTCTCAAACAAAAGAAGGGACATAATAATACTCAATCTACTACAGACAGGCATAATATTTCTATATATATATATATATACACACACAAGTGTTTCCCATTAAAAATAAGAAAAGAAACTCTTCAAAAATCACACATTTTATAACGTAGGCAACTTTGTACACAGATCGATAATCAAGCTTGGATGATCTTATATAGTGTTTTCTTTGCTACTATATTGATACATTATTGTAGCAAATTAAGCATCATATTCTACTGAACAACAAAAATATACAAATTACAAGGGAAACATACAAGGATGCAAATAAGTGCGCGAAAGCCATGAAAGAAAAAAAAGAAAGAAGCAGCTCTAGCCTGGCATTGCTTTATGTCTCATGCATGAAGTATAACATGCATGATATCCTCCTTTCAAATTCGTTTTCTAAGTATCCCAGATCATGACAACTGCTATCACTGCAACCCCAAGTAGCACAGCAATGAACCTATAGAATGGCGTGTCAAAGTAGCTGGGATCATTTGGCTTGTAACCTTTGGCAATGAGGTGGTTGATGGCCACATAGATGAACACTCCACAGGCAAATCCCATGGAGATGGCGTAGATCCAATCAGCCACGGATCCTCGCGTGGTTGCATCGATGGCGATGCCGATTCCCACACCAATGGGGCTTGAGATGGCAAAGGCGAGCGCGTAGGCTGCCGTCATCAAGAATGGCCTCTTCGGCATCATCCTTAGTAGTGCTATGCCCATGCCTATGGCTGCAAATATCTTGTGCAGGCATATGGTCCATAAGTTCCTCCAGGCATCCGCCTTCGTGCCTGGATAGAACATGCATCATGAGCATAACAAATCAACAACTTAACTGATTAAAATCTTTCATCGAGGACATGTTCTTCACCATCCAAAGGAGGATGTATATATTGCGTTGGAATTAATATAATTCTAGTGGTTCAATTCACAGTTCCTATCAGCTAGCTTAAGTTTTTGAGATAATTGCCTATCTTATATCGCATGAGCGAACGTCTTAGATCATCATCTGATTCTTATAGCTTCCAAAGAGACTGATCTATGTTGAAACTAAAGCATGTACTAAAAGTTGCAAACAAGTTGTGTGAGCATCCTCTTAATTAGCAGCAGCAGCAACATGGACTATATATATATGCGCGCCTTCCGAATCACTGACTAGCTAGCTAGTATTGGGTTAGTTTTAGCTGAAAGTTCCTCATCATCCATGTTTCCAAGCTAGATGCTTAATTTGACTCTAGGATCATTAATCAGTTGACATATATAGATGTTCAAGGTTTTCTTTGCGTAAGAAGCTAGGCTGCATTTTGATTGTTGACTCTATTGATTTCTTGCATATATTAGCTCCAATTAATATTGTTTGTGAATTTTCTCCTAACAATTCAACAGAAGCTAGCTAATAATCATTCATGGATGGATGGATGAAAGATTGGTATATATAGTCCTGATTAGACTTGCATATATACGTACCGGAAACGCCGACGGCTATCCCTTCGAACACCGAGTGGAAACAGAGAGCTAGAATGAGCAGCAGGGTGTCTCCGAACGACGTCGTCTTGGCGAACATCGGATTGTTCTCCGGTCCGGTCTCCTCCTTGCCGGCATTCTGTTGCTGGAAGCCTTCTTCGGTTTCGACGACCACTCTAGTTTCCTGTCTTGTTACTCTCTGGGTGATGGAGAGGATGATGATGTCCGCTACCATGGTGACCAGATAACCTGACGACGCGAGCATGAAGGAGAACGGATAGGTCTTGGTGGTGAGGTTGCCAAAGGTGCTGGTGGAGTCGGACAAGAAGTGCATGAGCGCCGTGCCCAGGAAGACCCCGCCGGCGAACTGGATCCCCAGGAGGATGAAGTTCTCGTTCCACCGGAAGAAGTAGGGCGACACGCCGCCGGCGAAGGTGCTCACCAGCAGGATCACCAGGC